>JAQSUU010000262.1:6807500-7355224 GCA_038087645.1 Saccharum hybrid cultivar R570 | reverse complement strand
GCAAGAAGATGACATTTTCTGAAAATGGCCCAAAAATGAAAGTGGTTTAGAATTTAATCCTCTACAACTTTTATAAAAGGGCCAACTCCAAAATCCCCACAAATTTTGAATTAGAGAATAAAAGCTAATTAGAAAGGGTTTTTGACCAATTTCTAACAATATTTTTAAAAACAAATTTTTGACAAAACTTTGGTTATCAAGTTGCTCCAAAAACTGCACTAAATATTTCTAAGTGATTCAAAATTTATAACTACCCATGTTTCATGAGTCAAACCCAAAATAATTAGGATGAATCAAGTCTAGGCATTATATGCAATAATTTTCCCGCCCCCTGTTTCAGCTAAAAGTGCACTCTAACTCCATAGATGATCATGAATGCAATGACATGTCATGCGTATGATTTGCAATGCTAATGCTCGAGTAACACAGGTGTGTTACGTTCACATCCATTTGATACAGCTTGAACCCTTTCGAAGCTGCATAAGCTAAGAGCATCCTTATAGCCTCGATACGGGCCATAGGAGCAAAGGTTTCTTCAAAGTCTACTCTCTCTTTCTAACAAAACCCCTGAGCCACTAGCCTAGCCTTGTATCTCACCACCACTCCATCCTCACTTCGCTTGTTCTTGAAAACCCATTTTGTACCTATAGGGTGACACTCAGGTGGAGGTGGAACTAAGACCCAGACTTCATTTCTCTCAAAGTTCTGTAACTCCTCTGCATAGCATTGACCCAATTGGGATCAGAAAGTGCGTGTCCAACATTTTGTGGCTCGAAATTAGCGACAAAAGTAGAATAAGTGAAATGTGATATTTCATATGACCTTGAGCGTGTAACACGCTGACTGATGTCGCCAATCATGGTTTGAGGCGGGTGGCGACGCAGGATGTGCCGAGGGGCGTCCCTCGAAGATGTCGCCTCCCCCTCTATAGCTACTGGGGCCTCCTCAGGTGCAGCCGGCGTAGGCTGAGGAGGCGGCTCGTGCGGACCCCATGTAGTGGAAGAAGATGGATCTGGTCCGTGAGCCAAAGTAGTTGTCGCAGACTCAACTGGAACAGCCGAAGAGGTTGGCTCTACATCTCCCCAATCAGCATCTTCCTCATTTTCCTCAACGAAGATACTCTCACCAATCTCCTGATCACCTGCACATTCAAAGATAGGAACAGAACAAGGCATGGTCTCATCAAGAGTGACTTCACAAGTCTCTACGACTCGGTTAGTTTCAAGGTTAAGTACTCGATATGTATGAGAATGTGAAGCATAACCAAGAAAGACACCATCCGAGGATTGAGACTCAAATTTGTCTAAATTACTTTGTTTCAGAATGAAGCACCTACATCCAAACACTCGAAAGTGGCTCACCTTGGGTAGTCGACCGAATCGCAGCTCATAAGAAGTTTTCTTCATGAAGGCTCAAAGAAAGATGCGATTGGAAACATGACACGCGGTGTTGATCGCTTCCGCCCAATATCTCCTAGGAGTCCTATGCTCATCGAGCATCGTCCTAGCCATCTCAACAAGGGTCCAATTCTTGCGCTCAACAACACCATTCTGCTGAGGGACATAAGGTGAGGAGAACTGGTGCTTAAGACCCAAAGAAGAGCAAAAGTTATCAAACTAAGAGTTCTTGAATTTTGTGCCATTGTCACTACGTATAGCTCTCATGGCATTCTTTGGCAACTCAGTCTGTAACCAAAGAATCAAATCTCGAGCATGAGAAAAAGCCTCATCCTTACCCTCCATGAAAAACACCTAAGAGTAGCGAGAAAAATCGTCCACGATCACTAGAACGTACCACTTCCCTCCCTCAGATCGAACCCGAGCCGGACCGACAATGTCCATATGGAGTAGCTCACCGGGTCCCTTGGTCATGACCTGAGTCACAGGAGGGTGAGAAGCGGCAACCATCTTCCCATGACGACAAGGGTGACACACTAAATCCTTCTCAAATTTTAACTTGGGCAATCCTTGGATTAGATCAAGTGAGCTCAACCTAGCTAGTAAGTCAAAGCTCAAGTGACCAAGTCTCCTATGCCACTTCCAAAGCTCAGAGGAGGATCCGGCCACCAAACATCGAGAAGAACCAAAAGAGTGAGAAAAATTAGCTCGAAAGACATGACCAAAAGGAACAATCTGGCAAACATGATTTCCTTGGGAATCAAGAACTTGAGACAAGCCGGTCTTAAAGCACACTTCAAAGCCATCCTGAAGGAGTTGCGAAACAGAAAGCAAATTGAAATACAAATTCGAAACCAAAGCAACATCCTTCAATACAAAACTCTCGTTGACCCGAATGGTCCCACGAGAATGCACCTTACCTTTGCTATTGTCCCCAAATGTGATGTACTCCTTACACTGCACGGGGTCGAGGCTGGAGAACCATTTAGAACTTCCGATCATGTGGCACGAACATCCAGAATCAATGAGCCAAGTGTTCTCTAGGCCTCCGTCCAACATCAATAGAAAGACATAGGATGCGCAAATGGCGCAACACTGGGGTTAGTAAACTGTGAAGGATACCAGTGTTGGCTCATTTGCCCTAGAAAAGTGTTAGGAAAAACACCAAACATGCCATGTCCCATTTGAGGAAAACGAGCAACACGTGGGGGAAAACGTGGTCCGCTAGAACTGTAGGACTGAAAGCCACTGCCGCAAGGTCCAAATTCATATTGATCACGGCCTGAACCACACCGGGCATGACCACCACGACCACTGCGTGGTCTTACAACCTGAGCCTAGCACCTTGAGGCATAGCACCTCTTGGCCTAGCATTGCACCTCTGAACAGGCGGCACATGTACGCCATGGGGCAGGCGATACACGTTCTGGTTGTTCAACTCATACTCTCGCCGCTCATCTCTCTTCCTCCTAAAGCAAAACTCAATAAGGTGACCATCCCTATGGCAATAATCATAGTGATATCTCACCTCTCTCTTGGGTGGTTGTTGGCTCACTTTATTGTGGGTATGTGTCACTTTTGGTGGCTTTTTGGCTTTAGGAAGGGGATCCTCAGAGATGTTCGGTAGAGTATCAAGGGGGTTCCTGAGATGGTTTGGTTTTGGAACCCAAACTTGTTTCTGGGGTGGAGCTCTTGGAGGTTCTTCAAACACTCCATCTTTCACAGTGGGTTCGGTAGGCTTAGGTGGATTGATCTTGATCAATTTAGGAGTAGTGGAAGGTTTCTCACTTGGGCTCAGACCACTGAACTCACCAACTTTGCCATAGACATGTTCTCCCTTTCCACCTAGAGCAAAGCCTACTCCCGATGTCCCAGTTTCCCACCTAAACTGGCTCATCATCATGCTCAACTGTGGCTCACTACAAGACACCCAATTCAAGATGAACCGAAGGTATGTGTTATCTTCCTCAGATCTCATCTTGTCATGCCTGCAAGACTCAAGCTCCAATACCAAGCTCTCACAACGTCCACACTCAACAACCGTGCTATCTGAACTGGCCTTCTCAAGAGCAAGGATCTTGACATTCTTCTCTGCCAGCTCAGATTGCAAGTCTGAACAAGACTTGCACGCACCCAACAAGCTAGACCTAGCCTTTAGCTCATCGTTCTCATCTAATAAGGCAGCATACTTAGATTGCAACTCAGAAAAGTTAGTCATATGAACAGCACATTCATCGCACTCAACCTCGTCAGACACATGAACAACAAGCTTCTTAGCTTCCTCAAGCTCTTTCTCCACAACTTTTAGCTTGTCCTTAAACTCTTTCCTCTCACGAGCAGCACGTTTCAGCAGCTTATCTTGACTCATCAAAGTATCGGTCATGATATCAAGCTCGGCAATAAGAGCATCGATAGAGGGTTTTACCTCGGTAGAGTCATTATCGCCGGGAAGCACGTCCTTGTTGGGCTTCACCCCTTCATCCACGGCCATGGTGCAGTAGCCTCCGTGGATGGACTTGGCGACGAAGCAAAGCCCGGTCAACTTGTCCTCACGCCTCTTCTCGGACTCATCATCGCTCGAGGAAGAAGAAGACCGGTCGTCGTCGGTGTCGTTTTCGAGGTTGCTGAGGGAGGCGAGGAAGGTGCGCTATTGGGCCTTGGCCTTCTTGAAGTACTTCTTCTTCAGCGCCTCCTTGTCGAATCCTCCCTTCGACGTGTGCTTGGAGGTATACTCGCGCTTGTCCTTGCGCTTGCTGGAGTCGTACTTGTTGAAGGAGTGCTTGTTCTTCTTGGGGCAGTGGGCAACGAAGTGGTCGGGATCTCCACAGCCGTAGCATCCTTCCTTCGAACCACCACCACACCGGCGATTCAAGCGGTTGTTGTAAAACCGCGAGAACCGGTTGATGATCAACGCCAGTTCATCATCCCCAAGACTCTCCATCTGCTCCTCTGTGACAGACACCAAAGAAGACAAGGCAAAAGACACCTGTAAAGAGTTAGCCAAAAAACTTGAGCCGTTACCTGAAACCAAAGCCATAGTCGGTGCAGAGGGATTCTTGAACTTGGCTTGAGTCTGGTAGTCGATCTCGGTGGACTTGAGCTTACTGAAAAGCTCATCCACGATGAGGGTCTCATACCCCCGAAGACTCAATGATGGTAGTCACCTTCACATCCCATACCTTCCGATCTAGGGCATATAGAAGCTTGAGTGCCCTCTCGTGATCGTCATAAGGTAGCTGTGCCTTGTTTGCTCGCATCTTGTTGACGATGGTTTGAAAGCAAGAAAATATGGCCTCGATGGACTCATCATCAAGCTGGGTAAATTTCTCGTACTCCCTCTTGTACGTCTCGTAGGGTCTGGTTCTGACCTGTGTGGTCCCCTCGTGATAGCCCTGAAGCCTCACCCAGATCTCCCGAGCGGTAGTACAATCGGAGACACTTTCGAACTCTAGAAGAGAAAGACTCGAGAAAAGAACTGCGCGAGCTCTGCTATTAGCGTTGTGCCGATCTTTTTTATCTTGCGTGACATGAGCACGGGGTTCAAGCACAACGTAAGTAGCATCCTCGCAAATCTCCCAAACAAGCCAATCAATCCCCTGGAGATGCGCGGACATGCGGATCTTCTAATAGGGATAATTTGTTCCATCAAAGAACGGTGGTTTGCCGGAACCACGCTCCATGTCGCCTTCGTGGATCACGGACCGATTAAAGTGGAATGATCCATAACCGGCTCCGATACCAATTGAAGGATCAAAAACGGCGACCAGAGGGGGGTGAATGGGAGCCTCAAAATTCTTGCAAAATATTTGGCCGCTGTCCCAAAGTTATCCCAAACACAAGTGAGTTGGCGAAACTAAAATACCAAACCAACAGGTGACAAGAGTACTTAGATCAATTCTTTGGAACGGTTAAATACCAACGCAACAGACGGAATACGATTCAGAGCTCAAACGACCTAGCTACGGACGAAACATGAAATCAAGGCTAGAAAAATTGACAGGAAAATTCAGGTTGCTCACTGTTCAGCAATGATTACTTGCAGAAGCCGCACTGATGCAATCTCTAGTGGTTATCGACTTGCCCAGCTGTTGGACAGAGGTCATCGGCCTCCTGAGCACAGCCTGCACCAAACTTACCAACACAGAGAAAAGAAATTGATTCTACAACTGTGAAAACCAAAACAAGTGAAAGAAGAAATTTAAAGCTTCTCAAATTGGCCAAAGATTGCTCTGGTATTTCACAGATGCAAGCAGCACATTTCCGACCAATCAAAATCAAGCACTGAGCAAACACATACTAAGGACTTGTTTAGATGCATCCCAAAAGTTAGAATTTTTTCATTCTCTCTCCATCACATCAATCTTTGGACCCATGCATGAAGTAGTAAATGTAGGTAAAAAAATAACTAATTACACAGTTTAGTTGAAAATCACGAGATGAATCTTTCGAGCCTAGTTGATCCATGATTGGACAATATTTTTCAAATAAGACGAAAGTGATACTATTCATCAGGTTCAAAATATTTGCAATCTAAACGTGGCCTGAATTGAATGAACGCCTGTAGCAGCAACCAATGCTACTCTGGATGCAACGGTGGCCACAGGCTCCAAATGCTGTCCAGATGGACAATCACCGCACGGCGCTGGGCACCAGATGCGCTAGGTGCTGGTGCTCCCCTGCTCCTAGGCCCAAACGACGAACTGCAGAGTCTGCACATCGCCGGGACGAACGAACAAGCAGGGACACGACAAAATCACAGGCAGCGAACTGAGAGAGAGAGAGGGGGGAGCAACAACGTGGCCTGCTGGAGCGTTGGACAAGGAGCGCTAGTCTCTGTGTCCACCTGCACTGCTCAGCAACTGAAGCCACGCACTGAATAATTTCAACAGGAGGCCGACGAACACATGTGAAAAAGAGCAAACACAGAAATAAAAAGGATCTCTCTCGATTCAAAAGCTCTTGAGCTGAGATTTTGCACAGATGCAATTCAACCTAGCACGACCTCATCCCCAAAAAATCAACGCCCGAATTTAACCCAAACTCCTAGAAATTGAGATCGAACTCAAAAACGAAAAAGGGAAAAACATGAACAGAAGAGCACCACAGTGGAAGACAGAAATCACAGGCTCGATTTAAGAATCCCGGAGGATAACTGGAGGATTCGGACCTCTATTTCCATACTAAATCTCAGTTTACACTTACAAATTTCTTCATAAGTGGACCCCTCTCTTAAGAACTAGAAGAAGAGCTAACCCTAGGTGGAAGAGAGAAAATGAAAGTGGGGAGAGAGGTGAGGAGGCAAGGGGCTGTCATACATTCCCCTAAATGCCTCTGGATACATAAAAGCTAAACCAATAAACCCAAGGACGTAGAGGTTCAACCCGGTCTTTATCTTGATCCGACGGCCACCGCGTCTCCTCACCGGTAGCTTCGCCTCGACGCGAACTCCCCGATGCTGCCACGTGCCGTCTGTTCCTCCTCGGAACCTCCGCCCGGGTTTTGAGGCCCAAACCCGTAAACCCGCCTCCGATGATTTTGAAGCCCAAACCATCAAACCGCTCCACGAGTAGCGTATTCCATACACGTTCCCCGCCATCCGATGCGTGTCACCTCCACAGTCAACACGGTCACTCCCATGTCTTCTCGCGCTTGTCGATGTCCCAAGTGTCAGCCACCGCGGCTAGCCACCCGGCCTCCGGGTCCCTCGGTCCAAGCCTCACGTCCGTCCTTCACCCCTCCGGTCCATCGGCACGGCACATCCTCCTTGACCTTCACCTCGCCGTCGGCTACCGCCTGCGTGCTCCACACCTGCACAACACAAGCCAAGAGACATGTCGCACACAAGGCTTTCGCCAAGGTAGGGTTAGTCACCACTCAACCTACTTCGTGGATCACATTGATAATCACTCATCACAAAACGAACACACAAGGGTACTTATCAACCTTGTGTTCGCACCTAACTACTACAATATATAAGCGACATTTACTCAATATGAGCTGCAACACTGCGCTGCTAATATGTCTCTCCAAAGCAAAAGAAAATACTAGTATGCTCGTGTGCAACTGCAAGAAATCATGACCTCGGAGCTAAGAGGCTCGTCGATACAACCAGTCTGTTCGTTTGGGTTGATTTGGCTGGCTGAAAGTACTGCTGGCTGGTTTTTTGTGAGAGAAAAACACTGCTGGCTGGCTGGCTGATTTGGCTGATAATCTCAAGCGAACAGGCTGAACGTCGCTGCGCCGGTCAGCCCCGAATAGCAAAGCAGCAAATAGCTAGACATGCGACTCATTCGAAAAAATTACAGGATTTCAGGTTATGTACTTATGACTACACCGAGGCTGGAACGAGCCGTAGCTCGGTCGACATTGGCTTCCAGTGGTGGAGCGGCCGGTCGTGAGTTCGAGCCCTCCTCGACTCACATTTTCCACTGGTGTTTCCTCCAGTATTTTTAGGACAGTCTCACACGTGGATGCGCCACAACGGTCAAGGTGACGTGCCCGTCACATGCGAAACCCGGTTGACTTCGGATACCTCTCAGCCATGCATGCAGCCTTTTCGTATAGGTGTACGTCTAGCTTGCACAATAGAGAGTGTGTGTGGCTTGTTGCGTGAGTTTAGATCTACATCTTATACTTGAAGAGTTGAGGAATATAAAAAAACTACACCGGGGCTAGAAGCCCTGCAAACTGTGATCGCCGCCATGGGTGGACCCAGCACTAGGGAGCAATTCTTCAGTTTTTTGGCCCATTCGCACCGTCGCTCGCTCACTTTGCGAGAGTCGCGACCGGCGTCGTCACCTGTCCAGGTCCGGCCATCCCCCACGCTCGCCCGCCACCCGCCGGTGCCCATCGCCCCCTCCGACCCTCCACTCTGCGCCTCCGCGCTCCGGCTCCGCGGCCTCGTCCCCTCCGCTCTGCCCTCCGCGGCGGCACCGGCGCGGCTCGTTCCTCAACCAAGCGTCAGCCCGCTGCCGGCTCCTCCCTTGCAGGTGAGCAGTGCAACTGAGCAAGCTTCCTTTGTTAGGTTTGGATCGGAAACAGATTTTGATTCCAAATTTCCTATTTCCAAGTTCCTAATTTCAACCCTTTGATTCTAATTTCTGATTACAGTGCACAAGATGAATAGGACAAGGACTTTAGTTTCGTATTTCTCTCGAGTTCCTAAGCAACAGGGGCCTGCCGAACAACAACCTAATGTCCTACTCCATCCCCAGCACCAGAACAACAAAACTTTCCATGAGTATATCTATTGACTGTACCGTACATTTGCAAACTTTCCATGAATATATCTATTTATTCTGTGACACGCATATGTATTATGTATATTATTCTGTGACACGCTTGTTCAAAGTTCGAGAAATGGTCTTAAAATTGTCAAGCCAGCTACAAGGGACGTCCCCTATAAATTCAAACTCAGCATCACGACATAGCTGCGGTAGGCGGGACCATTGTAATTAATAATAAATAAATAGCTAATACAACTAGCCGTTGGTGGAGCAGATGACCTGTACTTGGGTGAGGTGAGTAGGTGACAGCCAATTATATTCCCGTTGTTTCGTTGATAAGACTATCCGCACTCATATATCCTCTATATCATGCTCTATAAGGAATATTTCGTCCTAGTCATTCCTCTATACCACTTTCTCTCGCACCCATCCATCCTCTATATCATCCTCTATATCTTCAGTAGGACCCACCACCTCTTTTTTTTACCCCCTCCCCCCTCCCGGCCCCCACTCTCTCTCCCCCCCACGCCCCATCCCTCCCTCCCCGTTGTCTCTCTCCCCGGCGGCCTCCCTCCCTCCCCACTCTCTCTCTCCCGGCCGCCATCCCTCCCTCCCCGTTCTCTCCCTCTCTCGACGGCGCGCGGCGAGCCGCCCCTCCCCACTCCCTTCACCGGCGGCGCCCCTTATCGCGACGCGGCGGGCGAAGGCGCGGCGGCCGTGCGGAGGCGCGGCGAGTGGCGCGGCCTCCCTGCTCCCTCCTCCCTCCTACTCCGCCCTCGCGGCTGTGGTGGAGGCCCGGCGGCTCAGCGGTGGCGGAGGCCCGCTCGGCGCGGTGGAGCTCGGAGCTCGGGGCTGGGCGGCCTCCACTCCTCCGACGCGCCCCATCCCCGGCTCCTCGACATCGACGGCGAAGGGCTCGAGGGCAGCGGGCACCGGAGGGAGGCGGACAGGCACGGCGCCCTCCTCGTGCTCCACGGCGGCGGCGGGCGGATCTGGGGCTGTCGGCAGCGGATCTCCTCGACGGCGGCGGATGTCGGGCCGCCCCCTCCCTGCTCCCTGCTCCGGCGTGGCGCGGTGCTCGGCGTGGCGACGGAGGACGGCGCAGCGGCGGCATCCCTGCTCCTCCTCTTCCTTTGCTCCCCCCTCGTGGCGCGGACGGAGCTCGGGCCATGTGGGCCCCGCGCCACGGCGGCAAGTAGCGGACGTCCGCTACTCCGCTGGGAATAGCGGATCCGCGGCGGTAGCGTGCCGGATAGCGGACGCCGCTGCAGCTCTCTCCGTCCGCTATCCGGACCTGCCGTACGCGTTTAGCGTACCCAGTGCGACTCGTCTAAGTGATAGCACCAACGTTCTCCCATTGCTAATCCCTGTCTGTAGTATGCTTTTAGTTTGAGCTGCCATACTACGCTGGGCAAACTGAAATCAAGCAAATCGCATGGACCAACATTTCTCCGGCCTAACCAAGCTGGGCTTCAGCGTCCTGGCGTGCAACTCGGGGCTCGCCATCTACAACTCCTGGGGTGACGCGACCTCCGTCTCCTTGGTGCTGCTCGCGGATGCCGCGCTCGTGCTCCTCTTCCTCTGCCTCCGTGAGTTCGAGCAGGACGGCGTCAGGGGCAGCGAAGACGCCAACACCCTGTTCGTTTCGCTGGTTTATTGTGCTGAAAGTACTGTTCGCTGGTTTGTTGTGAGAGAAAAATATTGTTGATTACTGCTGATTCTGCTGATAAGTCCAAACGAATAGGGCGCAAGATCAAAGCCGCGGTGTGGGCACTCACGACACTGCTCACAGCCATGTTTGCGTCCAAGGTAGCGCCGGTGATGCCGCCGGCCGTGGGCGCAGTGGTCTGGGTCATGGCGGTGGCCACGACCGCCGGTGGGTTCTGGGCGTTCTTCCTGAATCCATGATCGTTAGCGATCTTGTCCAAAAGATTTGCCCTTCCTGTTTGTGGTTTCTCTTCTGTTCTTTGCTTCATATGAGACGACGACAGCATATTGTACACATGACTCATCTCAATGATTTGTTCAGGGGAGCATATTGGAATTTTATCATTGCCTACGTTCCTGGAACCGAAGTGTATAACAGACCTAGTCAACGTTATCCCTAATCCAACTTCAAATCAATCATAACATGAAAACTTAGCCGTGAAAGAAATGGAATTTCTCGCATATGTTAGAGGATGCAGTGGCATATCTTGTATATTGTATCAAGAATAAGCTAATTAGTTTATTTTAAACTAATGACGCTGTCCGGAATAGTAGCAAATATTTTAAAATTGGTTAGCTTCATGTCAGCAGCGCCCATCACCCAGGTGACCCAGCGGCCTCGGCCCATTCCAAGAGGAGCTCTCGGCCCAAGAAGCGCAACGCCAAGTTCTCTGGGCCCGAGTGGTCCTGTAACCAGAGTGGGTGAGGATGAGAGAGCTTGGAGCACAAGTAGATGACGCTCTGGAGATGTAAATCAACTTTATGCAAACCAAAAACTCAATAGAACTCTCAACCGGTCCTCTGCCGGTTCCTCCCAACTCTTGCCTCTGCTCTGCTCTTCTTCTTCCCTGCCTCCGGTTCCTCTTAGCGCCGATCTCCGGTGCTAACACTGGTATCAAAGCCACCGTCCCCGGCTGGTAGTTCGTGATGGATCTCTCCCACCCTTCCCATCCCCATTTTACCAAGTTCCAGCACACCCAGGGAGCTGTGGAGCCCAACGTGCGCAACATGTTCGACGTTGTGCTCAAGCGTCTCGACGATATGGAGACCTGCTCTTCTGAGCGGTGGGAGCACTGGGAGAAGCGCTGTGACGATGATGTGGCAGCGCGACAGACGCGCGACGTTGCCGTCGACCAGCGCCTCGGATCTCTGGAGGCGTTCATCTCCGCATTCCCGGAGTGTGCCGCTGCGGAGGACCGTCGTCTCGGGCTTCTCGAGCAGCGGGCGGCGTCGGGTCATCGTCGCGTCGAGGAGTTCGATCTACACGTTGCGCAACTCAAAGACTTCGCTAACGCCCAGTACACCGCCGCTTCGGTCGCCAACAGCTGGGGCGCCCACTTCAACGACCGCGTCTCCAAGCTCGAGAACCGCATGAAGGAGCTGGAGCTCATCTGCATCTACAAGATCCAGGATGAGAGGGATGAGCGTGTGTCCGCGGTGGAGACCGTCGTCGCGGATCTGGAGGCGTGGCGGCCGAATGTGGACGTCTTCGTCGACGACACTTGTCTGAAGATGCTGCGTCTCACCAAGCAGTGGGATCAGCCGATGCCGGAGGCTCCTGCTCCACCCGTTCTCCCGGTACATACTGAGTTGGTCGCCGAGCGCTCATCTGCCAAGCAAACGATCGACTGGCCCAAGGGGCACGGCGTTGCATCGACTACACGGGAGAGGAACTATGGCTCGGTAACGACCATAGTTCCTATCCCGGCCAATGGTACGTATTCACAACCATATCTCTGTTCTTCCTTACCAATGCAACTCACGCACCATCCTCCCCAGCCCACTACCAGTCTCCCCAATTCGCCTTCCAATTCCCAAACCCTTCCACCTCCACCAAATTCACCGGTAGCATCACATTACCTTCCCTCTACAGCCCCTCCTTGTTCATCTCAACCTGTTCAGTACAATCCTCCCATCGATCCATCCCTCCTTGGCCAATTGCCTAAAATGCAATTTCCACAGTTTGATGGCGATAACCAAAAATTATGGCTCACCCGTGCTCGCAATCACTTTGAGATGTACTCTGTCCATCCGTCTGTTTGCATTTGTGTTTCCACCCATCATTTCACTCATGCTGCTGCACGGTGGTTCCAGTCGGTGGAATCCTCCCTCCAACATATGTCATGGGCGGATTTCTCTGCGCTGATTCACGAGTGATTTAGCCGTGTCAGCACGAGTTGCTTCTACGCCAGTTGTTCCACATCTATCAAACCACTACCATCTCTGACTACGTCGAGAGGGTCATTGCACTGGTAGACCAACTCGCAGCCTACACAACCCATCCTGATCCCTGTCCTATGTCACATGCTTTGTGGATGGTCTTCGTGATGATATTCGTTGAGTCATTCTTGTTGCTCGGCCACAAACGCTGGATACTACCTGCACTCTTGCTCTGTTGTAGGAAAAAGCGGACGATCAGGGGCCCAAGGACTTTCGCCTGCCAGAGTGATCTATCTTTGCCAAGTCAACGATCCTCAAGGGTGTTCTGCCTCAACCTCCACCCTCGCCGCGCCCTGCCCTTCCTCCTGCACCCGTTGAGCGTCGCGCGGGAGAGGCACGGCCGTCTGTCAATCAGCCGGCGTGCTCTGTCTACGCTTCGCGCGTTCCGCAAGGCCCGGGGGCTATGCGTCCATTGTGATGACAAATGGGTGTATGGCCACAAGTGTGCTGCCACACCACACCTTCATGCTCTTCAAGAGGTATGGAAGATGTGTCAAGATTACTTCTCTGAGCCTGACAGCCCCCCTTCGCCAAAGGATACTCCGTCTTCATCTGCAGGGCTGTTTTTGATGCTGTCCTCGGCTGCCATATCTGGTCAGTCAGCTCCTCGGACAATGCAGTTTCAGGGCTCTATCTATGGACAATCTGTGCTGATATTGCTTGATTCTGGAAGTAGCCATTCATTCCTTAATGCAGCTTTGGCTCCGCATATACCTAGCAGTTGTTCTCTCCTATTGCTATCCGGGTGGCTGATGGTTCTACTATGACTTGTTCATCTATGATTCAACATGCAGAGTGGTCTCTCCAGAATCACAAGTTTCATTCTGATTTGCGGTTGCTTCCTCTGGGCAGCTTCGATTTGATTATTGGCATGGATTGGCTCGAGGCTTTCTCCCCTATGAAGGTACACTGGGCTGAAAAATGGCTGTCCATTCCGTATGGCTCTAGTCATATTTTGTTGCAAGGCTTATCTTGAGAACCTGTAAATTGTTCAGTGATTCAACTCTATCAAGCTGATGTTGCTTCCAGTGATTCTTCTACTCAGTCTATGCTTCCTGAGGTGTAGTTATTGCTTGATGAGTTCAGCAGTCTGTTTGCCGAGACTACTGAGTTGCCTCCCTGCCGCCCCTGTGACCATAGGATTCCATTGGTTCTAGGTGTTGCGCCCGTTGCTGTGCGCCAGTATAGATACAAGCTAGCACTCAAGGATGAGATAGAATGCCAAGTGTCTGAGTTGCTCCGCAGTGGGTTCATCCGCCCCAGCCAAAGTGCTTTTTCATCTCCTGTGCTATTGGTTCGTAAAAAGGATGGTTCCTGGCGAATATGCGCACTAACTGTCAAATCCAAGTTTCCTATCCCTATTGTCGATGAGCTACTCGACGAACTGTCAGGGGCTAAATGGTTTTCTTATTTGGACCTTAGAGCTGGATTCAACCAAATTCATCTCGCGCCTGGGGAAGAGTACAAGACCACGCTCTAGACGCATTGGGGACAGTTTAAGTACACGGTGATGTCCTTTGGTCTCACTGGAGCACCCAACACATTTCAAGGCATGACGAACACCACTCTGCACCCCCTGCTCAGAAAATGCATCATTGTTTTCTTTGACGACATCTTGATATACAGCCCCGACTTCCACTCTCATTTAGAGCATCTGCGCCAGGTCCTCCAACTATTGTCTGATGATCATTGGCAGGTCAAGCTCAGCAAGTGCAGCTTTGCGCAGAACTCTATTACCTATCTAGGGCATATCATCAGTGCTGCAGGTGTCGCTACTGACCCAAGGAAAATTGATTCCATTCTATCCTGGCCTCCGCCTCAAGATGTCAAGGAGCTGTGCAGTTTCCTGGGCCTTGCCGGATATTATCGTAAATTCATGCGGAACTTTGTCCTGCTTGCCCGGCCTTGCACTGATTTCCTAAAGAAGGGCACACTCTTTGTATGGACCTCTATACATCAATAGGCATTTGACACCTTGTAACAGGCCCTTTCTTCCACTCCAGTATTGGCCCTTCCCGACTTTGCCAAGCCATTTCAGATTCAGACGAATGCCAGCGATTCGGGGTGGGCGCAGTTCTGCTACAGGATGGCCATCCACTGGCCTTCGTAAGCAAGTCTCTGGGTCCTCAGACTGCTGGCCTCTCTACTTATGAGAAGGAGTCCTTTGCTATCATGGTGGCCATCTATCAGTGGCGTCCTTACTTGCTCCATGGTGAATTCACTATCTATTCTGATCAGCGCAGTCTTTCACATGTGGCCGATCAGAGGATGCACACTCCTTGGTAGCTAAAGCTTTACACTAAGCTTGCTGGTCTGCAGTATCGAGTCATTTACAAACCGGGCGCATCTAATGCTGCTGCGGATGTGTTGTCATGTCATCCAGCTCCTCCAGGACAGCTTCTCGCATTGTCAGCACCAACACCATCTTGGATAGCATCGGTTGCTGCAACTTACAATCGGGATCCCGACTGTGTCAAGCTGTTACAGGAATTGTCGGTTGATCCACAGGCCCATCCTCCATTTTCACTGACCAGCGGGCTCCTGTGCTATCAGGGTCGTGTTTGGGTAGGCAATGAAGCAGCAGTCCAGTGCTAGATTATTTCTGTTCTTGCCACAGGTGGCCACTCTGGCTTCCCTGCTACGTATACCAGGATCAAACTATTGTTCGCGTGGAAGGGCATGAAAGCAGCTATTCGCTCGTTCGTGGCCTCTTGCTCCATTTGTGTCCAAGCTAAGCCCGATCGTGCTCGTTATCCGGGGTTGCTCTCTCCCTTACCGGTGCCTGAAAATTCTTGGGAGGTGATTTCAATGGACTTCATTGAAGGCTTGCCAACATCGGGACATGCCAACTGTATCATGGTTGTTGTTGATAAGTTCAGTAAGTTCAGCCATTTCATACCCCTACATCACCCCTTTTCGGCTCAGAAGGTCGCGCAGGTGTTTCTGGATAACATCTTTCGTCTCCATGGGCTTCCTACTCATATCATTTTAGAACAGGATCCCATTTTCACCAGCCAATTCTGGAGAGAGTTGTTTCGTTTGGCCCAAGTCCAACTTTGTATGAGCACAGCATATCATCCACAGTCTGACGGACAGACAGAGCGAGTGAACCCATGCCTCGAAACATTCTTGCGTTGCTTTGTTCACTCCTATCCCCATCAGTGGCTCAAATGGCTTTCCCTCGCGGAGTATTGGTACAACACCAGTCTTCATTCAGCTTTGGGGCGTTCTCCGTTCGAGGTACTCTACGGCCATTCTCCTCGTCATTTTGGTATTGCTAACTTCGATGCCATGCTTGTTTCTGATGCTGCTTCTATGCTGGCTAGCGTTCGACAGCACCTACTGTGCGCCCAGTAGCGCATGAAAGCCCAGGCGGACAAGAATAGGTCGGAGCGTACCTTCTCCGTCAGCGACAATGTCTACTTGCGCCTCCAGCCTTATGTGCAGTCGTCACTGGCGCTGCGTACCTTCTCCGTCGCCTACAAGTTGCTGCTGTCGGCCTCCTCCAACATTCACCCTATTTTCCATGTGTCACTGCTCAAGTCGGTGCCTCCTCCATGCTGTGCTATCGCCTCTAGCCTGCCGAACCTCGACTTCAACCTCCAGGTGCCAGAGCGTGTGCTTCAGCGGCATCTCCATGTTCACGGCTCATCGACGGTGGCTTCAGCGGCATCTCCATGTTCACGGCTCATCGACGGTGCCTCAAATGCTCGTCAAGTGGTCCGGCCTCGACACCGAGCTCGCCACCTGGGAAGACACCGTCGCCATCGAGCAAAGGTTCCCACATGCTTCGGCCTGGGGACAGGCTGGTACTCAAGGAGGGGGAGATGTAAGCAGCGCCCATCACCCAGGTGACCCAGCGTCCTCGGCCCATTCCAGGAGGAGCTCTCGGCCCAAGAAGCGCAACGCCAAGTTCTCTGGCCCCAAGTGGGCCTATAACCAGAGTGGGTGAGGATGAGAGACCTTGGAGCATAAGTAGATGACACTCTGGAGATGCCAACTTTATGCAAACCAAAAACTCTATAGAACTCTCAACCGGTCCTCTGCCGGTTCCTCCCAACTCTCGCCTCTGCTATGCTCTTCTTCGTCCCTGCCTCCGATTCCACTTAGCGCCGATCTCCGGTGCTAACACTTCACTTCAGCGACCTTAGGAGAATGGTACGGTACATAAGTCATAAATAAAACTGAGTCAGACATTGTGGAGAAAATAAAATAAAAAAACTGAGTTAGGCAGGACTAAGCCCGCTCCCAAGGGGGAGAAAATTAGGCAAGGACCATCCCTACCAGGATGTGGTGCACACTATTTGGCTGACATGAGGACTACCGTAGCATTTTAACTGCAAGCATGCTCAATCAAATGTCCTATGGTCCACACGTCGGCTGCACATCCGCACCGTGTTTTGGTGCGGACCATCCATACCAAATTTGTTTTCCTCCCAAGTTGCAGGCCGAAATAAGAGTGGAAATACACTCTGTTACAGGTAGGATCATTTCCGGAGCGTCAGGAGGTTGGAATGGATTGGTTTCTTCTCTTCAGACAGCGACATGCCTGAGCGCGATAGGACTACCATCGGCATGGGTCATGACTTATGAGCTTGATCGCTTCGTTTGTTTAATTAATTCACCCTGTTCGTTTGAACTTATCTGTCAGAATCAGCCAGCCGTTCAACAGTGTTTTTCTCTCACAACAAATCAGCATCAGCCGTTCAGCAGTGCTTTTACAGCCTGCCGAACAGGATGATTATTACCACCGCTGTGTCCCAGGGGCATTAATTCATGAGCTTTATCTCAGATGTTGATCGTTCCAAAGACCAGACCGAGGAAAGGGCAATCGAAAGCGGGACTTGTGGGCTGTCGAGCAGATCGGAGGGCAGGACGTTCAAATCCATCCATGTTGCCAGCAATTGTTCCACACAGACACAGATTGACTTGCGATGCAAACCGTCACCGCTTGTTCAAAATTCACAGCATGAATGCGTATCTTTTTTTTATTTGAGGATGCGACATTGGAGTAATTTTCGATGTAAATACTGTAGTACAAATATTAGTAGCAGTAACACGACACGAAACAACTGGGGCCTTGTTTAGATCACCAATTTAGGGAGGGCTAAATCACTGTTTGGCACTGTAGCAATTTTGTTTTATTTGGTAATAATTGTTCAAACATTGATTAATTAGGCTCAAAACATTCGTCTCGCAAAGTACAACAAAACTGTGCAATTAGTTTTTGATTTCATCTATATTTAGTACTCCATGCATGTGCCGGTATTTTAATGTGATGAAGATTTTTTTTTGCATAGTAAAATTTGGGTGTGAATTTGGTAATCTAAACAAGCGCCTGGGGTTTGTGCACCGTTGTTGTAGTAATAAATTACACTAGCTAGCCGTTGGAGGCTTGGAGCGGAGTACGGCCATACGCGTTCTGGTCGTGTGACTGAATGTGACAGTTGTTTTTGCCATTGCTTCGTGGCGATGTGTCTCACAACCCTCGGGCCGTTTAGTTGCAAATTTTTTTATAAAATGATATCGTAGCAAATTTCGTTGTTATTTAACAATTAGTGTTTAATCATGATTTAATTAGGCTTAAAAGATTCATCTCGTCCATTTCGTCTAAACTGTGTAATTAGTTTTATTTTTTATCTATATTTAATGTTTCATGCATGTGTCAAAGATTCGATGTGACGGAAAATCTGAAAAATTTTACAAAATTTTTTGGAACTAAACAGGGCCTTGGTTTCGCAGGTCTGCTGTCTGCAGCGGCGTCCAACGTGAGAAGATCAGGGAAAGAAAATAAATTGTGAAAGCAAGATTCGAATTCTTACTGAACTTCTCCTTACAAAGTAAAGTTAATTGCAGGTTTGTCACTTTGTCTCGGGGGATGTTTAGTTTCCACCTAAAAATTTTTCATCCTATCGCATCAAATGTTTGAACACATATATGGAATACTAAATGTAGACGAAAAAAAACTAATTGCACAGTTCGGTTGGAAACCACGAGACGAATCTTTTAAGCCTAATTAATCCACGATTATCCTTAAGTACTACAGTAACACACATGTGCTAATGATGACTTAATTAGGCTTAATAAATTCGTCTCGCACTTTCCAGACGAATTATGTAATTATTTTTTTATTAGTATCTAAAAACTTTTTCCGGCATTCCATAAAATATTCGATGTAACGCCTAAAAACTTTTCGCTCCCCAGCTAAACACCCCCCTCGGGAGAGAAGCATACACCAACAGATGCGGTGTTCACAATGAGGCTTGTCGGCTATTCCTACGGTATTTCCCTTTTTTATATATTAAAAAAAGGGGTTAAAGGCACAAGTCCGAGGCTAAACAGATTCCCGGAGCTGCACTATATATATATGCTGTCTGAAAACCTAAAGGGCCCTTTGCTCGATCCACTGGCCTGGCCATAGACTTGGCCCTCTTTGTGTTTGAGCTTTGTAGCCTCCAACTCTCCACACAAACAGTCATTCAGACGGGGGAAAATAGCTCACACCGCGCGAGTCGGCATGGACAGGCGGCAACGGTCGTGTCTAAGTTTAACCACCCTGGGCTTCGGCATCCTGGGACTCAACTCGGTGCTCGCCATCTACAGCTCCTGGGGCGACGCGAGCTCCGTGGCCTTCGTGCTGCTCGCGGACGCCGCGCTCGTGCTCCTCTTCCTCTGCCTCCGTGAGTTCGAGCAGGGCGTTGGCAGGGGCAGAGATGTCAGGATCAAGGCCGCGGTGTGGGCGCTCACGACGCTGCTCACGGCCATGTTCGCGTCCAGGGTGGCGCCGATCATGCCACCGGCCGTGGGCGTGTGCGTCTGGATCATGGCGGTGGCCACGGCTGCCGGCAGCCTCTGGGCGCTCTTCCTGAATCCATGATGCGTTGCAGACAGAGTATGTGTGCGTGCGCTTGCTGTTTGTAGCAGCTTGTACTGGTACCGTCCTATTCGTACATTATGTACTCCCTCCGTATAAAAAAAAATGACGTTCCGGTGATGTACACAAGTTTACAAAGGATGTCGTTCTGGCTCCAAGGATGCTAATCTAGACGCAAATACACAAGTTTCATGCACGTGGAGCCATATTTAATAGGGGCAAATAGGAAAAACTTTACCCTAATTAAACACTCCTTGATATGCTAAATGCTGTCCTAAACGTTATTTTTTTTCTGTACGGAGGGAGTATTTGTATAATATAAAACTCTGTTGTTTTCTCGTGTAAGGTGCGAATTAATTCACCCATTTCGTCGTGCCTCTAGAGAACAGTGACACAGGCTTCGCCCTTGTTTAGATGCCGACTTAGGGCCGCCGAGTTGGAACAGTGCGCATTAAATGCGCACTGTTCCAATTCGTTTGTATTCGGTAAAAATTGTCTAAACTTTGACTAATTATGCTCAAAATGTTCGTCTCGTAAAGTACAACAAAATTGTGCAATTAATTTTTAATTTCATCTACATTTAGTACTCTATATATTTATCGATATTTTGATGTGACGGGAAATCTTCTTTTTGCATAGTAGAATTTAAAGTTTGAATTTGGGAACTAAACAAGGGCTTGATAAACGCGTCCCAAACACACCAACTGCGCGCGCCTCGGCCGGTCTAGCTGCTGCTGTGCCAGGCAAGGATTGAGATTACCGAGTTACTACATACGTAGATCGAGCCGCCTGTCGGTGATGGTGTCGGCACGCACGCAGGTGGCAGCCTCGAATAGGGGCGTGTTTAGATGTTCGAATTCGGGCCTAAATTCAGAGTATAAACAGTGTTCCGACACTGTAGTAATTTTATTTTTATTTGGTAATAATTGTTTAAATATTAATTAATTAGGTTTGAAATGTTCGTCTCACAAAGCGTAACAAAACTGTACAATTAGCTTTTGATTTCATCTATATTTAATACTTCGTATATGTATCGGTATTTTGATGTGATGAAGAATCTTCTTTTTGCATCGCGAAATTTGGGAAGTAATAGGTCGATGGTCGTCGCGGCGTGATGGGCACAGAGCGTCGATCACATCGGTGACAAGGCAGCGGATAGGTGCTGACGTGTTGTTTCTATCTCGATCAGCAACTGGCCAACTAGCGCTTGCCATTCGCTAGACTACAAGTTTGATGACAGTACGGCGCTTAGGCGCACTCATGAACCTCTATATTCATCCTTTATACGTCCTAGTCAGCAAGATTCTCTCCTCTATGCTCAATTCTGCCGCACTCATTCATCTTCTATATCATCCTCTATCCACTGTAGGACCCACTTGTCACTTTATCTAAATATATTCATGTGTGATCTAGTTTTAAAGGATTTATTGAGACAAATTTAATGGTGCAATCGGAATTTAATTTAGATTTTTGGTTTGTGAGTTATAGTATTTTTTTCAAAGTGAAAAAAGGTGGAGCCCATCGCTACCACCTCTCTCCTATCTCTTCTCTCTCCCCTGGTCTCCTCTCTGCGCGCGCAGCAGCGTGTCCTCGTGGGCTCCGTGCCCGGTACCGTATCAACCGCAAGCCGCTAGATTTACTGGAGAATCACTCGTTCCGGATGATATACAGCATAGCGTTGCAGCTCGTTTTTCCTCTAAAGTTCTCCTCCAGGATCATATATCGGTACCAGTGCGGGCAGTCTTAGGCCGATCTCGGGATTTCATAAAGTTTTATAGGCATTAAATATGCTGACATAGCACTATGTTAATGAAGAGAGATGATAAGAATTTTATGGGAGTAGAGAGAGTTTTATGGCGATGAAACTCTTCTGCACTGTTTCCAAAATATAAGTGTGTTGAAAACTGGAATATGATACGTCGTTTCCAAGACTGCCATGTCATGTGAAATAAAATAAAACTTATGAAACACCCACTCTCAATGGAGAATTTCATTCCAGGGTTTCATAGGTATTTAATTTCAAGACTCATAGAGAGTTGGTAACTCATTTCTTCTCTCTCTTCTTAAATATACTGCCATGTCATCCAAAATGCCTATGTGGCAACCTATTTAATGCAAATAAAACTCACGTGAAACTTCCATTGAGACTGGCCTTATACACGACGCGGCTTTTGAGGTGAGCCGACGCAGTGCATTGCATGTCAGCATGTAGGCGTTTTTTTTTTGAACAAAATAGGGGCATGTTTAGTTGGCAAAATTTTTTGGATAAATTTCTGTAGCACTTTTCATTGTTATTTGGTAAAATTTATCCAACCATGGACTAACTAGGCTTAAAAGATTCGTCTCGACATTTACAGACAAACTGTACAATTAGTTATTTTTTACCTGCATTTAATACTCCATACATGCGTCCAAAGATTTGATGTGACAGCTACTATACCACTTTTTTGGAAAGTTTTTGGAAACTAAACCAGGGCTTAGGCCACGCATTGTGTTTGTGTTTTTTAAAAAAAGATCTCAACAGCTCCATGGATTTTTTTTAAAAAAAAGATTAACACGGAATCGATACTTGTGTTGGCCCAGTACCATTTGCGGGCCTCGTGGTTGCTTGCGTTTACGTCGTCGTCTGTGTGCCATCAGCATTGGTCGAAACCGAGACTCGTGTTGGCCCAGTAACATTTGCGGGCCTCGAAGGCGTAGAATTCTATCCGATGACTTTTAGTGCCACAAATACAATTGGCCCAGCTAGCCCATATATACAGCCCCTTTTTCTTTTACTTCTCCAACAACACGCAAAGTCAGTGTAGCGTCTGCCTGTGTCACACCGTTCCCTCGACTCAAATGGTGAACATAATTCTACCCCGCAGTGGTACTCTAAAGCTTTAGAGTATGAATATAGAGTAAAAACTATTGCACTGGGTATTCTAAAACGATACTATATCATTTCTCTCGCTCTATATTTAGAGTGATACTGTGCTTACTCTATACTCTATAGTGACGGGCCCCACTAGCTAAACAAAGGAAAAAAATGCTATAACTCAAAAACAAAAATCTAAATTAAATTTTGATTTCACCATTAAATTCGTCTCAATAAATCCTTCAAAACTATATCACACATGGATGTATTTAGATAAAGTGACAAGTGGGTCCCACAGTGGATAGAGTGGATAGAAGATGATATAGAGGATGGATGGGTGCGGGAGAATTGAGTATAGAGAGAATCTTGCTGACTAAGACGTATAGAAGATGAATATAGAGGACCATGAGTGCGGGTAGTCTAATGGGTCATCCTCTAACCTACGCCACCTTCACGAGGCATAAGCTCGATCATGGTCACGCGCGCGTTCAGGCTCCAAGCAAAATAAATCACTGCTCCCGCCATTCACATACTACTCTGATAGTCACATACACCATCCGTCCCTAAACGTCTGTCTCTAGAAAACCGTGTTTCCCTCACAGACACGCTTCCCGGGCGACCAATATTAAGGGACGGAGTAGGAATGGGTGTGTCATCAGTCAGAGAGTTAGGGGCTAGGGCCTAGGGCCTTCCTGACCTTGACGTGTACCGTGCACGCCGCGGCCATCTTAAAGGGCCGCAGCGCAGGCGACGTCGGTTCCGTAGCTTTTGTGATCGCCAGCCGCTGCTTCTGCTCCGCCCCTTGATCTACGAGCTTGCTCGGCCGGAGGTGCGGCTGCCGATCGAAAAATAACGACTCACTGGCTCAGGCTGATGATCTGCACGCTGCTCACCTGTTCGCGTGGAAGACCAGCGCGATGGAGGCGTATGCGCCGGCCACGAACGGCACAGCAGTCAGCAGGGCGCGGGTCGTCCCTTCATCTCTACTCCATACACGGCGAGCGCGGAGTTGCAGTGTTAGCATGGCATGCAAAGCCGACCGTGGCGATCAAAATTCATGTGACGTCAGTGGTGAGGCAAGGCGCGCGGCGGACGAAATAGTGGGGTTATGGCCTTGTGGGAGTAGCGAGTGTTCAAACGACGGTGGATAGGTGCTGTGTTTGTTTCTATCTCAGCAACTGGCCAGGTAGCTAGCGCTTGCCACTTGCCAGACTACGAGAGTGAGTCCCTTAGGACTCGAACTCTGACCAGTCCAGGAGGGAGTTACTGTATCTGCACGGACCAACTCGGTCAGCCGACCGTTCCCATTATAAGTCAAAATATGTTCTTAAAGACTGCACCAAGTCAAATCGCGCCTTATATTCAGGGACGGGAGGAGTAATATATATATAAGCTGACATTTACTCAATATGATCTGCAACACTATCATACTACAATATGTCTCTCCAAAAAAGAAAGAAAATACTAGTATTTTGGTAGTAATTACTCGTTGCGGCTAAGATGACTAGGGGCATTAGCGCTTTTGCTCCTGCTAAGCCCCACAAAAATGCTTCCTCCTCCAAGATTTCAGAAAAGATTGGGTCTCTACGAACTGTCTTGCGTTGCCTCCATGCAGGTGGTCCAGAACTCCAGATGACCAGCCAGGGTGTGCCCTAACTCCCTGAGGCCTTGTTTAGATGTTGTCGTATTCAACTCAATCCAGATGTATTGGTGTGGATTAGAGTGTAATTTAGTTCAAGTTCCACTCCAGTCCACCCCAATACTTATGAACTGAGGTGAATATAATAACATCCCAACAAGACCAAAGTATGTTGTCACATTTTTTTCACAAATACGCTGGAGGAGCTCGGCGGGAAAGCAAGTGTGAGCGGCTGAGGGCGTGGACGGCGCCGTGGTACCGGCGAGCCTTACTGCCTTGTGCCTTAGCTCCGAGGTCAGTGTACGCGTGGATGTGGTGCCGCCGTGCGAGGGGAAGGACAAAACTAGAAATTCAACAGTATATTAATTCCTGAAAAATTGTTTAATTTGTTTTGAGCATTTTAGCGACCTCAAATTAAAAAACTCAAAACTAGAAAGTCACAGATCTCATCGAGAGCTACAACTTTCATATAGAAATCATCTCCATTTGACAGCATATAAAAAAGATATGATTTTTCCAAGGCGACAAGCGCTTATACGCGATTAATATATTGCTGAAAATTTGTTTAATTTTTTTAAGCATTTTAATGATCTCAAATTAAAAAAACTCAAAACTAGAAAGTTGTAGATCTCGTCGAGAGCTACATTTTTCATATAAAAATCATCTTCATCCGAGATCATATGAAAAGATACAATTTTTGGAATATTTTAGAAATTATAGCTACAGTAACCCGAAATAGAAATATAACCGACGGACATGTGGGTCCCACATGTAGGACCGCGCCACGTCAGCATTTGGACCTAGATGACACCCGAAGCCAAGTTCAGGAACCCAGATGACACCCAAAGCCAAGTTCAGGGACCCAGAAATATACTGTTCAAAGTTCGGGGACCTAAGTGACACCCAAAGCCAAGTTCAGGGAGCTAGATGACACCTGAAGCCAGGTTCAGAGACCCAGAAATACACTGTTTAAAGTTCGGGGACCTAAGTGACACCAGCTGACAAGTTCAGGGACCATCGGTGAATTTTTCTCTATGTTTTGTCCTATAAATTCAAACTCGGCAGCATGAGACAGCTGGGGTATATGGGCGGGACCGTTGTATAAAATAAATAAATAAATAAATAAATAATACAACTAGCCGTTGAATTAGCCGTTACATCGGAGCAGGAAAAGTGACGACGCATCAGCCACCAGGTGTTGAAAAGAGGCTTGTCGGCTGTAGACTGTTCATACATATAATTCTTCCTTCGACAGTAAGCACAACTGCACAAGCCGGAGGCTGTTCAAATTAAAATTGCAAAGGACCTCGGTTGTCTTCTTGTCGACAGATAGATGCTACAAGTCGCTGCACTATATATACAATCTGAGCTCCATAAGTTTCAGCTGGTGCCACATGAACCAGTTTCCATTCCGCACATACAAACGGCAAAAAGAATAGCAGGCAAGGTATGGACAAGATCACAAATCCTGAATTAGCGGAGGCTATCGCTTTCAGGCAGGCATTGCTATTTGTTTCGGGGCTTCCTTATAGTCATGTCATCATTGCATCTGATTGTCTTTCTTTGGTTCAGAAGCTCCGATCAGGATACAAGGATCGCTCCCATATAGGAATCATTGTTGAAGATATCAAGAAAGCGACTTGTGTTTCTTCTGTTGTTTTCTCTTTTATTCATGTAAGCAGATGGTGTAATGAGGTAGCTCATGTTCTTGCTAGGTCTGCCCACCAGCTCTCTCAGTCGTGCTGGTTTCATGTAGCCCCTTAGTTTCTATGGTCTTCCCTTTGTAAGGATCAGTTTAAATAATGAAATGTTGCCTGTTTCCTAAAAAAAAAAAAACGGCAAAAAGAATCGACATCGCGCGATCGAGTTGGCATATGGACAGGCAAGGGTCGGGTGGTCTAACCAGCCTGGGCTTCGCCGTCCTGGCATTCAACTCGGTGCTCGCCATCTACACCTCCTGGGGCGACGCGGCCTCCGTGGGATTCGTGCTGCTCGCGGACGCCGCGCTGGTGCTCCTCTTCCTCTGCCTCCGTGAGTTCGAGCAGGGCGGTGGCAGGGGGAGGGATACCAGGATCAAGGCCGCGGTGTGGGCGCTCACGACGCTGCTCACGGCCATGTTCGCGTCCAGGGTAGCGCAGCTCATGCCGCCGTTCGTCGGCGCTCTTGTCTGGGCGATGGCCGTCGCCACGGCTGCCGGTGGCCTCTGGGCGTTCTTCCTGAATCCATGATGCGTTGCAGACAGAGTATGTGTGCGTGCGCTTGCTGTTTGTAGCGGCTTGTACTGGTACCGGCCTATTCGTACATTATGTATTTGTATAATATAAAACTCTGTTGTTTTCTCTTGTATACGAAGGGATGTAGTATATGTTCATTATGTTTTTATTTCGATCATTATAAGTCACGAATTGGATGTAGCCGTATATGTTCAGATTGTCATTTTGTGGTAGGAGTACCACGCATTGCGATTGTGTTGCATGCGTGCGAAGTAAGGTGCCTCTTGAATTGTCATTGCCATACTTGAAATTAATTCACCCATTTTGTCGTGCCTCTAGAGAACAGTGACACACCCGTATGGCTTCAAAAACGCGTCCCAAACACACCAACTGCGCGCGCCTCGGCCGGTCTAGCTGCGGGTGTGCCAGGCAGGATTGAGATTACCGAGTTACATACGTAGATCGAGCCGCCTGTCGGTGATGGTGTCGGCACGCACGCAGCGCAGGCGACGTGTACCGTGTACGCCGCGGCCATCTTAAGGGCCGCAGCGCAGGCGACGTCGGTTCCGTAGCTTTCGTGATCGCCAGCCGCTGCTTCTGCTCCGCCCTTTGATCCTACAAGCTTGCTCGGCCGGAGGCGCGGCTGCCGATCGAAAAATAACCACTCACTGCCTCAGGCTGATGATCTGCACGCTGCTCACCTGTTCGCGTGGAAGACCAGCGCGATGGAGGCGTATGCGCCGGCCACGAACGACACAGCAGTCAGCAGGGCGCGGGTCGTCCCTTCATCTGTATTCCAATCATACAATATGCAGATGACACGTTGATAATAATGGAGGCATGCAGCAGGCAGCTATGGACTCTGAAAGCATTGTTACAGAGCTTTGGGGACTCTACTGGCTTGAGAGTAAACTATTCAAAGTCCATGATGATTCCTATAAACACAAGTGAGGCAAAACTGGTCTATCTAGCAAGAACTTTCAACTGTGAAGTAGGGAGGCTACCATTTACTTGGGCTTGCCTCTCAGTCTTACTAAGTCTAGAGTGATTGCCTTCACACCATTAGTTAATAGGTGTGAAAGAAGATTAGCAGCAACATCAATTTTCTTGAGCCAAGCTGGAAGATTGGAAATCACCAACTCAGTCCTATCTACTCTGCCAACTTTTTGTATGAGTACTTATCTTCTCCAGCAAACTGTTATAGATCAAATAGATAAATTCAGAAAAATTTGTTTATGGAGAGGATCTGATGTTAATGCCAAACAGAGGCCAAAGGCAGCTTGACTATGGTTTGCAGGTCAAGAGAGGAAGGGGGGCTGGGGATCATAAACATCAAGACCCAAAATGAAGCACTGCTATTAAAACACTTGTATAATTTTTTTTAACAAAGAAGACTTGCCTTGGGTCTCTTTAATCTGGGAGTGCTACTATAGCTCTGGAAATGTACCAGGAGTTTCAAAGAAAGGTTCATTTTGGTGGAGGGATATTCTAAAGTTGCTGGACAAGTTTAAGGGATTTGCCAAAGTAAAGATAAATAATGAAGAGTCTTGCTTTTTCTGGGATGATCTTTGGAGGGAGGACACCCTGGCACATAAGTATCCAGAGCTGCTTTCATTTGCAAAAAAGAGACAGATCTCTTTCAAGCAAGCTTCTTCTCAAGCACCACTGTAGAGTTTGTTTCATCTGCCCCTATCTCAACAGGCCCACGATCAGCTTCTGCTCCTACAAGGGGAATTGGATGAAGTCAGATTGAATAATTTGTCTGACGCCTGGTCTTATATTTGGAATTCAAATGATTTCTCAGTTAAAAGAGCATATAAACACTTATGTGGTCACTGTTGTCCACACCCTGCCTTCAAATGGGTTTGGAAGAGTTCATGTCAGTACAAACACAAAGTTTTCTTATGGTTGTTGTTAAAGGATAGGGTCAGCACCAGAGAACTGTTAAGAAGGAAACAGATGGTTTTAGAAGAGTATAGTAGCATACTTTGCAATGCAGCAACAGATGAGACTTCTATGCACTTGTTTCTGCTATGCCCCTTTGCAGTCCAATGTTGGGGCTGGTTAAATATTCAGATTGATCCAAATTTAGACCCTTTTCAGTTGCTCCAAAGCTTCAAAGCTCAATTGGCAGTACCTTTCTCCATGGAGATCATAATTCTTATGTGTTGGTGCATATGGAAGGCCAGGAATGATCATGTTTTTCGTCAAATAAATCTGCTGGTTCTCAAGGAGTTCGAGCTTCTGCTTCTTAGAGCAAAACAGAGTTACTCCCCCTGATTCAGCAATGGATTGTAAATCTTGCCTAGCTCAGTTTCTGCTCCTTTTGTGGAGCATCTTCTCCACTTCTTTTTTTGTTTCCTGATTTCCCTCCTTACCCTCTCCTGTTTACTGTCTTTTGTAACTATTCCTTTCTTTAATAAATCTCAGTAGGGGCTTTGCCCCTCCTGTTCTCTAAAAAAAAAATCTATACTCCGTACACAGCGAGCGTGGAGTTGCAGTGTTAGCATGGCATGCAAAGCCGACCGTGGCGATCAAAGTTCATGTGACGTCAGTGGTGAGAAAAGGTGTGCGGCGGATGAAATAGTGGGGTTGTGGCCTTGTGGGAGTAGCGAGTGAGCCTGTTCGCTGGTTCGTTTTCTGGTGCTGATTTGTATGGCTGATTTGTTGTGAGAGAAAAACATTGTTTTATGGTTGGAACAAGCGAACATGCTAAGTGTTCAAACGACAGGGAGTTGACGAGTTGTTTCAACATGCAATAAAGGCGGTTGTCTTTTTTTTGTTTGGGAAAGGGAAGGCGGTTGTCGTTGATGCCAGTTAGTATATATTGACTCTAGAGAATTCCGGAAGACTTTGGACTTTAGAGCCTTGGAGTAGTGTGTGTGTGTTTTGATCAGATTGAGCCTTGGAGTAGCTGACACGCAACAAGTGTAAAGGGATGAGTGGCAGGGGAGGATTTAGACCTAAGACTACCCGCGCAATGTGTCTAGTACTGAAAAATTAATGCTCATGCCAACTGGATCGATGCTGAGAAAATGCCCAAACACCACAACGTTGTGCATCGACGTCATGCACCCAGATAGACTTGTGTCACATCCACTATCTTCGTTTCTGGTGCATGAGAAAGCATCTGGTACAAGAGAAAGCATTAACGCCGGCTAAGAAATACTCTCCCCGTCTCAAAAAAACTTATAATTCTAGCGTTCAAATCTTATTTCAAAAAACATATAATTTTAAGTTGTGGTCAGCTTTTTTGAGTGGCCTCACCGAATAAAAAAACCACGTTAAAATACTCTAGACAGTTTTAATGTTGTTGTGTGGTTGGTATTGTTCCACTATTGTCCTGAACTTTCAAAGAATACTCTAGATAGAGGAGCAAAAGCGTAATTTCACACTTTTGCTAAACTGGTCTTGAAAACCGAGATTCACATGTTTTGTGGGACGGAGGAAGTACTTCTTTACTCTCTTAGCATCGAAGCAAGAGCATGCCTCGGTGTCAGCTTTTTTTCAACTCAGCATCACCCATAATGGTATGACTCGATGCTGAAATAAGAGAGAGAGAGAGTTTCAGGACTTATTGCAACGTTGTGGACAGTCTATGACGCCCGGCACGATCCGTGCTCGGCGGCGTTCGTATTCGTGTCCTACGTCGTCCTTGCGGTCCTGACGAGCCTTTTCGTCCGTGCAGTCGCCGGCGGTCACGCTAGCGAGCACGGGCAGCGCTAGAGGAGCCTGCTGTGCGGTGCTCAACTGCTCATGCTCCAGGGTGCCGCTGCAGATGTCTCCAAGCTGGTGTGATCGATGGCCGTCGCCACGGTCACCGGAGGGTTCTGGGCGTTCTTCCTTAGTCACTGATTCAGTCGCATTCTGAAACTCTGAATCCGTATTTCCATTGCCGAGCGGATGCGCCAGTTCCCTCGTGTGTGTGTGTGTTCTGCTGTGCCGCCGAATTTGCTTGTCTCGTCAGCTCCATTTAACACTGCCATGAAAAATGCACATTTTTTTAGCGTAATTGGAAACTGCTAAAGAAGTGTTTTTTTGCAGGAAAGGTATTGAAACGTACTATGGATCCAACTTTTAGACAAATTTTCGATATGATAATGACAATTATTGTTTTTCTTTTTGCGAACGATATCCTGCTAGCAGTTGATCCTCTCGTCATCTAGCAGACATTTAGTGACTTCCGGTGACAGTTATAAAACTTTGGACAAAGTTCTAGACAAACCATCAGTATGACATTGACGTTTTTGTTCTGATTATTTTTCTCTTTTTTTTTCTTTTACACACTTGGCCTCTTGGCGACTAAGGCCCGTTTGGTTTCCGGCCGTTAAAGTTTAACTCACATCACATCAATGTTCTCTCAAATACATGGAGTACTAAATATAGACTAATTGCATGCATGTCGGCACAGATTAGGAGTAATTTACGAGACAAATCTATTAAGCCTAATTAGTTCAAGAATAAAATTTTTTTGTCAAATAAGACGAAAGTGCTACAGTATTTATTAAACTTTAACTCCTCCAACCAAACACCTCCTCAGGATCGCTGCTCTCACCTAGTCCTCTTTCAGGCCATCAGTAATCTTTTGCGAATTCTGACCTTTTTGCTCTCACCTGCCCTCACCTGCTCCTCTTTCAACCAAATACCCCAGGAATCTTTTGCGAATTCTGACCTTGTGGGTCACAGAGACGGCGCACACGTAAGCTAACACGTGGTAGTGAATTTGGATTATTCAAAATCCAATTGATATTTGTTGCTCTCACGGCTCTTTTGAGTTTCTCTCAAATTTATTCAATATCCATCCTTATATGATCCAATGAGGTCTAAATATATTTTGGAGCAACCCAAAAATTAAAGTCCAGTGTCGCTTGATGTCTTTGGACTTGAGAGAGGGGTCTCCAATATCTGGTTTAGGCTTTTTAATATTCTGGGTGTCAAATAAAAAAAAATCATCTAAACACCCCCTAAGTAACTAACGTAACACATACGCAAACAGGATCATGGCGTCATGGTGGCCAACATTCCTGGGTTTCCTCCTCCTGACATGCAACTCGGCCATCGCAATCCACAGGTCAGGCGGGCACGCCGCCACGATACTCTTCGTCGGCGCGACGTACGCCACCCTGGTCCTGCTCCTCCACTGCTTGCGCCGGTTCGAGACGGCGCCGCGCACCACACAATTTCTATTTTTAAATATACATGAACTACGGGCTTGTTTAGTTGGTGAAAATGTTTGTAGCACTTTTCGTTTTATTTGATAATTTGTGTTCAATCATGGACTAATTAGATTCAAAAGATTTATCTCGTGATTTACAACTAAATTGTGTAATTAATTTTTTCTTTCGTCTATATTTAGTACTCCATGCATGTGCCGTAAGATTCAATATGACAGGTACTATAGCACTTTTTTGGTTCTTTTTGGGAACTAAAAAGGCTCTACGACTTTTTAAAGTAGTGCCCTGCGGCCTAGCGGGGAACGGTTATAAAACGAAGGCCGAACTGCTCGGTCGTCTCGTCGCCAGCGACGATCAAGATCAAGGCTTAGGCTTAAGTTTCTGCTTTGCAGCCCAGAGAAGAAACCTTTCCTACTCGTCGTAGTCGATTATATATTATTCCGGCGAGCACCGCATGGACGACCGGCGCTATTCCGGGCTAAACAAGCGTCCTGTTCGTTTGGACTTATCAGCAGAATCAGCAGCCATCCAACAGTGTTTTTCTCTCACAACAAACCAGCGAACAGTGCTTTCAGCACAATAAACCAGCGAAACGAACAGGCTGAAGGTAGGCTTCGCCGCTTCGGTGTCCTGGACGACACACCACCAAAAATTAGTAGACCCAAAAACGCAGTTTAAAAGTTGATGGACCTAGATGACACACCACCAAAAATTAATGGACCTACGGTGTATTTAACTCTAAAATAAATTACACAAGTTCTCATTAATCCGCGAGACAAATTTATGAGGTCTAATTAATCCGTCATTAGCACATGTGTACTGTAGCAACACATTGTCAAATCATGGACTAATTAGGCTTAAAAGATTCGTCTTGCAAATTAATCGTAATTTATACAATTAGTTATTTTTTTAGTCTATACTCCCTCTGTCTCTGAATATCTGTCTTTCTCGCTTCCCGAGAAATAACTTTAATTAATTTTATATAAAAAAATATTAATATTTATGATGCATAGTTGATATCATTAGATAGATCTTTGAATCTAGTTTTTTTAATAAATTTATTTAGAGATACAAATGATGCACGTATTTTCTATAAATTTAGTAAAAGTTATGATACGGAAACCCAAACCGATAAATAATAAGAGTCGGAGGGAGTATTTAGTACTTCATGTATGTGTCAAACATTCGATAGGAAAGGAGAGGTGGTAGCCGCGACAAAGGAGGGGGTGTTTAGTTGGGAGGGGAAAAGTTGTTAGGTGTCACATCGAATGTTTTATGCAATGTCGAAAGGGGTTTTCGGATACTAATTAAAAAAAACTAATTACATAATTCGTCTGGAAATCATGAGACGAATTTATTAAACTTAATTAAGCCATCACTAGCACACGTGTGTCACTGTAGCACTTAAGGCTAATGACGGTTTAATTAGGCTTAAAAGATTTGTCTCGTGGTTTTCTAACTAAACTGTGCAATTAGTTTTTTCGTCTATATTAGCACTCCATACATGTATCAAATATTCGATGTGATGGGGAAAAAAAATTTTGTGCGGAACGTCATGTACAGGAGTACTGGGATCCAAACACCCTGACGTAGTGTGCGGAACGTCAGGTACAGGAGTACAAGCTGCGATAAAGGAAAGGACGATGAAGCACGCCACGCCAAGCAAGTGGTCCAATGGTCCCGTCGTGTAATCGTGGGCGGTCATGTCGAACGAGAGCTGCCGACTTTTAAAATTGTGCCCCGCGGCACTAGCGGAAAACCGGTATAAAACGAAGGCCCGACTGTCCGGTTGTTTCATCCGCCCAGAAAAGAAACCTTTCCTACTCGTCGTAGTCGATTATATTATTCCGGCGAGCACCGCATGGACGACCGGCGCTACTCCGCGCTAACCAAGCTAGGCTTCGGTGTCCTGGCCTGCAACTCGGCGCTCGCCGTCTGCAAATCCTGGGGCGACGCCGGCTCCGTCGCGTTCGTGCTCGTCGCCGACGCGGCACTCGTCCTCCTCTTCGCCTGCCTCCGTGAGTTCGAGCGCCGCCGCGGTGCTGGCGGGGCCGCAGCAGGGAGCGGCAGGATCAAGGCCGCGGTGTGGGCGCTCACCACGCTGCTCACGACGATGTTCACCTACGCCTCGATGGTGGCGCCGCTGATGCCGCTGGTCGTCGATCGGCGCCCTCATCTTCCTCTGCCTCCGCGAGTCCGAGTGGGCCCAGATCAGATTGGGCGGACAGTATGCTGAGCTGCTCAAGATGGGCTTCGGCGTCGCGGCTTGCAACTCCGCGCTCGCCCACCACCACACCGACGGCGGCGAGGGCTCCTTGGCGTTTGTGTTCATTGCGTACGCAGGCTTCGTGAGCCGGGCCTGGCTCTTCCTTCGTCGCTTGGATGGCCGCGCCCGCGCGTGCGGAGCCGAGCAGTGACAAGACGAAAATAAAGGTCGCGGGCTCGTGGCCTGGGCCCTGAAGCTGCTCACGTCACGCACGTCAGACTTCTTGTATTGCTTCCATCTGCGATCCGCGCACTCACTAGCCCAGTGATCTAATCTTCCGCAAATAAAGCAGTTTTCTTTGTTCCCCTTTCCTTAAACGTGGCTCTTTGTTTAGAGTTTGATTCGTTTCCTTGCTTGTTCTTCTTTTTGTTATTGTGAGAAGCACAGAGTTTTCTGAGTCCACATGTCTAGTTCTGAAAACAATTCTACTCGCACGGGAACTTGGACTAATACAAGTAAATTGTTAAAAGTATTTTTAAATTATTAATTATCTTTGTGTCAACATAAATCAGATTGTGGGGTTTGTGATTTTGTCTGACAAGTTTTTTTATTGGCGGAACTAAAAATATTTTAATATAAAATATATGCAATAACTGTCGTCTTAAAAAAACTTAGATTTAGGTATCTAAATTTTTCCAAGCCCCTTTCTCTTTTGACTAGTATATAGTAGTAAATACTAATAAGGTAAGTGATCCCTCCGTTCCATTAGTTTCAAGTTTTTTATGCAATATATATAGTGTATGTCTAAAGAAATAGAAAAAAAAATATATATCTATAAAAAACATTTTATATAATTTAAATTGGAGGGATGGATATGGCCTCGCTCTGTGGTATGACGTTGCCTGATCATGGCGGTGGGTGGACACTCCGAAGATGCTGCTAACTGCGATGCTTGACTTGTTGATGAGGAGGTTCTCCAGGTTGTGGCTGAGTCGCCATCTTGGCAGCGGATCAGGTTCGGAGCGGATATTTATGGGTTTTGGATCCGCAGGTTTTGGTTTCAGGGCCTTGATTTTTGTCCACGATTTTTCAGGTTCCGATATCCGAAATACTACATGTTTGGTGCGGATCTTTAATTCCACCCACAGATCTCCGTCGGAGCCCAAAAAGATTCAGGCCACTGATGGCCCAACTAGCAACCCTAACTTCATAACCTGAAATCCTCGATCCCTCGACTCTCTCCCTCACCCGGTCATCCCACCCAGGCGCCACACGCCGCATTCAACCAGTCAGGCACCCTTCCCCGTTCGCGATCTCGCCGCTCGCCCAGTGCCCAGTCTCTCTCTCTCTCTCTGGTCCCTCACTCCCTCACGGTGCTCAGCCCTCGGCGGCGGGCGGTCCCCTCAGCCACGCCCCCGCGTCCACATCGCACGTCCGCACCATCTGCCGGCAGTCGGCGCCGCCAGGCCCATAGCCACAGCGCGCGCATCATGTTCTGGATGCTCTGGACATGTCTTTTGGCTGTCTACTACTTGCATGTTCGGCTAGCTACTACTTGCATGTTCTGTACTAATAATTTATCTATATTCATCGGCAAGCTACTTTGCTATTTTTTCTTGTTTTGTATTGCTGTTCTTGGTGGTTCATTGTAGTAATATATTCTCGGGTTTCGGTTAATCCGTCACGTTTTGAGATCCACAGGTTTTGGTTCTGAGGATGGATTTTCACCCGAATCAGTGTTTAGAGTGGATTTGGGTTTTAGGTTCGGGTTTTGATTTTGGGTGCTCCATCCTATTTGAATCCGCCCCATTGCCATCCTTACTTAATATTCGTAATTGCTAGTACTGACTACTGAGTGCTGAGAGGGTACTTATTTTAAGGCTGTGTTTAGTTCCTAAATTTAGACCGTCAAAATTTATTCGTTTGTATTTGGTAATAATTGTCCAACCGTTGACTAATTAGGCTCAAAACGTTCATCTCGCAAAATATAACCAAACTATGTAATTAGTTTTTGATTTTATCCACATTTAGTACTTCATACAAGTTTGATGTGACGGGGAATCTTTTTTTATATAGTGCATTTTTCAACGCAACTGAACACAGCCTAAGACGAAGTGAGTAGTACACAAGTAGTACTACGTTTACAGAGAAAAAGCATATGCATGCTACAAAAGTTCAAGTAAATCTTCAAAAGAAGATAGAAATATAGCTAAATAATCCTAGATACAATAACGAAGACATTTCTCCCAACTAGTACAACATCAAAAGCATAGTGGGAACAATTGAGAGAAGATGGTTCTTCTCACGCCTAAAGGCGTGGTACACGGATATAGACACCAAATTCTCCAGGCGTGGTACACGGATATAGACACCAAATTCTCCAAAAACACAGCAACCTACGTACAACTACAAGCAGTACCTCTCCTGCGGTAGAATTTGATAGCCTGGCCGTCGGTGCCAGCATAAGTTATTCCACGTGGGTGGATCCCGACAAGCAAATCTGCGCTTCAGGGGTTGAGGAACAAGGCCCAGAACCCCGCACCGGCGGTCGCGGCCGCCATCAAATACACCAAGGAACCGACGGCCGGCGGCATCAGCGGGGCGACCCGTGACGCGAACACTGCAGTGAGCAGCGTCGTCAGCAGCCAGACCGCCGCCTTGGTCCTGCCCCTGTCCCCTTCCCCGCGCTCGAATCTGCGCAGGAAGTGGAAGAGCAGCGCGAGGGCCCCGTACGCGCCGGCGACGAACGCGATGGAGCGCGGGTCGTCCCGTGATCTGTAGATGGCGAGCGCGGAGTTGCAGGTCAGCGTGGCGAAGCCGACCTTGGCGAGGAGGAGCCCGTGGTGATCAAAGTTCATGCGGCGTCGGTGGTGAGTGTGAGGCGCGGCGGCGGACGAAACAGTGGGTGCAGCAAATGTACGTTCAACGAGGGAGTTGTTTCCACCACTGTGCCTTTTATTGAACTTTCAAAAAAAAAACAAGAACTTGCAATAAAGGCAGTTGACGTTGACTGCAGATTCTAGAGAATTCCGGACGTCTCTGGACTTTTGAGCCTTGCAGTACAAGACACGCAACATTGCTGACGTCGGCGAGTGCGCTAGCTTACGTACGGAGTGAAAGGGAAAAGAAATTCGAAAACCGAACACGCGAAGGTGACGGTACCGCTACGAGGGTACCTCCCCCAACAGTTTCTACCAGCAAGACCAGCTTAACCAGGATGCTTTGAATTTTTGTTAACTGACGAATTATGCCGCTTTGTGAAACAAAAACATTGGCTAATGGCTACTCATCAACGGGAAACAAATACAGAATGGTCGAATAAGCAGCTCCAGATTTTCTATTTTTTTAGACGGACAAGCACCAAAATTCTACTCCCTCCATTCCAAATTATAAGTGATTCCAACTTTCGTATTGAGTCAAAGCACCTCAAGTTTGACTAAAATTATAGAGTTACAACTTACACAGAGTTATGACATCAAATAGTATACTATGAAAATATAAATAATGAAGATTTTTTTACTTATTTGGTATCATAAAGGTTATCTCTACACCTAAAAATATTCTAAAGTAATCATCTATCCAGTGATAAAAAAAACTGTCACAAAGACTACACCACCCGGCCACAAAAAACTACCAAATACGTATACTTGAATCCACAAACGTGTCATGTCGGAGCCAATTCTGAGTTCGCATCAGGCGACGCAACACCACTTGTACCACTTTTCTCCGTGCCTACTCCCGCCGGCGGCCACGGGAGCTCCTCGGCTATCCGGACAGCTACAAGATGGGAATATTCTCCGAGAACTTAGGGGGTGTTTGGTTTGAGGAGTTAAAGTTTAACAAACACTGTAGCACTTTCGCCTTATTTGACAAAAAGTTTCTAATTTGGGACTAATTAGGCTTAATAGATTCGTCTCGTAAATTACTCCTAATCTATGCAGACATGCATGCAATTAGTCTACATTTAGTACTCCATGCATTTGAGGGAACATTGATGTGATGGGAGTTAAACTTTAACAAATTCAAACCAAACAGGCCCTTACTCGCAGGCATGGACCGTCTCAACGGGGTCGCGACATGAGCCGCCGGCGTTCCATGTGCTACCCTGCCGTTGCTGACGCCACAGCTGTGCACTTTCGTCGTGGCTTCCGGGTTCTACTTCCACGCCATCCGGCGAGCACCGAGTGCTCCCGTCGCCCGGTTGCAAGCATGACCTAGAGTGTGGCTGCGTCTGCGCACGACTTTGCACTGACCCCGCTCGATGGAGTCGCCCCGTCCATCGGTACAGCGGCACCAACGGGTGGGACCGATTGCAGATGTCTTCCTCTGCACGTGCAGAGCGAACGAAGATGTATCTGCCCGCCTCGGCCTATGATGTGCCATTGCTACGTGGGCTGAAGGTCAGTATCCTCTCTAAGACTCCAACGAAGCCTAGATCTCCCTGTTAGAATTAATTCTTTTAGCCCGGCCCAACGGTCAAGCTGGGCCGTGATCCGATGCCCTGATCGGGGGCGTCCAGCCTTTCAAGGTTGGTGGGCCCCGTCGTACTGTGCAGTATAAAGAGGAAGTGGGGTCTAGGGAACAAGTCACAAGGTTCACACAGCTGCCGCCACTCCCACTGTCCTAACCTTATGCCGATCTCGAGGGTGCGCAGCCAGCAGCGGGAAGCTCCGCCATCCACCGTCGCCTCTGCCTCCATCGGCGTTGCCACTGCTTCCCCACTACTGCGCCTCTACACCGTCAAGTGCAGTCATCTCGTCTTCACCAGCTCGGCATCCTCACTGGTGACTGCTACTCTGTCGTGAGGAGGTTTAGGACAGGATCTGTTCGAGGTAACAATTGAGTTGTTTCCTATCCCTTGAGTTAACTACCTACTAGATCCATCTCTAGTTGATCCTTAAGATCTATCACTCCCGCCCCCATGCATTCGGCGGCTAGGGCTACACATCCTGCCGCCTCCTGCCATTCACGCGAGGGGAAATCCTTTGGAAGGACGCGAGAAGGTGCAATCTCGCAGCTGTGCAGGGGTCTGTGAGGGGATAGGGAAGGAATGGCCTCGCACAGGTGCGACTGCAGTCTGCAGCCCTTGAGACTTCCGAGCTACCGTGCGTGGTGGCTTCCAGCAACATGAGACCTTTAACTACAAGATCGGCAATTACCAGGCGCCGGTGACTTGATGCGTGGTGACCGACGTCCATGCATGGCCATGCGGATGTGAGGACATGATGTCATTGTGATGTTATTTTTAACTTATAAGATAATTAAAGGAATACGCCCGTATACATTTATGTACGTGGATCTATAAAAAAATAAACATAAATTGATTGTGACATTCAATAATCCGTAGCTTCGTGCAACGCATGGCATATATCTAATTACTTTATTATATAAATTGATCAAATTTAATGTATTTTAACTCTTTGAAAAAATTATAATGGTTTAGAATTTAGGACGGATAGAGTACTGGATTGTTCCGTGGCGGCTGAGAGATACGACAAGTGTCTTGAGCCGATTGGTAAACTATGCATCAAAAATAATGTTATCCTTACCCGGTTCCGGGAGATACAACTAGTAGACAGAGAATGGCTCACAGCACAGTCCGCCATTGCTAGCTGCACTGCTGCTTGCGTGAGTGACTCCACGGAAAGGACACGGCCGCGAGGCACGATCGATCAATCACTGCTAATCCAGCAGCAAGCTCTTTTTTTTTTTGAGGGGATCCAGCAGCAAGCTCTACAAGTGACAGACATAATTAAACTTGCTGCAGAGGAATAATCAGTTCCTCTATAATCGATTACATGATGCATTTGTCTGAACATCAAGGCTATCTATAGGTGACACATACATTTATCTCTACAAGTGACGGGCATAAGGACCTTGTTCCCGTAACCGTGAGTCGTCGTCAACACCGCACCGAACCGCTGAGCCACATGTTTGTCCGCTTATATAAAGAGTCGCTCCCGTGCTGCGAAGACTTCACAAAGTCAACTGGATAAGATTTCTCCACACGAGTAAGGGCCTGTTTAGTTCCCAAAATTTTACAAAATTTTTTAATATTTCCCGTCACATTGAATCTTTGGACACATGCATGAAGTATTAAATATAGATAAAAAATAAAACTAATTACACAGTTTAAATGAAATTCACGAGACGAATCTTTTAAACCTAATTAGACCATTATTGGACACTAATTGTCAAATACCAACAAAAGTGCTACAGTACCCTTTTCCAAAAAAAAAATGAACTAAACGAAGCCTAGCAACACTAGGTCACCAAAGCCGGCTTCTGCTTGCTCACCCTCAACTCCGGCCTCGCCGTCTACCGCGCCAGGGGTTCCTCTTCGTCGCGGGCTACCTCCTCCTGAGCGGGCGAGGCGTGCTGGCCGTGTGGCGTCGTGAACTGCGACATGACCCTCGCCATTCACAAGGCCCGCAGCGAACCGGGCTCCGCGACGTACGTGCTCGTCACTTATGCGGCGCTCCTGGCGCTGGTAAGGCTCTTGGTCCGAGAATTTGCAGGCCACCCGCGCGGGGTCAAGGCCGCGGTGTGGGTGCCGTCGACGCTGCTCACTGAGATGGTCGGTCGTCTTGAAGGTGTCGTCCAGACGGGATGTGTTGTTGTCTGTTTTGGTACGATTGGCTTTGGGTCCTGCTACCTTTGTTCTTCTGCGTACATACAGCGTCAGTACATATATGTTCCTGCTATATATACACGCCCGTGGTAATTATGTTGGCTATCGATTTTATTTACAACATACGTGTGTTATAGCCTTATAGGCGGTGCAGTGCTACCGGGCGATGACTGCACCATCAGTACGCCGTTCTGGTTGTAGTGTAGCCATGTGTGATTATTGGTTTTAGGTTGCTATATATGATCAAATGTACTCACTCCATACCAAAATAAACATGTCTCGTTTTACGATGAGTTAATCTCAAATTTAACTAAATATATATAAACATCTACTAATATTTATGATACCAAATAAAAGCTACTCCATCCGTCCATGAATAAATAGATTTCTAGAGTTGTTTTAAGTCAAAAACTTTTTAAACTTTGACCGAATTTCTAGAAAACCCATCAAGCTTTATGACATCAAATTAGCATCATTAGATATACTATAGAATATATTTTCATAATGCTCATTTTATATCATAGATGTTGTTACTCTTTCCTTTAAAGTTAGTTAAACTTAGAATAGTAAATCATGCTACATATTTTTGTAGTAAATCTATTTGAAGACATAAATGTCAACACTATTTTCTACAAATGCAGTCAAACTTAAGATTAGCTGGCTCCTCAAGATATGAAATGTGCACTTATTTGGGGGACAGAGAGAGTAATGATAATAACCTACCCCACCTCACGATGCTCCAATATGGTCGCTGGGTTGTGTTCCCTTGGCATCCTGATGAGGACATGACACCAACGGATACGACCATTGATTATAAGGTGCGCTCGTTTCTACATTTATATAGTAATTTTGGGTACAATTCACTTGGTTCCACATGTACATGTAGTTATTTGAATGTATGTACAAATGTGTCTCAAAGTACAAGTCCATCAAAGCTGAACTTTCGGTTCGTCGGCAGCCCGATAGTGCTTCATTGGGAAGACCATAACTCATCCATCCGGAGTGCGATTGAGGTCAATAAGCACTTGATTTCAAATAGATCTGGTCCCACCTCAATATCACATTGGCAAGGCCTCGAAATCATTGAGACATTCCGCCGCTATTTCTGTCGGGTGCTACAGCGTCGTCGCGGACTTGTTATTTACACTTGGGACCCAGGCCCAAGTTGGAGCACGCCCCAAGAAGATGAAGAACACCTAAGAGATGCCCAAGGACGCCCTCCTCCTTGGCCACCACCTTAGGAGTCAAGCAAGGGCGTCCAAGCCAAGTTGGAGGCACAATCCATATCAAGGTCGAGTCCATCTCAGGCTCTAGGACCAGTCTGTAGTAAAACGGACGCACAGGACGTATCTGGACTCCGTTTTCGATGATCCACACATGGATAGAAAGATAATTTCATAAGCTAACCAATGGCTTTGGTTTGAGGCCCAAATTCCATTGAAGTCAACGGGAATCGACGAAACAAGTTGACGTCCAGAATCTGTCAGGGCGCTGCGTCGCCGTCTTTTTGGCCGTTTGGCCCTTGTAACGTGTCGAGACTTCTGAGCGACGTGAGTAGGGGTCCTTGGATGCCCCTTAGGCTTTATAATCAGTAGCCGCCGCCTATGTTAGGGTTTGAGTTTTGCTTAGATTATTCTGTCCATTGACAGTCGCCGTCTTTCGGTTTACGAGACTCTAACTTCAAGTGCTTAATCATATATCCGCAATTGTCACTTCAATTGAGTTGCGTTTTATCTTATTCTTGCTTGTGTTCTTCGATTCATAGCAGGGATTAGCCTTCGTGGTGAGGTCAACCGGATTGTGACACGGTTGATAACCAGAGAAGACGTGGTGCTAAGGTTACAGGGTTCGGGTCTTTGTAATCTGAAGCCGGATCGATGTGTCGCTTCTGACCAAATCGATAGTTATCTTGAACCATGATTGAACACTAATTGTCAAATAACAACAGAAGATCGGGAATCACGTCTCCATCAAGTGGTATCAGAGCTAAGGTATACCATCAAGTTCGCATTTATTCCCCAGTTTGAGTGTTTCACATTTGTCCCATAGTCCACAACCATAATTGTTATCCTGTCCTAGAACCTTTCCGCGCCATAGCCTTTGCATATTTCAGTTCCAGAGTCCGCCGTGTTGAGTTTGTGTCCTAGGTCAAGGTCTTTGTTGCTGGTTTAGATTGTGTTCTTTTCTAATTTGTATTGATCCCTCCATCCGCCATCATCCCGTTAGATCATCAGTTTGCATCTTGTGTCCGCGTAAAACCCTGATTCGAGCAGTTTTCGTAAAACAGTCATAACTTTTGCATCCGAACTCGAAACGGGGCAAATTTTATATCTACGTAGAACGCCAGAAAATTTTAGATATGTTTCATCCTAGCAAAGCTAGGTTCACAAAATTTAGAATTGCGAAATTCGATCAGGAACATCGAGTTTCGGGGCCCACAAGTTTTGGCCAGCTTTTTAGGTCACAATCCTGAATTTGTATAGGCCACATCTTTTGTCCAATTGAGCTCAATTTTTTTGGAGTTTATTCTTGTGTGCTCCTTGCTGAGAAAAAAAATCAAAAGAGCAAAATCAAGAAAAAAAATTTGGACAAAAAGAAAAAAATAGCAAAAGAGAAGAGAAGAGATCGAAAAGGAGCACGTAAGGAACACTCGATAGCTCTATTGTTTGTGGTGCCTTTTACCTTGTCCGTATTTTCATTGCTACCTTTCATACTTGTTTCACTCTCTTGTTTGTCACAACTGTGCTAGGAACACGTATAGGCCAGCAACTAGGACAAGTGCTCTGGACATTTATTCAATATTGCTATCTGTTACTGAATTGTGTGCCACATATATATATATATATATTTATTCAATATATATATATATATATATATTTGTTCTTTGTGTGCCTTCCAAGCTCCACATATATACTTCAGATCAGTACAGAAAAAGATTCTTGCAATCTCAGTACCACGCCCTCATCAGTATCACGAACCAGCCGTCGGTTGTACCATCCACTGCTTGCGTTGGTAAGAACTTGGTAAGAACTCGTTAAGACGTGTGTGAGGGTGAGATTCCACTGACCCATAAATAGTTGATAGGGTATTTATTTTTATTCTACCAATATATGCCAAACAACGAGTTTCTTTTTAAGAGTGAATTGCAGGACATCATGGATGGACTGTCTACGGAGTTTGCACAACGAGTGCTCAGTTCTCAAATGGAGAAGGCGGAGCAAAACCAGTTCAACATCTTGTTTCAAACATACTTTGTTGTGAAGGAATGGCGTTGTCGTGTTATGATTGATGGCGAGACTTGCAACAACCTTGCAAGCTTAGAGATGATTGAGAAGCTTGGTCTGACCACAAAGCCACATCCACGTCCATACTATGTCCAATGGGTAAATTCTTGGGACAAGATAAAGGTAACTAAAATTACACGCATTGAGTTTTCCCTTGGTCCTTATAAGGATAGTGTTGAATTTGATATAGTACCTATGCAATCATATCAATTGTTATTTGGTAAACCATGAATATCTGAAAATAATGTTGTGCACCATACAATTACTAATAAATATTTGTTCAAATATAATGGTACAAAAATTACACTTATACCTATGACTACTGCTCAAATTTTAAGGGAAGATCTGTTAAGGGCCGAGAGGAGAAAGAATGAGCCTTTTAGAAAAGAATGGGTTATTTCAAATGTTACAATACCTTCATCTAGATCTGAATTTTTACAAAATGAAGATATTACTTTGCCTCTTGTTGGAACTAATATTTTGCAGCATGTATCCAAAAACGAGGACAAGCTGACTGAGAAAGAACAGGTAAATGTATGAGATAAGAGCTCTCTTGTTGTAATGAATTTTCTCACCAATGATGCTAATAATCCTATACTAAAACCTTCTATTGATTTACCTTTGTCACATGGCAAATGTTCTACTGATCTTTGTGATAAAGAAAAGTTGTGTGATAGTGGTATGATTATTCATGAGCAGCAACCAGTGAATAAGAATGCTTCTTTTGTTTTGGAACAAAATACTTGTGCTAAAAATAAACAATTGCTTCCAATTACCACTGAAAAAGATGAACTAAAATTGTTGACTTCTTTAAATACTTTGGGATATATTGAGTTTGAAACATTGTGTGCTTTGAGTAGTTTGGAGGAGAAATTTTTATGTGCTGAATTATCATGGTTGTCTACATGTATATATCAATTTATTGGCAAATATAATTGTAAAGGAGAATATATGGTACACCGAGTTTATATTTGTTTAAATCTGAAATCTCCTTTTTCTGTGCATCAATATGACCAATCAAAGGGCTGCATTAGATATAATCATGTCATGTCAAAATCCCCAAATTTTGTTATAAAGCAACAGATTAAATTTTAAAAAGAGAAGCAATCTTGGCTACAACCAACAATTTGTCCTCCAACTAAGCTCAAACCAAGGACGGTTTGTTGTCAAGAAGGGGAGGATGATGAGGACATGACACCAACGGATACGACCATTGATTATAAGGTGCGCTCGTTCCTACATTTACATAGTAATTTTGGGTACAATTCACTTGGTTCTACATGAACATGTAGTTATTTGAATGTAGGTACAAATGTGTCTCAAAGTACAAGTCCATCAAAGTTGAACTTTTGGTTCGTCGGCAGCCCGATAGTGCTTCATTGGGAAGACCATAACTCATCCATCCGGAGTGTGATTGAGGTCAATGAGCACTTGATGGAAAGCTTATTTGATAAGCTTTCAAATAGATCTGATTCCACCTCAATATCACATTGTCAAGGCCTCAAAATCATTGAGACATTCTGCTGCTATTTCTATCGGGTGCTACAGCGTCGTCGCGGACTTGTTATTCACACTTGGGACCCAGGCCCAAGTTGGAGCACGCCCCAAGAAGATGAAGAACACCTAAGAGATGCCCAAGGACGTCCTCCTCCTTGGCCACCACCTTAGGAGTCAAGCAAGGGCGTCTAAGCCAAGTTGGAGGCCCAATCCATATCAAGGTCGAGTCCATCTCGGGCTACAGGACCAGTCTATAGTAAAACGGACGCACAGGACGTATCTGGACTCCGTTTTCGATGATCCACACATGGATAGAAAGATAATTTCATAAGCTAACCAATGGCTTTGGTTTGAGGCCCAAATTACATTGGAGTCAACGGGAATCGACGAAACAAGTTGACGTCCAGAATCTGTCAGGGCGCTGCGTCGCCGTCTTTTGGGCCGTTTGGCCCTTGTAACGTGTCGAGACTTCTGAGCGACGTGAGTAGGGGTCCTTGGATGCCCCTTAGGCTTTATAATCAGTAGCCGCTGCCTATGTTAGGGTTTGAGTTTTGCTTAGATTATTATGTCCATTGATAGTCGCCGTCTTTCGGTTTGCGAGACCCCAACTTCGAGTGCTTAATCATATATCCACAATTGTCACTTCAATTGAGTTGCGTTTTATCTTGTTCTTGCTTGTGTTCTTCGATTCGCAGCAGGGATTAGCCTTCGTGGTGAGGTCAACCGGATTGTGACACGGTTGATAACTAGAGGAGACGTGGTGCTAAGGTTGCAGGGTTCGGGTCTTTGTGATCTGAAGCCGGATCGGTGTGTCGCTTCCGACCAAATCGATAGTTATCTTGAACCTGACGGAAGATTGGGAATCACGTCCCCATCACATCCCCTGTTTTAAAGGTTCAGCCAAGGCTGTGCAAGAAGGCAAGGCAAGGACACAGGCCATGGGTCGTCACGTCGCAGTGCACAAGTTGCCGAAAAGACCAAGTCTGGTACTGGAAACACCACGGTGCAGGCACAAAATGTGTTGATCAGGCGATGGGGATTGTCAAACACGCAGCAGCAGCTTGACCATGAGGTTTTCAACGCCTTCCTGAGCATTTTCGCTGAGCCAAAGTCTCAATCCAAGTGTAATAACGCGCTGTCGGCTCTACTCTCCACTAATCTAGTGAACGTGGAGCGTTTTTGTTGATCTTCAGCGTTCTCCTAGTGAATTTTTTCTTGGTTACATCATCTATGTTTGTGTGGATTGCACGTGGCCTCTTTGGTCGCACACGTCGCAGCTCTGTTAAAGAGTCTGTACTGCAGGAGCGTATCTCTTTATGTCAGTTGCTTCCTTTTTCTGCATATGTTCATATGTTTTAGTAAGCATTTGTTGGATGCGGTAATCCTTAGATTTTCACTAGTTAGTTGAAAATTTAGCTAAAAAATTAGCTTATCTATTAGCCTTCTTGTTTAGATGTACTAGAACTAGTTTGAACTAATAATCAGCTAGTTAGCAAATTATCCTAGTACATCTAAACAAATTTTCAGCAGCTACCAGTTAGAGAGGTTACGTCCGGTTAATCGTGGACATATTAAATCCTTGTTGGATGGTAGGATCAGGTGCTACTGCTAAAGTTGCAGCAGCGGTTGTACCCCCAACGATTAGCCATTCCAAGAATGGAATGGTGGGTCCCTCATATCTTAAGGTTATTTTTTTATTTCTAACCATCCCATCCGGCCTTCGTCGCAGCCTCCTAAGATTGTTTTTATTTGTCCATCCGAAGGCAGCATAAGCATATACGTGGCGCTTACGCGGCACACAATTAAAGATGAGCATGCAGCCCGCAGCTCGGTGACCTGACCCGAAGCACAAATTTTTGGCCCGGCCCAAGCACGGCACGGCCTAGGCCACTACCTAGGCACGCCGGGCGGCACGGCCCGGCCCGCAAACTAGTGGAAGGCCCAGTGTCAGCCCGGTGCTTGCCACGGCCTGCTAAAGGCCCATCCCACTCCCTTCCTCCCAAACACTATCCCACTCCCCTCCCCCACCTACACCGCACGGACATACCGCGACGGTCGTGACTCCCGTAGTCGCGACGCGAGGCGCGCGACTCGCCTCCGTGGCCCGAAGTGCCGAGCTGCCGACGGTGGCCACCTCCTTCTGACCCCCACACCACCCGCTGCCACCTCCTCCTCCACGCCCCCCAAGTGGCCGCCGGCTTTGAGCGAGGCATCTGGCCTGCTTCTGTTCCTCCTCGAGGGCCCCGAAGTCGCATCTTCCCCGACCCCGAGCGGCCGAGCCGTCGCCATCGCGAGGAGAAGCGCCATCGTGCCTCACCCCTCCTCGTCTCCTCGCACGAAGAGGAGCTCGGGAGTCGCGCGCGTCTTCCCCGAGCCCCAGTCGTTGCCGAGGACGAGTAGCCCCGCCGCCGTCGCGCGAGTTCGGCTTCCGGCCGCCGCCTACTCCTCCACACCCTAGCACATCCGGGCTCGTCCTCCATGGCTCCGCCCTGCTGCTGGTCCTCAAGGCCTACCATTCTCTCTCCCTCCCCTTCTCTCTCAGCATTCATGGGCTCCGGGTTGGCCCGGTCTGTCTTTGGGCCCGTTGAAAGCCCAAGTTTGGTTTTGGTAATTAATGACACCAAGTTGCTAATGTCATGTGTTAAGTGTTTTGAGTTAGGCATAAGCAACATATGGGATGAAGGTGTACGTGGCAAGGAGTGGTGGCCACAAGATCACAAAGAAATGGTGCATGGACATAAAATGATGATCATGGTGGAGATGCACATAATATGATGGATATGATGATCAAGTGGAGGAGAAGGATCTAAAAGCGCAAGGCAAAGGTATAACCATAGGGTTTTCCTTTTGCCGGTCTAAGATGAGTAGAGAAGTGATTGACCGGGTTTAGGATATATGGCCGACTATCAAGAGGGGCAATCACGGTTAGCTCGGGAATCAAGTGTCACTAGATCAATGTCTTGAGCATATGCATTAAGATCTAGTAGAGAGCTAACACAACGCCTTAAAAATGTTTGTGAAATGCTAACACACATGCACATGGTGGTGAACACTTGGTGGTGTTAGCACATTTGCGAAGACGGTGGAGTTTAAGCGGTAGAGAGGGGTTTGGGTTCCTCTCTCCCTCCCGCCGAGCTTGTGAGACGGGATTCGGTGCTTTTTGGGGAAGTGAAACGCCTATTTTCTACTGCGCCGGAGGCAGAGAAACGAAGGCGAAAGTCCGGAGTGTTTATCACTGAAAAACGTTAATCGGGCGCTGGACCGGACGCGGTCCAGGGTGGACCTGCGCGTCCGGTCAGCTCAAGTCGAGGATAGAGGCGCAGCGTGCCTAGGGTTTGTGACCGGACGCTGGTCTGGCCTGACCAGCGCGTCCGGTCAGTTCACCTGGGCGCAGAGGAAAGGTGCACGCAGAACGCGCGACCGGCGCGTCCGTTGGTCCTCGGGACCGGAGCGTCCGGTTAGTAACGTGACACGATCGGACGCGGGGCGCGTCCGGTCACGTGCGATCGGACGCGTCCGGTCGCGGTGGGAGCTTACTGGACTCCGACTGGACGCCAGGTGCTGCGCGTCCGGTCAAACGCTAGAGCGCGTCCAGTCACGGCAACGGTAACTTCTGACGCGCACTGTTTACGGTTGTCTTGTAGTGACCGGTGTGTCCGGTCAGTGCGTTTTTCACTGCGTCGCCGGTAACGGCTAGCTGCGTACCCCTTCGCTATAAATAGAAGATGTCCGGGGTTTGAGGGTAACTCTTGCACATTTTGAGACCTAGAGACATCCTTTAAGCTAGAGAACAACCCCTCCACTCATCTCTTTCCTTGGTTGCACATTTTAAGTGAGATTGAGTAAGATTCAAGTGTATTGCTTGAGAGTTGCATTCTAGAGGCACTTGATCTTCGAGTTGCTGCGGATTTCTTGTTACTCTTCCGTGTTTCCCGACACGGCAGACGGCTTGTAGCAGTGGAGGTGATTGAGCTCACAATTGAAGATTGTTGAAGCCCTAACCAAGTGTTGTAAGGGGTTCTTGATCCTTCCCTGCGGGAGTTCGCAAATTGGATACTCTAGTGGAGCTCGTGGCTTGGAGGATCCCCATCTTGTGTGCGGTTGTGCGGCGCCCGCCGAGGGCTCGACCCTTGATAGTCGATTAGCTCGCGAACCAACAAGTGGGTGCATCGCCACAACGAGGAGTAGCTTGCCGGGAAGCAAGTGAACCTCGGTAAAAATCTTATGTCATCTCTTTGCCGATGATTTCTCTTGTGGTTGATCATTGTGATTGATTCTTCGAGTGCATTACTTCTCTACATCGTTGGTATAAGAATCAAGTCACTTGCTCTTTACTTTCTTATACTAGTTCTAGTGTAGTTTGGTTAGTGTAGCTTTTATCATATAGGAGTAAGTAGCTTAGTGACTTAGTCTTGTTGGTGTGTATTAGAGATCATAACCTTGCTTCACTAGAATTGCATAGGTGGCTTGCATAGTGTAGTTGAGCTAGTGCTAGAATTAGCTTAACCGTCTTTTATACTAACATGGTTGTTTAGTGAAGCTTGTATATTTTTAAATAGGCTATTCACCTCCCTCTAGCCATTTGGACCTTACACCCGTGCTTTTCGAGCCAGCCCGGCACGAAAGTCCGCCCGACAGGCCGTGCCGGGGTCGTTGGCTAGGCACGGTGGACTGGGGCGGCACGGCCCGATGACATGACGGGTCATAACGTGCCGTGCCCTACAAGGCCGTGCCTGTGCCAGGCGGCCCGAATGCTCATCCTTACACGCAACGCAGTAGAGAGAAATTGGTTTTCTTTGGATGCGCGGCCCAGCTTGGTTGTGTTCAGTCCGTTCCCAGAATCGGCTGCCTATAAAATGCACCCGCTATTCGTTCGATGAACCCATATGAACTCCTGCGCTCTGTCTCCGCAACCATATTCCACCATGTCCAAGCTAGGCTTGGGCGCCCTGACCTTCAACTCGGCGCTCGCCATCTACAACTCCTGGGGCGACGCCGCCTCAGTCGCGTTCGTGCTTGCCACGGACGCTGCGCTCGTGCTGCTCTTCCTCTACCTCTGCTACTTCGAACAGGCCAAAGAGGAGGGGCAGGCAGGGGCAGGGATACAACCAAGATCGAGGCGGCTGTGTGGGCGCTCACGGCCATGTTCGCTACGATGGGGGTGGCTCTCATGCCGCTGGCCGTCGGCGTCCTTATCTTCATCTGCCTCCGCGACATCGATCTGGTACGCGGCGGGGAAGGCGGCGGCGAAACTAACATGCACGGGCAATATTACGCGCTTGCCAAGGTGGGTATCGCCGTGCTGACGTGCAACACGGCGCTCGACACCTACAACGCTCGCCGTGACCCGTTCTCGGCGGCGCTCGTCTACGTGTCCTACACCTTCCTTGTGATCCTGACGGGCCTTTTCGTCCGTGTATTCGCCCGCGCTCACACTGCCGAGCAGGGGCAGCGCTAGAGGAGCCTGTGGTGCGGTGCGGTGCGGTGCTCATGCCCCAGGGTGCCGCTGCTGATGCCTCCAAGCTGGTCTGGGCGATGGCCGTCGCCACGGCCAATAGAGGGTTCTGGGCATTGTTCTTCCTTAAGCCTTGTGTCGCAGTCTGAATCCGTATTTTGCGCCGCAGATGTCCCCGGTCGGGCGTCTGGCTCATGGCCGTCGCGACTGCGTGCCCAAGGGAGCTTCTTGGGCGGGCACGTGACTTGTGACGTTTTACTTAACGTATACTTATAAATATTATTCCCCACACATGTCCACACCAATGTAATGTATTTGTTGGAATGGAGATAAGGTCATCGAAAGTGGATTTTTTTTTGCGAGGAATCAAAAGTGGAATTTTGGCAATTGATTTACCTTCCACCACATTGCCAATCAATTGATTAAAACAATATATTATTTAAAAGAATTTTGAAAACTAATCTGTTGATTGACGAATTTTTGTACGTGGGACATATGTATTTATAATCTAACTAATCATTATTCAAATCTTGTAAAGTTGGACATTTCAAATACAAAAAATGCACCTAACATTGATGCAGGGAGGTGGACGGTGGTACCAGTTGCGAAGGCTTGTACACACCATACACGTATCTGAACTCGCCATGAGAAAACGTGCAAGAGTATCTCCACCATTGTTCCAATTTCCACTCTCAATAAGACAAACCTGTAGTTTGAGGGATTTGAAAGCTCCTGTAGTCCTCCAATCTCATCCCCAATAAGAATTTTTTTCCCCAGCCATGCAAAATGCAGCCCCTAACCCGTTGAAGATGGGGAGCTGGACATGCCCCCAATACACGGAGTAGTAGCATGCAGCGCAGAAATAAGAGCGCGCCCCACAGTTCGTCACCCAATTGGATTTATATTTATCTTTCTATGAATTTCACAAAATTTCCAGAATCTACTATCTAGTTTTGAAATTTCTGTTAAAATAATATTATTTCGAAAAAGAATTCCAGAACCTTGCGTATCTGGAAAGTAGAAGAGCTCATTATGTTGTATCAAATATAATAGATAACCACATTATAAATGTAATCAAGCTGATCTGACGCTATGAAATTCACAAAACATCGAATAGTTAAGTACAAACATGCATATGCACTCGTAGCCTTCACAAGTCTTTAGCTTGGCGTGAATTTGGCAACGCCAAGTTAGCAAAGCTTAGCATACATGAACACCACGCCGAGCTTGCCACATTCGCCAAGCTGCCAGCGATGTGGCATGTTTAGGTTAGATTAGAACGCCGAGCCATGTATCATGGCGTGGTGCTTGTACGGCGAGCTTTGGATCTATTTATGTAATTAGTTATATGCTTGAGGTCTATTTGTAGAAATAGTTAATAATAAAGAAAAAAAGAACATTTTCATGCGACAGTCAAACTAGGTTCTATTTTTTCCGAAGGAAAGGGAGATTATATTAAAACTCAGCATAGTATATCCTTAAATTTCATATGAAAAGTCAAACTAGGTTCTATAGCAAGACAGAAATTAAAGGCGTTGCACAACGTCGCTGTAACGGACGTACGGACTTTAAGATTATGCGCCATCGGCAAACGCGAACGAATTTGTATACTTGGAATGGTCGTTAAAAAAATTTAGATTTGGATGCTAAACATGTTGATATGATCATTTGTAAAAACAAAAAAAAAATAAAGAGTGCAAAAAGGTCCACCGGGGGTAATGTTTTTTATTGTATAGCTCAACGTGTGTGTCTTTCTTCGCGTGAACTTTTTCTCTCAATCACGCAAAAGGTTTGCGTATTTTTATATCAAGACGGAGAAAAGTTTAATACAACATGACTTAGCGGCACCCTAGGGTGTCATAAGAGTTATACATGGACATCACCCTAGTGTACTGAAACCTACAACCATGTTCGCTTGTCTTATAATCTGTATTTTTCAACTTGTTTTTTCAGTCGGAACAGTATTTTTCTCTCACAATAAATCAACGAACAGTACTTTCAGCCATGACTTTTCAGCGAAGTGAACGGGCTCTACATTGTTACGTTGGACATTGATCAACCCAAATTGTGACGCCAGCTAGAAGCCGTATGTCGGGACGCCGAGCGGCGGCGGCGCCGCTTGCGCGCACCGGAGTGCAACTTTGACGGAGTGCACGAAGATGTAGACCTACAACCACGACAGTGCACCACCGGAGAGTAGAAAAGAACTGAATCTGCGTTGTCGAAGAAAAATCTACCCCTTGAGTCGAGAGCGTCGTGAACGTCGTCAGCGAACATGTTTGCGTTGTTTTCCCATGTTCCTTGTGGATTGTTCTTGAAAGGTCCTTGTTAATTTTTTTTATTAATATAAGAGGTACGGATGGCCTTGTTATTTTTTTTGAGAAACCGGGTTATATTTCATAGAAATATCTGATAGTTTACATCACACACCTTACAAAGCCATCCTTGAAAGAAAAGGAAATTACAAACAAGCCCTTGTAAGGAACTCCCGGTCGAGCTCGTCACCGACAGCCGGAGAAGATGCCCAGAGGCCGACCACCATCCCGACGAAGCATCATCAAAGTTTTGGAGTGGCACCAAGAGTAGCATGTCGGGAAATCCAACATGTTGTGTAAACGTTGAAGAACAGGCCGAAGAAGATGGCCTACGACCATCACCTCACCGGTATCGAAGAGGTCCGACGCCACGAACAGCATGAACCCCAACACGCCGGAGCAGAGGACACCCAGAAGGAGATGCAAACCACCAGAATCGGTGGGACAACCCGATCTCCCAAACTGGTCAGCAAACATCCCAAGAGACTTCACCAGACAAACGTCGATAAAGTCTGGGGATGGAGAAAGGAAGAACCCGCCAGGATCCAGAACACATGTAAATCCAGATCTGCCAAGCTCTACCCTTGTTCTCCAAGAAGCACCATCGAAGGAAGGAGCTGCAAAATCGCCGACGACCTCAGCAGATCTACCACTCCCACATCCTCCGACGGCGCTCAGGAGCATCAAAATCACCAGCGGCCAACTGAGACTACAGGAAACCGCCGGCAAGATTCCAGAAAAAGAAACCACCGGATCTGGATCTCGAACACGGACTTCAGATCCAGAGGAATCCGACCTCACCGGCCCATCGCCAGCACCAAAGAAAGTGAAGACGAGGTGGTAGAAGGCCGTGAGTACCTTATTCCACCATGGCGACGCCGTCTCCACCTCACGACCGCCGCCTGGAGAACTACAACTAACATAGATACCTAATCTACACCGCCGGTCGAAAATCCACCCTTCCCCCACGCATCCGAAAGCCCTAAGGCCTCCGGAGGCGGAGGGAAATGGCGACCTCGCCGGCGGGAGCGCGAGTCGCCTCCTCGTCGCCCCTCTCAACTGTAGAGGAAGAGGGTTCGAGAAAGAGGGAGAATTGTCGGCGCCTGGATGGCCTTGTTAATTGAGGCAGCATGCTCATTGGCTAGGCTCTGTTTTGAATGGTTGTGGGCCATTGTGGCCCCGTGACCATGTAGAAAATCTCAGCCCAATGGTAGGTAGAAGGTGGCCCAATTACGAAGCTGCTGCGAAACAAAGGCCCCGCAGATTGCAACGCTGTTTCGCCGTCGTCAAGAAAACAAGACAAGACAAAAAAAAAAACAAAGAGAGAGAGAGGAAACTCTCGCTCATCCGGAATTTCCGTGCTCATAAGGATTAATGGCAATCGCGAGCGACGCTGTGGCTCCACAGTTGAGGTGCGCAGCACGGCAGCTAGCAGCCTAGCAGTACCCGTCCGCATAGTGGAGGCCCCGTCACTATGTAAGGACCCATGTGGCAGCTGCCTGTGAGATAGCGTGACCACGTCAGAGCGCCTGCCATGGCGCGCCAACGGCGAGGAGCTCTCGTGCAGGACCGCACGATCCCGGCTTGATCTCTGCTACCAAATATAAAAATCTCTGCAGCGTACGTGGTGTCGATTGCCCAAATGTGTAAACATATCATCAACGAAGCTGCGCGTCCATACCCGCGAACCAGGCATATAAACTCAGGTTTCTGCTCGAAGTGTAAAAATCTCTCACGAGTAGCGTACCACGTACCGCGACCCCGTACCTCGACCCCATCGACCCAGAAACTTTGTGACTATGGGCCCTCCCTCTGCGCGCGGAAGATCGTTCGACTTGACATGGCCGACCGAGGATTCCACCCTGACCAAGCTAGGCTTGGGCGCCCTGACCTTCAACTCGGCGCTCGCCATCTACAACTCCTGGGGCGACGCCGGCTCCGTGGGATTCGTGCTCGCCGCGGACGCCGCACTGGTGCTGCTCTTCCTCTGCCTCCGTGCGTTCGAGCAGGGCGCCCGGGGCGGCAGGGATGCCAAGGTGAAAGCCGCGGTGTGGGCGCTCACTACGCTGCTCACGGCCATGTTCGCCTCGAGGGTGGCGCCGCTCATGCCGCCGGCCGTCGGCGTCCTCGTCTTCATCTGCCTCCGGGACGTCGATCACGTCCGCGGCGGGGAAGGTGGCGACGGAATCAACATGGACGGGCAATATTACGCGCTTGCCAAGGTGGGTTTCGCCGTGCTGACGTGCAACTCGGCGGTCGAAGCCTACGACACCCGCCGTGACCCGGGCTCGGCGGCGTTCATGCTCGTGTCCTACGCGACCCTTGTGATCCTGATTGGCCTTTTCCTCCGTGCATTCGCTCGCGGTCACGCTGGCGAGCACGGGCAGGGGCAGGGGCAGGGTGCAGGGTGCCCCTACTGATGGCTCCAAGTCCGAGCTGGTGTGGTTCATGGCCTTCGCCACCGCCACCGGAGGATTCTGGTGTGGTTCATGGCCTTCGCCACCGCCGCCGGAGGATTCTTGTGTGGTTCATGGCCGTCGCCACCGCCGCCGGAGGATTCTGGTCGTTCTTCCTCAAGCCTTGTGTCGCTGTCTGAATAATCCGTATTTGCATGCGTCGGTTTCCTCGCGTATGTTTTGTGTAGTGCCGCCGGAATTTGCTTGTTCCGTCAGTACCCTTGCAATAATAAATTATAAATTCGATTGACCAAGTACCATGTTTGTTTTGATTCGTCCGCGGACGCCGCATTCGTGCTCCTCTGCCTCCGTGAGTTCGAGCAGGGCGGCGAGGGCAAGAATAGCAGGCCGCCGTGTGGGCGCTGACAACGCTTCCTCAGTGCTCACGGGCGGCGATGTTCGCCTGGACTCGAGCATGGCGCCGCTGATGTCCCCGGTCCTGGCCGGCTGGCCTCGGACGTCTGGCTCATGGCCGCGGTGACTGCCCATGTGTATAATCTAACTAATCATTAATCAAATTTTGTCATGAGCTAGCATAAGTTATTCCGCGTGGGGTGATCGAGGAAATCTGCGCTTCACGAGTCGAGGAACAAGGCCCGAATCCAGCGCCGGCCGTCCCGGCCGCCATCAGGTACACCAAGACGCCGACGGCCAGCGGTATCAACGGGGCGACCCTGGAGGAGAACATGGCCGTGAGCAGCGTCGTGAGCAGCCAGACCACTAAATAGAACACTAGTAATTAGATTATATTTTTAGAAAAAATATTATCTAAAATAAACTTATTAAACCAAAATTTAATTACTTAGAAAATATAGAGGTAAAATCACATAAAGGCTAAATTTGTCCAAATTTCATACTAAAATTCAGTAGTCAAAGATATATGGTTTTTAAATTCGATAGCAAAAATTGAACTCAGATAATATTTTGGATGGTTAGAAAAGACATTGGCTAATGGCTACTGATCAACGGGAAACAAATACCGAATGGGCGAATGAGGAGCTCCAAAATTTCCATCTTTTATGTGCTTTATATAGGAATAGCCTCAGCCAGCTAGTTCCCGACGTGAGCTCCTACATAGGAATTTCGCAAGATATATGTGCTTTATATACTACGCCGCGGAATGCGCTGCTTTGTTTCACGCGAGGGTGGGCCTGGATTCTTGGTTCATCGTGAACGCGGCAAAATAAGGTTTCTCGTGGATTCCTGTGGTCATTGGTCTGTGCATTGTGCTCGTAAGATGGCAGTTTATTTCCTCAGATTAGGGCCTGTTTGGTTGTAATGTGTTAAAGTTTAACTCCCATCACATCAATGTTCCCTCAAATGCATGGAGTGCTAAATGTAGACTAATTGCATGCATGTCGACACAGATTAGGAGTAATTTACGAGACGAATCTATTAAGCCTAATTAGTCCAAGATTGAAATTTTTTTGTTAAATAAGACGAAAGTGCTACAATATTTGTTAAACTTTAACTCCTCAAACCAAACACCCCTTGTACTCTTTCGGTGACTTAGTCAAAAGGTGCCGGACTGACATTGGGCTTCTCTAGTGGGGAGGAAAAAGCGACTCACCGTGTGACGTGGAGGCTGATCGAGTTGACTCACCACTAGAGCAAGCAACTCACCGAGAAGAGAGAGAGAAATCGATTCATGTTTTGGAGCATACTCTTCCCAAATAAACAATCAACTCGGGGGTGTTTAGTTGGTAGGTGAAGAGTTTTTGAGTGTCACATCGGATGTTTTATAGAATGTCGGAAGGGTTTTCGGATACTAATAAAAAAAACTAATTACATAACTCGTCTGGAAACCGCGAGACGAATTTATTAAGCCTAATTAAGCCATCATAAGCAATGTGTGTTACTATAGCACTTAAGGCTAATCATGGGCTAATTAGGCTTAAAAGATTCGTCTCGTGATTTCTAACAAAACTGTGCAATTAGTTTTTTTTTGTTACATAGAGTACTCCATGCATATGTCCAAATATTCGATATAATGGGGTGAAAAAATTTTGGGTGAGAACTAAACACCCCCTTGGCAGCGGGGACAGAAGCAAGTTGGGCTACGGCTCGTACGATGGAAGAAAGCTGCCTCATGTTGTTTACCAGCCTGTTCGCTTGAGCTTTCAGCTGTTTATTTTCAGCCAGCCAGCAGTGTTTTTCTCTCACAACAAACCAGCCAACATTACTTTCAGCCGCTTATTTTTAGCCAAGCGAACAAGCTTTATGTTTTTTTATTTTTCTATGGGCCCCATGGTACGTTGGGCTAAGAGTCGATTCATGGGCTCAGTCGACATGGCTATCTTTGTCAGGATAAATCGACTCAACCACTGCGGCCGTGCCTGACAATGTTGGCTTATGCTGATGCTTATGCTAAAATTTGGTTTATTTTGATACTTATGCTGAAATGTTGTGAGAGAAAAATATCATTCCATGACTGAAAAGTTGCTCAAGCGAACAAGGTGGACTGTCACCATAGTCGCACCGACATGCTTTACTTAAGGCTTGCCAAGCAAGGTTATTCACTGATCAAGGTCAAGGTCAACGAGCAGAGCTTATAGGAGTTCCTTTTACTTTAAGATGAGCAAGAAGTTGGCCGTTAATTCCTCATGGAACGATGTAGGCCCTGTTTGGATTATGCAGTTTCTGCAGTGTTTGCTGGTTTTTAAGAATCTGGCTTTTGAAAACTGGGTGAGATCCAAACAGGCCGATATTTGCTACCAATTTATGTCAGATTTTTAAAAACCAAGAAGCTGTTGATACCCAACTTTTGTCATTTTCTTGTGACCCTGTGAGCAATAAATAAAGCCAGATTCTTAAAAACTAGGAGATCCAAACATTCCAACCAGTTTTTGCTTAGCTGATTTTAGAAATTAATGACAAAAACTGTTTTTAAGAATCCGAAACTCATCCAAACATACCGTAGTTGCAGCTGCAGCATGCAGCGGCAGTGGCTTTGGCTTTTTTCTTGCAGCCAAACACCCCCATTAGGGAATAGCATCGTCGTGATATACGTTGTGCAAAGGTAAGATTATCAAAAGACACATGTTCTCCCTCTTATATCTTATATATTACATACAACAAGCACTTAATTTGACAAATAGAGTGCATTTTACAGGTCCAAGTTCATATTCGGAAGAAATACATATTCTTGCCTAGCAAACATCTGAAAAGAAAAACTAAGGTAACACATGTAAAGAGAATTTTTGCTACTCCTGTCCAGCGTCGTGCACGAATGTGCACAGTAGATGCCCAGTACGCCACTCGCCACCCTCCAGCATCATTTTTCATTTTTCCTGGCTATGCAACTGTTTGCAACTGTTTGCGACTGTAAAATCCTGGCTGTGCACAGTAAAATCCTGGCTATGCAACTGTTTGCGAGGTACCGATTTTCATTTTTCCGTTTTTTATAGGGATTTCTTCATTTTTTCGTTTTGCGTGCATGTGGATTGAAAAAGTCAGACGCATTGTTCCTTGGCCTTTGTTGGGGTGCCGGTCGCCATCATGCGCTCTCTCTCTCTATATATATTACGTATTATTTAGGCAGCGTTTTCTAGATTTTCTTATCACATTCCACATTCTTGCATCACTAAATTATTTTTATGAGGCCTTTACAGTTTAGGCTAAAATTTCATTTTTCAACCATTAAACTATTATTTATCCACAAAAATATAAAACCACATACCTTATACATACCATGGAACTATGAAACCGGACAAATTTAGCCCTCTGGTGAGGTTTTAGTGGTTTTGCTAATATATGTATTTTCTAAAGTAATAAAGAATTGGTTTAATCTCTAAAAAATTATAACCAATTTATTTTAAATTTGGAAAATACAAATCAGTTCTAATTTTTTTCTAAAAAAATCTTTCCAGGTGGTTCTCTATTTAGAGTTATCTGGATTTTATCCGTTCCTGCTACTAGTGTTTTATTGTTTGGAGTCTCAACCTGTCTTTATTTAAATTATCGTTTTGATTTTTCTTTGTACTTATGTCTCGATTAGTTGAGTGTATGATGTTTACTCCGCAGGCGAAGTTTCCTCGGCAGGCCGCAGCGTTCGTGGCCGTCAGCTACGCGGTACTCTTCGTGTGCCTCCGCTCCGCGCTCCTGCGAACTAGCCCGCCGCCGGGGTCCCCGATCAGGGAACTTGCGAGGCGCGCCGGCCGTGTGGCTCCTCACCGCGATGCCTCTACATCCACACGCGGGAGAAAAAGGACGTCGCATGCATGGAGCGGCATGAATTGGAGTTGCGCTAGCGATGGCAGCCTTTGCCTTTTGGTGTCGTCCTAACCGTACGTGCAACTCGGCGCTCGCCATCCACAAGGCCGCTCGCGGCGACGCGGTCTCCGTGGCGTCCGCGTGAGCGTGAGGCTCTCGTAACGAGCAAAGCACGGTGCATCGGTCTCTTTCTCGCTAGTTTAACAACCGTGACAACTACGTACAAGTAGTAAGGATGAAAACGGAACGGAAATATCCCGAACCGACCGTTTTCGTTTTCTATATTATGGTTCCGTTTTTAAACATAAAAAAATATCAGTTTCAATTGGTTTCACAACCATTTTCAACCATTTTTTGTATTCTTTAATTGTTAAAATGTAGAAATGTACCGAACAAACCGATTTCGTTTTCTATTTCGTAAGTCCGTTTTCGACCGTTTCCGACCGTTTTCATCCTTAACAAGTAGGGTCCCACAGAGCCAGCCAGGGCCCAGTGGGGGCCGGCCGGCCGACCTAGCTGCAGATGACGATGACGCTGCCATTAAACGCGCCGATGGCTGTGGGTAGCCGCTACCGCATAGACGCTTGCTTTTTGTTCAGTACCCTCCGTCCCAAAAATAAGGGCGCATCGTATTTCGAAGAGTCAACTAACTTTGAATTTAACTAGTAAGTATATGTATAGATTGTATTAACATCTGCATCTCTAAACTGATTTACAATAAAAATATATGTCATTATTAATCTCTAGTATTATAAGTATATATATATATATATATATATATATATATATATATATATATATATATATATATATATATATATATATATATATATATATATATATATATTATATATCTGACTCCTCGAAATGTGAGATGTCCATTTAATTTGGCACTGAGAGTGGTAACTACGTGCAACATGCTCGTGGCTCACAGTCACAGGACGTGTGGTGACGGCTCTGTCCTGTTTATTGCATTCTCGCGGGCAAGGGCAATTGCGTGCTTTGTAAACAATTTCCCTGAGACATGTTTGTTGTGAATAAATGCGGGGCCAAAAATTCCAATCTTAGCGTACTGTGTTTTTACTTGTTGACTTATATCCATTTGGATGAATATAAGACTCACACAAAGTTTCAGAGCTAACACTACTACACATACCTTATCCTAGGTGGTCAAAACTGCTTTCCCTACAACTGAGTAATTAATTTTGTGAATTAAAAAAAGCCCAGCGAGTCCAGTGACTGGATACTGAATCCATCCCGCGTGCGCCGTCGGGATTTGTCGTCGCGTTGAGCCGCCAGCTGCCCTTGCATTGACAGGAGCCGCTGCGGCCTCCCGCCGCTGGATCCGGCCTCTCCTGCCACTGGGCGTCCTCACATGGCTCCTCCGCTGAGACAAGAAGGGTGCTACCGCCTGATCTGGAGGTGGTGGAGGGGGAGTCGCCGACGCCGGTGCCGCCATCGCGCCCCCGCGCCTCCTCCGGGAGAGGGCGCAAATCCGCCCGCCGCAGTGGATCCGGGAGGAGGGCACAGATCCACCGTTGATGAGAGAGGGCTCTACCCGCCATGAGTCAGTCCGCCGCTGCCGATAGAGACTGCACATGTGCCCGCCGCCGTAGTAGCTCCCTTGGGTCTGCCGCCGCCGCAGGGGTCCGTGTGTGCGCCGGTGCCACTCCCAGTGTGACCCTTTTTCAGAGAGAGAGAGAGAGAGCCAGTTGAGAGAGAGCTGAGGAGAGCCTCTAAACCCTAACTCGTATATGTGTGTGTGAGAGAGAGACATAGGAAAACGAGCTTTCTGGGCCTCGGGCCTATTTCCCGATGGGGACCAAGAGGCTCGGCTCTGAAAATGGCCTCCATTTTTAGAGGTAGACCTTTTAAATGGCTGGTCTCCGTAAATCCATTTTAGATTGACCACCCCCGTGAATCCATTTTATGAGGCGGGTAATTTTCGACCGTCACCATAAATAAAACGTCCACCTCCAAAAATCCTTGCGGATTTTAGGAGACGGTTGAATTTTTTTTGACCCTCCGTCAATGATTGGGCAGTGTCTCGCAAACACATTTATAGAGTAGGGTAAAATGACACTTTTAAAGTTTGGGGATTAGGATGGCACTACAAAGGCAGGCGCGGCCCTGTCGTGCCAAGCTGGATTGGACCAATTTTGATCGGCCGACATATAAGTTTTTTCAATAATATATATTTGCACTATTTACTGTGATCAATGTTAGTTAGTGGGCCCTGGTTAATGCAGCGTAGTCTCTGATTGTATATAGAAAGTATCATATACAAATACAATATATAAGAAATTTATATCTTATGAGATCCTGCAGCCACCAGCGGCGGCGAGCTCCGGGCACTAGGTCGTGGCTCTGGCGACGAGCACCCACGAGCAGGCGCGCAGCCAGCCCCGGCCCCGACGACGTGCGGGAGGTTGGTGGCCAGCCTTCGGCGTGCGCGTGGCGCTTGGGCAGCTCAAGCAGTGTGAAATGTGCAAAATTTTTGTGTGATATTAATTTGTGTTTATATGAATTTTTATTTTTAGCTGAAATCGTAACAATTTTTTTCTAAAACCTATCGAGTTTTGCAATAATTGAATTATTTAATCCATATTAAATTTGTCAAACAGTTGATCTAAAAATAAGGGTAAAAACACAAAGAGTAAAATAAAATAGAGGCAAAATCATATGGACAAATTTATCTTTTTATCAAAACTTAACACTGTTAAGAGAACTTAACATAATAGAGACAAAACTCTCCCTTTGTTTTGAAAATGTAGGGGTAAAATCACAAAGTTAAAAAAAAAGAGCAAAATCACCATTTGACATGAAAGTAGGGGCATAAACGCTTAAATCCCAAATTACTTCTGGCTGAGTTGAAGAAAATAAAATAAAATAAAACAAAATAAATTATTACAGCCTCCTTGCCTTCCAATGCAAGCAAGCAAGCTAGCGTGTTCCCCTCGTGTGTGTACCCTTCAAAAAGAGTCGTGTGTACCTTGAAACCCTCAAAAGGGGAGTCCGAGCACGAACTCACGACTTCCTCCGAGCATCTATCACCACTCAGCAGCACTACTTGTAGTTGCAGCAGGCAGGAGAGCAGGATGGAACATCAGAGAGTCGCCGGCGTGGACGCCGCAGGCGGCCTCGGCCGCGCGGGAGTCTTCCTTCTCACCGGGACCTGTGCCGCAGCCGCCTACAGGGCGGCGGCGGCAGGGGACGTCGCCTTCGTAGCGTTCGTGATCGTCAGCTACGGCGCTCTCCTGCTGCTGCCCCGCTTTCTTCGCGCCGACGAGCTGGCGCCGCCGGAGGCGGCTGTCGGTAGGGAACCGCTCAGGCGCAGGGTCTGGGCGCTCTGCATGCTGCTCAGCGTGATGTTCGCGTGCAAGTTCTCCAGGGTCAAGCAGTGGCCCGTCGCGGTCGGCGTGTGGGCCGCGGCTGCTGCGACCTCTGCGGGTGGCTTCGTTCTCCTCTTTCGTCAGCAGCGACGCCTCCGTGAGTTGGAGCAGGGCGGCAGCGGTAGGGACGCCAAGATCAAGGCCGCGGTGTGGGCGCTCATCACGACGCTGCTTATCACGGCCTTGTTCTCCGGCTACCCCTCGGAGGTGGCGCCGCTGGTGGTCGTCGGCGCCCTTGTCTTCCTCTGCCTGGGCGAGTTCGAGCGGGCCCGGATCGGCTTGGGCGGACAGTACGCCGGGCTGGTCAAGATGGCTTTCGGCGTCGCGGCGTGCAACTTCGCACTCGCCCAACACCACTCCCGCGGCGACGCGGGCTCCATGGCGTTGGTGTTCTTTGCATACGTGGCTTTCGTGACGCACACCTGGTTCTTCCTCCGTCGTTTCGACGGCCGCGCTCGCGGCGCCGGGCAGTGAGGCAATGACACGACCAAAATAAAGGCCGCGGCCTGGGCGCCGACGACGACGCTGGTCACGTACGTCGTCCAGGGCGGCCATGCATGCCACCTGTTGGTATATATGGCGGCCACTTGTATATTGGGCCGCAGGACGGCAGGAATTTACTTGTTTTTGTAAGTCGGTTTACACTTTTTGTAAACCATGTCACTATATTGTGACTTGTGAGGTAGGGAGGCTGGGAGGGAGATAGTATGCCACTGAAAAAGTTTATGATTCCTACGTCAAGAGGTTGGTGTATCTAATATTTGTTCCAATTAAAAGAGATCGGTATAGTACTATACTATTTTCCTTTTTTTATACAGTGTTCTGCACGGCACACACAAATTCAATCCGCATCTGAAGCCTCACTTGGAACATCATATTAACTAGCTAGAGAGCCCGCGCAAAACGCAGGTAATACTGTTTGCTTTTTAACGGTGTTACTGTTTCATAACGGGTTTACTGTTTGTTAGCGAGTTTTTACTGTTTTTAATGGGTTACACTGTTCTTAACGGGTTTTTACTGTTTATAAGGCCTGATACTGTATTAGCGGGTTGACTGTTCCAAGGCACTGTTGTAGGAGCAGTAACATGTGTCTGTGACGGATCCGGTGAGAAGCCTCGACTTTAAGTGTTATGTATAGATCGCGTTACTATTGTTTCATTGGAGAAAGTTCATATGCTTATCCTTCCTTTTTTGCTATTCCCAAAGGGGTGCTTAAAAGACTGAACTACTGTCGGTCCACATTTTTCTGGCAGTTGAGGAACATAGCAAAAAATATAGGCCGGCAAAATGGAGTATTCTTTGCAAGCCAAGGTGTATGGGGGAGGGGGGCGGGGATTTTAAATTTGGAAACTCAGAACACATGTCTACTTAGTAAATGATTGTTCAAGCTAATTAATGAGGATGTCATGTGGCAAAATATGCTTAAAATGAAGTATGTCAAGAACAAATGTCTAACTCAAATTGAAAAATGATCGGGGGACTTGCACTTCTGGTCAGGATTGATTGAGGTGAAGAATACATTGCTTCAGTACGGAAGATTCAAGGTAAACAATGGCCACCAAACTAGATTTTGGTAAGATGTGTGGGTCGGTCATCAACCGCTAAGGCGGAGATTCCCAGACATGTACAGATTAGTAAGGAAAAAGGGTGTTTCTGTAGCCTACGTCCTGAGCTCAACTCCACTGAATATTTCTTTTAGGTGGGCCATAGTGGGGGAGAGGCTAGAAGAGTGGCTTAGACTGGTTGCTCTAGTGCTGCCGGTCTCCTTAAACAATCATAAAGACAAATTCACCGGGCTAATAAAGAAAAATTGTGTTTTCTCAACTCAGTCTCTATATAGAGAAATAATGAAGAAGGAGAGAATTGCAGGAAAGGAGTTATTCTGGAAAGAAAAAATACCTTTGAAAATTAAAATTTTCCATGGTACTTAAAGAGGGGTGGTTTTAACAAAGGATAATTTACTGAAGAGAGGGTAGTAAGGCGATTCTAAGCGTAGTTTTTGTGGTTCAGAAGAAACCATTCAACATCTTTTTTTTCGATTGCCGGGTGGCTCGGTTTGTATGGAATTTGCTGTTCATCACTTTTAACATTCAACCACCAAGAAGCACGACCCACATGTTTGGATCTTGGATAAGGAGCTTTGCTCTAGGGCTAAGAAATCAAATAATTGTGGGGATAACGGCAATGTGTTGGGTATTATGGTTGAATAGAAATGATGCGGTGTTCCAAAGATCAATTGCTAACTCTTACTTGCAGATAATTTTTAGGGGGGCGTATTGGATTAGGTAATGGTCTATGCTATCTAAAGAGGAAGAGAGAGGGGCTTTGAATGAAGGATGCAGGTGTCTTGAAGGAGTGGCGCTACATTTTTTTGGTGACCATGTTTGGAAGAACCAGAGAAGGATAGGAATGTAGTCCTATGATTTTTTTGAGGGGATGTAGTCCTATGATTTTGGTTTGTCAATCGCCATGTTTAGGTGTTTTGAGCTGTGGGCTCTCTGTAATGTTACTGTCAGCAGTGTGGTGTCTGGTTTTGGGTTTCTCTGATGTCCGTGTAGCGGAACTTTGGTCTAAGTACCTCTCTTGTATCGTTTGGCCATAAGCATTCACATGTGAATGTGAAGGCCGGAATGCTTTTATTCCGTAATCTAAAAAAAAATCCTAGCTGGCTAGCTCCCTGGTTGAAGTCTTGTCCCTTTTTCTGTTCAAAAGAAGTATTGTCCCTTTTTCTCTTGAGTGAATAACAGTGAAACTAGGTTCTACTACATCTGTTCACAAAAGAATACCATCTAGGTGCATCCTTAGTTCACATATCTAAAGTTTGATTAAATATGTAGATAGAAATATTAATATTTATGATAACAATTAAATATACTATGAAAACATATCTCATTACAAATTTAGTGATGCTTATTTGATATTATAAATATTGATATTTTTTATAGTTAATTAAACTCAAACAATTTGGTATTGTGTTAGAATTTGCATTCTTTTTGGACGGAGATAGTAGTCTTGTAGACTTCTAGTAGGAATATATATATAAGACACGAAAGTCGTGGACCGTCGCTGCAAGCCTGCAACGGACGGACCGACTTTGAGATTCATGTGCCGTATGCAAACGAAGGGATTTATTGTACAATTGGATGCTAGTTCATAACAAAAATTTCGATGCAAAACATGTTGATATACGAGCATATGCAAAGGAAAAAGAGAGTGTATTTCTTCGCGTGAACTTTGACGGAATGCAAGGTGTAGACCTACAACTAACCACGACTGTGCACCACTGGAGAGTAGAAAAACTGAATCTGCGTTGCTGGAACAAAAATCTACTCCTTGAGAGCGTCGTGTCACTTGCGATTGCATTGTTTCCGATGTTCCTTGTGGCAGCCCGCTCATTGGCTAGGCGCTGTTTTGAATGGTGGGAGCTCACGCAAGTCTGCAGCCAGTCCCTTTCGACCTCCCAGAGTTTTCCGTTGTGGGCCAGCGTGGCCCCGTAACCATGTACAAATCTCAACCTAATTGTGGTTAGAAGGTGGCCCAATTACGAAGCTGCTACGAAACAAAGGGCCCCAGTGATTGCAACGCGGTTTCGCCGTCATCACCAATAGAACAAGAGTTTCTCAAAAAAAAATCCAATAGAACAAGAACTTCTGCTAAAAAAATCAATAGAACAAGAACAACACACACACACAAAGGGAAAACTCTCGCGCTCCTGCTGGACACAGTTAATTTGTTTCCATAGAAGTGAAAAAAAAATTCAAATTGTTTTTACATGTTGGCTGTCAGCAAAGTAGCGCTGGTCAATGGCGGTATTACATACATGTCATTATCAAACAGTTGATTAAGGAAGCTGCTGATTTGTTTAGTCGGTTGACGAAGAAAGCTATATGTCGATTCGGAAAGTCTATATAAGGCCTATTTGCTGTTTGGCAGAGCTCCACCGGTACAAAAAGTGAATCTGGATCTGGGATTCATCTGCATCTATCATGGAGTAGCTCTACCATAAATCTATGCTTTACCAAAGTGTTTGGTACAGCTCCACATTTCTCTCTATCTCACTTCCATTTGGGTCCCATGCGTCAGGAAAAAAGTCTTAGGTTTCTTCTTCCTCGTGATGGAACTCTCGCGTGCAGGAGAAAAAGAAGGCCCTCGCGCGGACGGCTATAGGGGCACGCATGGCGGACGACCTCGGATGCTCGTTCGACCGCTAGGGAGCGAGTGCGGCAGCCGGAGGGGCCTCGCGCGGCTAGCCAGGGGCGGCGTGGCGGTCGGGGAAGGGATTAAAAGTTATTAATTTTTCAATGCATCATCAGAATTAGTCATTAATTATAGAGGGAAAACTTTTAAATAGATTCACTATAACTTGCTCTTCCCAGATACGGATAAAAGTCGGATGTTCCATATTTTTGTCGAATACGGATCTAGAACCTGATAGAGAAAAACAGAAAAACGAATTCGGATACATCCATTTAACATCCACGTTAGAAACAGATATGAATATGAATATTCATACTAGGTGAGTGCCCGTGCGTTGCAACAGGATAAAAATCATGTATGCATGACAAATGGGAAGAATCAACCCAACCAAACATAATTCATTGCTGTCGTAAAATAATGCAATTCATTTAAGTCGATGGTGCTCCTTTTGAACAAAGCATCTACTCCCTCCATTCCAAATTATAAGACGTTTTGGCTTTTCTAGGTACATAACTTTTGCTATGCATTTAGATATACACTATGTCCAGATACATAGTAAAATCAACGTATCTAGAAAAGTCAAAATATCTTATAATTTGAAATATTTGTGAATTTGAGAGCAAACATGATCATGAAAGTACAAAGATAATTTTTTTACAACAAAAATAAAAGATTATAGTCATCCAAGGAGACAAGCATAGCATTGAAATCCAAGGAGACAGCCGAACATGATAGGCTCTCACCATATTTCATGTGGACCTTCTTTTACAGCAAGGTCTGCTATTCAACACAAATAGTTCAAAAACATCCCTATTTAACTGCCGGACCTAAAGAAAATTCAATTAAATTACACATATCAGGCTGTCAACAAAGTACAAAATAGCATAACCATATTTTTATTTTTAGCTTCAACATGCTCCCTGGTGAATCAAATGTCATTGAGTAAAAGCGTATGCCAAACCATGAATGCACTGAGATTTGCTGAGATTTGCAACTTCAACAAAGAAAACATGAACTAAAAAATAGATTAAACAGTACTAAAGGGAATTTAAAATCTATCTTGCACTGTTTTTAATTTACCCAATATGTCCAGCTGTACCTGGACGATATCTTGGTGGTCTTATTGAACTCACAAGCCAATTCATTATATGTTGAATTAGCTGAATCCATGGGCTCACATGTACCATCAAATAGAAATTACGTCTACCATGTTTTCATATGCAATAAAACAATTACACCTGCAAGGTCTTAGCTCCAAGCCTCCAACAAGTTAGAAAAAGATCCGATAAAATTCAGAAAATAAACATTATACACACATATCTGAACTGCTGCTGGACATGGAATTCTGTCAAAGAAAGTTAATCTCCCGATCTAACAAACTTGCATTAAGAGAGGCTCAGTGCACCTTGTACACGGCTGGAACATGCCATAACCTACATACAGTCAACTGCAGGTAACTATCCTACATACAGTCAACGTCAGCTATTCGCAACATGGATGCCTATGGCCCCTTGGGGTACGTCATCCTTCTGCCAAGACCTGGCTACTACAAGTGCGCGTCGTATCGCGCATCAGCATTGGATGCCCCGACCATTACCACAAGTCATTGTCGAGCCTATTGTTGATGCAAAAGTGGATCTGCAAACACAAAAGGCTAATACCTAATCCGATATCCGAAGCGTGCTAGTCGATTTGACCTGTTAATCGACAAGGATGATAACTCGAGTACTTTGGTCCTGACAACAGTGATACGCCCGAAAACCACGGCCAAGAGGTACTCACACGGAACTCGAGGATCGTCGAAGGTCGCACTGAAGCGATGCAGCTCGTCGAATCGATGAGAACTCGTAAAAAGAAAAATATGCAAATTGACGAAGTCGTCGAAAAGTAAGTAGATACAAATATGATTAAAATTGGTTTGATATTGATTGATATATTTTTTTACATTGTCCCTCAGTCTATATTTATATCCTGATCTGAAGAAACATAACCAGACATAACTAGAACACCGAGTCCATATCTAAGGAGAAACGTGTCTCTTACATGAATCATACTCTAACAAATATAGAAAAGAAAAACAACACATATCTACTTTCTTGTCCGCCTTAATTACGATGAAATTTTCATCGATCTCCTCTATAAGGTCCAAATAGGCTAGAGGGGGGTGAATAGCCTAATTAAAAACTTCTACAAGAATTACTTAACCATAAGTTAGTACGAAAGGTGGCGAAGCAAAAGCACTAGCTCTAACTAATTAAGCAAGCCACCTACACAAGTCTAGTATAAGGCTATTCACTAAACACAACAACAACTACAAGCTATAAACAAGAAGTAATACGAGAGAAGAGCTTCGAGTGATTATACCGCCGTGAAGAGATGAGAAGTACCAATCAATCAATCACACAAGAGAAATCCTCGGCGGGCGCCGCACAACCGCACACAAGATGGGGATCCTCCAAGCCACGAGCTCCACTAGAGTATCCAATTCACGAACTCCCGCGGGGAAGGATCAAGAACCCCTTACAACACTTGGTGAGGGCTCCAACAATCTCCAATTACGAGCTCAATCACCTCCGCTGCTCCAAGCCGTCTACCGTGTCGGGAAACACGGAAGAGTAACAAGAAATCCACAGCAACTCGATGATCAAGTGCCTCTAGAATGTAACTCTCAAGCAATGCACTTGAATCTCACTCAATCTCACTCAAGATGTGCAACTAACCAAAGAGATGAGTGGAAGGGTTGTTCTCTAGCTCAAAGTATGTCTCTAGGTCTCCAAATATGCAAGAGTTACCCTCAAACCCCGGCCAACGTCTATTTATAGCGAAGGGGTACGCAGCTAGCCGTTAGGAACTTTAAACAGCCAAATTCGCGCTGACCGGACGCGCTGGTCAAAACTGACCGGACGCGCCGGTCGCGCAACGGCTAATTTCCGAAGCACTGACCGGACGCGCTGGTCAAACTGACCGGACGCGCCGGTCGCGCAACGGCTAATTTCCAAAGCACTGACCGGACGCGCTGGGTGTGACCGGACGCGCTGGTCCCGCAACTGACCGGACGCGCTGGTCAAGCCTGAGTAGCGCACAACGAAACAATGACCGGACGCGCTGTAGAACTGATCGGACGCCACAGTGCCAGCGTCCGATTAGAGTCCAGTAAGCTCCCTGAACGACCGGACGCGTCCGGTCGACAGTGACCGGACGCGTTGCGCGTCCGATCATCAAACTGAAATACGCGCAGACGCTGAACACTGACCGGACGCGTCTAGTCATACAGAGACCGCGTCCGGTCCAGCGTCCGGTCACCTTTGTGACCTCCGTTCGCCTCCGTTTCTTTTCCGACATCCGGCACAATAGAAAATAGGCATTTCACTTCCCCAAAAAGCACCGAATCCCGCCTCGCAAGCTCGGCGAGAGGGAGAGAGGAACCCAAACCCCTCTCTATCGCTTAAACTCCACCGCCTTCGCAAACGTGCTAACACCACCAAATGCACACCACCATGTGCATGTGTGTTAGCATTTCACAATCATTTTCCAAGGCGTTATGTTAGCTCTTTACTAGATCCTAATGCATATGCTCAAGACAATGATCTAGTGGCACTTGATTCCCGAGCTAACTGTGATTGCCCCTCTTGATAGTCGGCTATGTATCATAAACCCGGTCAATCACTTCTCTACTCATCTTAGACCGGCAAAAGGAAAACCCTATGGTTATACCTTTGCCTTGCGCTTTTAGATCCTTCTCTTCCACTTAATCATCATGTTCATCATATTATGTGCATCTCCACCATGATCATCATTTCATGTCCATGCACCATCTCTTTGTGATCTTGTGGTCACCACTCCTTGCCACATACACCTTCATCACATGTGTTGCTTATGCCTAACTCAAAACACTTAACACATGGCATTAGCAACATGGTGTCATTAATTACCAAAACCAAAATTGGGCTTTCATCCTCTCCATCGGCATGCTTTCCATCATCACAACCTTCATCGGCAGTAGTCTTCAGATCTTCCTTCATCAGCATCGGCAATAACAGCTCCGATCTTGTCAGCAACGCCTTTGAGTCTAAGTCAAACGACAACCTTTCCATCGGTCACCACCATTCATCGGCAACAATCCTCACAAGCTGATCTTCATCGGTATCCTTCTACCAGCGTAATACAATAACTTCCCTTTTGCCGATTAGCCCACTCTGATCATTTTGACACGTGCCAAAAACGGTGTCAACACCTATGTATAGAGAAGAAAAACAATACTATATTGTGAATTATAACTATATTATCAAATGGATATATTGTGAATTATAACTATCTTATCAGTACCAAAAAAAGTGTGTTTAATCACCAATAAATAGTTAGCCCATTGCTTTGGAGATAGTTTTTTTTGGTAGAAGAAAAACCCTATGGTTATACCTTTGCCTTGCGCTCTTAGATCCTTCTCTTCCACTTAATCATCATGTCCATCATATTATGTGAATCTCCACTATGATCATCATTTCATGTCCATGCACCATCTATTTGTGATCTTGTGGCCACCACTCCTTGCCACATACACCTTCATCACATGTGTTGCTTATGACTAACTCAAAACACTTAACACATTGCATTAGCAACTTGGTGTCATTAATTACCAAAACCAAACTTGGGCTTTCAATCTCCCCCTTTTTGGTAATTGATGACAACCATCACAAAGATATGAAATAAAAACAATTTTCAATTTCGATAGTATTAGCTCCCCCTACATATGTGCTTCCATGAGTTTGGTTCAATTGTGCACATATATATGGATTTGAATTTTGGGAGAGTTACTACTATCAAATTGATGCTAAGGTATATAGAATGGACCTTTGAAGCGTGATACCAATCGGAGTTGCCTTTATATACCATCCTTAGCATCGATGTAGCTAGACACCACTTGTAATACATCACTTGTAAAGATCACAAACACTAAAGTACCCCGTGAGATCAATATTATAAGCAAAGGTGTCTAGATACCACTTGTAAAGCTACTCTTAACAAGTCATCATTCAAGTTCTATTTCTAGCAAACATCATTCAATCATGAATATGAATTTAAGCTTTGCAATGCAACAAATCATCATGTTAATGCACATACAAATGCAACAAATAATTCATGAGCTTGCTCCCCCTATTTGTGTGCTCAATTTTAATTGATCCCTTTCTCCCCCTTGGTAACTTAGCTTTTTATCTTTGTGACTTTTCTCTCCCCTGTGACTTTTCTCTCCCCCTTATTATATTTTATTTCCTCTTTGCAATATCTTTGTGACTTTTCTCTCCCCCTTTGTCAATAATCACCAAAAAAGTGCTAATTTTAGTGAGAGTCAAGTCAATCAATACGAGGGAGTCCAAATTATGGTTCAATCTAGATCACTTGCCTAGAATATGTAATTCGGTTTGATCCAAGGACAAGCTTTTTCACACCTCATAAAGTATAAGGGTTATCTTGACTATGTTGAATTACACATCATGAGCTCGTTTACACACTAGGTTTGCAAGCCCACAAACATGTCATATGCTACCACTAGATCAATCAAACATAGAAGCAATAGTGGTACCATATATACATCTAAACTCATTTGATTTTCATGAATGAGCCTATTAGTTATGCAAATATGTCTATATGTTCTAACCATGTCCTTAGCAAAGTATGAATGATATGTCAAACAACTTTACCTTGCTATGTCGGAGGAGAGGCATGTCATATAAGAATGTGGGGGTGCACTTATTTCAAGTTGGAGAAGTCAAATATGTTCAATTCATTCTTCAACTTGTAAAATCTCTTTTAATCAAGTGGCTTTGTGAATATATCGGCTAGTTGATCTTCGGTGCTAATGCTTTCAATGCTAATATCACCCTTTTGTTGATGGTCTCTTATGAAGTGGTGTCTTATGTCAATGTGCTTGGTTCTTGAATGTTGAACCGGATTTTGTGTCATCTTGATAGCACTTTCATTGTCACAAAATAATAGCACATTCTTGAATTTAATTCCAAAGTCATTCAAAGTGGCCTTCATCAAAAGCAATTGTGCACAACAACTACCGGCACTAATGTATTCGGCCTCGGCGGTAGATAGTGCAACACTATTTTGTTTCTTTGATGACCATGAAACAAGAGACCTTCCAAGCAATTGATAAGTGCCACTTGTGCTCATTCTATCAATCTTGCATCCACCATAGTCGGAGTCTGAATATCCAATCAACTCAAAATTAGACCCCTTTGAAAACCATAATCCAACATCATGAGTGCCCTTTAGATATCTCAATATTCTCTTGGTTGCTTTCAAGTGACTTTCTCTAGGTGAAGCTTGATATCTTGCACACTTGCACACACTAAACATCACATCCGGCCTAGAAGCGGTGACATAGAGCAAACTTCCAATCATAGACCGGTATAGCTTTTGATCTACCATGTTGCCACTATCATCAATACCTAATTGATCATTAGTGCCCATTGGTGTACTCATTTGCTTAGCATTTTGCAATCCAAACTTTTTGATCATGTCCTTGATGTACTTGCCTTGACTTACAAAAATATTATTCTTCATTTGCTTGATTTGAAGTCCAAGGAAGTAACTAAGCTCTCCAATCATAGACATCTCAAACTCATTAGCCATCATATTTCCAAACTCTTCACAAAAGTCTTGGTTAGTTGATCCAAAGATAATGTCATCCACATAGATTTGCAACACAAACAAGTCATTTCCAAGCTTCTTAGTGAAGAGAGTGGTGTCAACCTTTCCCATCTTGAACCCTTTAGAGAGGAGAAAGTCCCTCAACCTCTCATACCATGCTCTAGGTGCTTGCTTTAAACCATACAATACCTTCTTTAGCTTGTAAACATGGTCGGGTATCTTGTCATCTTCAAAACCGGGAGGTTGATCAACATAAACTTCTTCATTGATGTAGCCATTGAGAAATGCACTCTTGACATCCATTTGATAGAGCTTGATGTTGTGTGCACAAGCATATGCTAATAAGATTCTAATTGCTTCCAATCTTGCAACCGGTGCATATGTCTCTCCAAAGTCAAGACCCTCAACTTGAGTGTATCCTTGTGCTACTAATCTTGCTTTGTTCCTCACAACCATGCCATCTTGATCTTGCTTGTTTCTAAAGACCCACTTAGTACCAATTACATTGTAGTTTTATGGCCTTTCAACAAGTTTCCAAACTTGATTTCTAGTGAAGTTGTTTAGCTCTTCATGCATGGCATTTACCCAATCGGAATCCTTCAATGCATCTTCTATCTTCTTTGGTTCTTCTAATGAGACAAATGAGTAATGCTCACAAAATGATGCTAGCCTTGATCTAGTTTGAACACCACTTTGAATTCCACCAATGATTTGATTCAACGGATGATCTCTTGCAATGCTAGTAGGTTGGAGTATTGGGAGTTGATTGCTTCCACTTGTTTGACCTTGAACTTGAGCTTCATCATGAGTACCACTAGAGCTTGCTTGATTTGTATCAATTTGCACACTTTGGTTGATCCCATGAATATCATCATCATCAACAACTTGCATCGGCCTTATATCACCAATGTCTATGTTCTTCATTGCATTTGATAATTGATCTCCTCTCACATCATCAAGGTTTTGAGCTTCATTTTGAGATCCTTGGGTTTCATCAAACTCAACATCATGAACTTCTTCCAAGGTGCCATTTGTGAGATTCCAAACTCTATATGCTTTGCTTGTGGTAGAATAACCAAGTAAGAACCCTTCATCACATTTCTTTTCAAATTTGCTCAATTTAGTGCCTTTCTTGAGAATATAGCATTTGCAACCAAACACTCTAAAGTATGCAATGTTAGGCTTTCTTCCATTCAATAGCTCATATGGTGTCTTTCCAAGCTTCCCATGGCAATAGAGACGGTTACTACAATAGCAAGCCGTGTTGATAGCTTCACTCCAAAATGAATGACTCACATTGTATTCACTAAGCATTGATCTAGCCATGTCAATCAAAGTTTTATTCTTCCTTTCAACTACACCATTGGATTGAGGAGTGTAGGTTGGTGAGAATTGATGTCCAATACCAAGATCATCACACAAATCTTCAATTCTTGTGTTCTTGAACTCACTACCATTATCACTTCTAATCTTCTTGATAGTTGTCTCAAACTCATTTTGTACTCTCTTGACAAAAGACTTGAATAGATCATAAACATCACTCTTGTCAAAGAGAAAGAACACCCAAGTGTATCTAGTGTAGTCATCCACTATCACAAAACCATACTTATTGCCACCAATGCTAGTGTATGTTGTTGGCCCAAACAAATCCATGTGCAATAGCTCAAATGTCTTTGATGTGCTCATTTCACTTTTACTAGGATGTGAATTTCCAACTTGTTTGCCGGCTTGACAAGCACTACAAGGTTTATCCTTCTCAAAGGTGACATCTTTCAAGCCTCTAACTAAGTCATGCTTCAAAAGTTTGTTCAATTATTTCATTCCAACATGACCAAGCCTTCTATGCCACAACCATCCCATACTAGATTTGCTAAGCAAGCATGATGTCAATTGTGTCTCACTATCATTGAAGTCAACCAAATATAAGCTACCATGTCTAAATCCTTTGAATATCAAGTTTGATTCATCAACACTTGTGACTTCAACATCATCACTACCAAATATGCACTTGAAGCCAGATCACAAAGTTATGCCACCGACAAAAGATTGAAATCCAAGCTCTCAACTAGCAACACATTAGATATGCTCATATCATTTGAGATAGCGATTTTACCAAGCCCCTTGACCTTGCCTTTCTTGTTGTTGCCGAAAGTGATAGCATCAAAACCACCATTTTGACTTGTATCAATTGATTTGAACATACAAGACTCTCCGGTCATATGTTGAGTGCACCCACTATCAAGCACCCAATGCCTTCCTCTGGCTTTGTAATTGACCTACAAGACAAGATCAATTCTTTTTAGGTACCCAAACTTGTTTGGGTCCTCCAAAGTTAGTGACTAAGCTCTTTGGTACCCAAATGACTTTATTCTTTGAGCCCATCCATGGTGCACCAATGAACTTAGCATGAACACCATTTGTACCCTTGGTAAGCATATAGAAAGAATCAAACTTAATTGAGGATACATTAGCATTGGATTTCTTGCTCATGAAATGTTGCTCTATGTGACTAACTTGCTTGCAACTTTTGCAATAGCTACCATTGTTCTTCACAAAACGAGTCTTGTGAGGAGCAAAAGCGGCCTTGCCTTTTTTGGGGTTATAGCCCAATCCCTCTTTGTAGAGAGAAGCTCTTTGGCTACCCAAGCACATAAGCAAGCGGTCCTCACCACCATAAGCCTTAGCTAATGTGTGATTGAGCTCTTTTACCTCCTTGAGATTTTCATTCTCAATTATAAGTGTAGAGTCACAAGTGAAACCATCACTACTAGATGAGGATGATGTAGATGAGCTACATGAAGGGTTAGTGGGAGCAACAATAATAGGCTTATGAAAGGATTCATCAATTATATCACACGATATGCCTATGTTACAAGTTTTTGCTTTCTCAACATTAGTTGGCATGTTTTCACATTTTTCAACTAGAGAGGAATGAGTTTCTTTAAGCTTAGTGTGAGACTTTTGAAGCTTCTTATGGTCTACCTTTAGACTCTCATAAGATGCTCTAAGCTCATCAAGTTATTGCATAAGGTTTTTCTTTTTCTTAAGCAAGCCCTTGCACTCCTTCCTAGATTCTTTATAATGTTAAGTGCAATCTTCTAGCATAGTAATTAGTTCATCTTTAGTGAATTCTTCTTTATCACTATCACTATCACTAGCATTATCATGATCACTCTCATCATCGGATGATACCTTAGCGGCCTTAGCCATGAAGCACGATAGAGTGTCAAAGTGGGAGACCTTCTCTTGGATGGTAATGCTAGCATGTCCCTTCTTCTTGCTCTTGTTGTCATCCTCATCATCACTTGAGGAATCATCACTATCCCATGTAGCAACATGAGAATCATTCTTCTTCTTATAAGAGCTCTCCTTCTTTTCTTGCTTCTTCTTTTGCTTCTTTCTTTCATTCTTGATAGCATCTTCATCATCACTATCATAAGGACACTTTGCAATGAGATGGTCCTTGCTATGACATCTAAAGCATCTCATGGTATGCTCACTCTTCTTGGATGAGTTCTTCCTCCTTCTTGCATGATAGCCTTTCTTCTTCATAAATTTGCCAAATTGCTTGACAAAAAGAGCCATCTTCTCATCAATGTCATCACTATCATAAGATCTTGAGTCTTCATCACTTAATGATTCAATCTTGGATTTGCCCTTGGATGTGGTGGCTTTGAATGCCACACTCTTCTTCTTCTCATCATCCTTCTTCTTCTTTTTGACCAACTCCTCTTTCTCATCATCTTCTCTATATGAATCATCGGTCATCACTTCTTGGAATACTTGTTGAGGAGTTGAATCATTCAATGTAGTCCTTACTAGCATGGTGATCAATGTATCAAATCTCTTGGACAAGCTTCTCAAGAACTTCATAGAGAATTGATTGTCCTTGACCTCCTCACCAAGTGCCTTGAGCTCATTGACAATGACTTGCAACCTATGAAACATCTCTAGTACACTCTCATAATCTTGTATCTTAAAGCTTGATAATTTTTCTTGCAAGATATATGCTTTAGCGGTCTTTGTACCTTCGGTGCTCTCAAATGTTTCTTCTAGCTTGGCCCAAGCATCATGAGCAATCTCTATGTTCTTCACTTGCTCAAATGTCTTGTCATCTAATGCCTCATGAAGAGCACTAATGGCAATGTCATTGCATTAGAGCTTCTTCTCTTCCACCAGTGTAGGTGCTTTTGGATTAGCAACCTCAAATTTTATTTCGGTGACCTTCCACACTTCTCTATTGATTGACTTTAGGTGTGCGGTCATCTTAACCTTCCAATATGCATAATTTGTGCCATCAAAGTGAGGTGCCTTCTTGGTGTTGTTGATGTGCAAGCTTAATTGAGCCATTTCTTTTTCACCGTAGGTTGTTAAATCTCAAATAAATGGTGCCTCGGCTCTGATACCACTTGTAAGGTCCAAATAGGCTAGAGGGGGGGTGAATAGCCTAATTAAAAACTTCTACAAGAATTACTTAACCACAAGTTAGTACGAAAGGTGGCGAAGCAAAAGCACTAGCTCTAACTAATTAAGCAAGCCACCTACACAAGTCTAGTACAAGGCTATTCACTAAACACAACAACTACAAGCTATAAACAAGAAGTAAAACGAGAGAAGAGCTTCGAGTGATTATACCGCCGTGAAGAGATGAGTCCAGTAAGCTCCCTGAACGACCGGACGCGTCCGGTCGACAGTGACCGGACACGTCCGGTCGACAGTGACCGGACGCGCTGCGCGTCCGATCATCAAACTGAAATACACGCAGACGCTGAACACTGACCGGACACGTCCGGTCATACAGAGACGGCGTCCGGTCCAACGTCCGGTCACCTTTGTGACCTCTGTTCGCCTCTGTTTCTTTTCTGACATCCGGCACAATAGAAAATAGGCATTTCACTTCCCCAAAAAGCGCTGAATCCCGCCGAGCAAGCTCGGCGGGCGGGAGAGAGGAACCCAAACCCCTCTCTACCGCTTAAACTCCACCGCCTTCGTAAACGTGCTAACACCACCAAGTGTACACCACCATGTGCATGTGTGTTAGCATTTCACAATCATTTTCCAAGGCGTTATGTTAGCTCTTTACTAGATCCTAATGCATATGCTCAAGACAATGATCTAGTGGCACTTGATTCCCGAGCTAACTGTGATTGCCCCTCTTGATAGTCGGCTATGTATCCTAAACCCGGTCAATCACTTCTCTACTCATCTTAGACCGGCAAAAGAAAAACTCTATGGTTATACCTTTGCCTTGCGCTCTTAGAACCTTCTCTTCCACTTAATCATCATGTTCATCATATTATGTGCATCTCAACCATGATCATCATTTTATGTCCATGCACCATCTCTTTGTGATCTTGTGGTCACCACTCCTTGCCACATACACCTTCATCACATGTGTTGCTTATGCCTAACTCAAAACACTTAACACATGGCATTAGCAACTTGGTGTCATTAATTACCAAAACCAAACTTGGGCTTTCATCCTCTCCATCGGCATGCTTTCCGTCATCACAAGCTTCATCGGCAATAGTCTTCAGATCTTCCTTCATCAGCATCGGCAATAACATCTCCGATCTTGTCAGCAACGCCTTTGAGTCTAAGTCAAACGACAACCTTTCCATCGGTCACCACCATTCATCGGCAACAATCCTCACAAGCTGATCTTCATCGGTATCCTTCTACCAGTGTAATACAATAACTTCCCTTTTGCCGATTAGCCCACTCTGATCATTTTGACACGTGCCAAAAATGGTGTCAACACCTATGTATAGAGAAGAAAAACAATACTATATTGTGAATTATAACTATATTATCAAATGGATATATTGTGAATTATAACTATCTTATCAGTACCAAAAAAAGTGTGTTTAATCACCAATAAATAGTTAGCCCATTGCTTTGGAGATAGTTTTTTTTTAACAGAACATCCACATCTAGCTCTAGTACAAGGGCAATAACAGGTCCCATGGATAATTGATATCATTAATCATCTATCTGTAACATATCATTAATAAAAGCAATAGATCTCCAAGTAATTTTGACCGATTGCAAAACATGAGTAAACATTTCAAGCTGTAATTTTGAGTTGAAATACAACACACGGGCACTAATTTGAGTTGAAATTCAGCATTGGAAGTTTAATCTGATGCATTCTAATTTATGAGTAACCGGCTACAAAATGCAGAAGATGCGTCTACTTATGTATTGTCAGTGAACATACCTTATCCCTGATGCTTTGCTGGTGGCACAAGTCCATTCCATTCATATGTTTTGCCATCAAAGTAGCAGACCGTGTGCATTCCTTCCCAAATACCTAGATCAAAAATAGCATCATTTCAGTCCAAAGCATGGAATTATTTTCGGCACTAATTATGCAGCAGGTTTGGGCTAGCAAACCTGACTCTATATGCTCAAACTATTTACAGGAACAACTATTCTCTAGCTACACATAAGCTAAACCATTTGCAGAAACATTTGGACATAACTCACTGCTAGTGACTTATCTTTAAAGCAGTCATCTTGCATATTTACTGCCTTGTAAAGTTGACAGAAGAAAGCCCTTCCCACACTTCCAATGGTTTTGTATAAAGAAGAAGCAAAGAACAAAGTTGTCAGAGTAACAAATAGACCTACAAAACTGCCTGCTACATCGAGGGCAACGAACCATTACAATTTTCAGATTGCAGAAATGTACAACTTGTCAAAATAAATAACTGCAGAAGCAAAATTGTAGCCAATTTCTATCAGGTTAATTAACATGATTCAAATATTTATATTCGGGCATCAAGAGAAACCTTTCTAGTTTATGCATTTTTCGATATTTATGACTGAAGAGCTAGTCATGAAGAAGCACAACTGCCCATTCAATGTATTTTCATACACTCTGCAGCACAGCCACTTCAGACCGGCACTGCTTGTGCACTTGAAATCAGTTCATGAACTGTTACTGTTTGTGCCTGTTAGAAGAGTCAAAGGCCTATTGGGCCTTAACCCGTTAGGGTTAAGTAGTCGCTTGCTTAGAGGTCAAGTAAGACCTTTTCTCTATATAAGGAGAGGAGATGTATCAATCTAATCCAGCAACAGATTAGAAGAAAAAACCTTCTCTCTTGCCGGCCACGTTCCCAGCACCCCTCATAGCCCTAGCCGCCGGTCCTATGCCTCTCTCAGCCTGTGAACAGTACCCACGGGTATGGTAGCGCCGTGGGCACTGTAGCGCAGCAGCCGCCGGCGCTCCCCTCGACTCTCCCCTCTCGATCCCAACGGCCCATATAACAGTGCCACTGCATTAGTTAGTATGTAGCACTGATCATGGTTTTGAAAGGGGCAACTTTTTTAATCATATTTTATGAGCTGCAATATTTCTCTTATATGCTTTTAAGTAGCTGATGGCTGATCATGCTTTCTCTGATATGCTTTTAAGTAGCCGATGTTCTTCTGTTCATGTACGCCATCTGAAGACATGTACAAATTCATAAACTGTAATTTAAATGTGCAAGCATAATGTATATATGTCCAAAAATAGTTAATGGGCAAATGTAGCATGTTAATGTCCTACTCACATGCAGCATAGCAATAGGATATGATAGAAAGCAACGAAAAAAAGGGATTTTCACCATATATGCCGGTTTGAAAGTAACACTAAAAACACTAAATTGGAGAATATTTCCTCGCACCCAATGAAGATATTTGGGCACTGCATTGAAAACTGCAGCAACAGTATTCAATAGCAGGGCATTAAGATTTTCAGGAAAGTCATTGAATTCAGTTTTAATAAACTGACTACCACCTCAGATTTCAATGGCAAATGTAGACTACTGACCACCATTACTCCTATTCCATAAAGATTTATGATCAGCTGAAGACAATAAAAACATGGTCAAATAAAAAAAGCCATTGATGAACTGATCATGGGCTGCTGATGCTCTGAACTGAAACGTTAGACATGACTTAAAAACTGAAGCAGGCATTCAGACAAGACAGGGAAGCTGTTGTTACATCGCAGAACTGAAGCAGACATCCCATTATGCCGCACTTTCAGAAATGATGCAGGACACCAGCTGCACATCCAGTTTTTCAAAATTTGTCACAGGCAAGTCAAACTGAAATTTGTTAGTGCTTTCCAACAAGATCTGTCCAAAAGAGAAGTAAAGGAAAGAGAAGGGGTGAAGATACCTGCTGGGTGCCCGACGAAGATCTGACGAAGGACCGAGCGCGTGGCGTGCGGCGGCAGAGACCCTCAGCGCCTAGCATGTGGGAGAAGGGGGTGGACCGGTGGCGTCTGTGCCCGGCAGCGGCGGAGACCTGGGCGTGGGGTAGCGGCGGCAGCATGCGGGCAGCCGTGACGCAGCAGGCCAGGGCACACGCTGTAGGCTATCGCCCGAGGTCGCGGTTGTCAAAGAGCAGGCGGCGACTGCGATGGCGGCGGCGAAGACCTAGGCGACTTTAAGGAGGAGATCTCGCGATTTGGAAGGAGTGTGATTTATTGAATTCGGAGGGAGCGTGATTGGAGGAAGCCTAATTTGGAGCGAGCGTTTTGACGCCAGATGGCCCTGCGAGCGAGCGAGCGTGGAGGGAAGCGCCGGGCATGCGAGGGAGCGAGCATGCGTGTGATGCCGAGCAGGCATGCAAGCGAGCGAGCGATCGCACACCCGTGAACGATTGGGTTACAAATGTTTTAGTTGCAGAGATTAGGTCAGTCTCAGTGGGGATTTTATGTCTCGCTTTTCAACGCACTTATAATTTAGAAACAGTGTAGAAGAGTTTTATTCCCGTGAAACTATCTCTACTCCTATAAAACTTTCAGCATCTCTCTTCATTAATACACTATAATGTTATCGTATTTAATGCCCATAAAACTTTATAAAATCCTATTGAGATTGACCTTATAAGTTTTAACGGACCACCGGATTCGGATAATCCGGATTTCCAAACATCCATTTCTATCGCTGTTCCTGCTGTGTCCAGGCAACGTATGGATGCATGCATGCATGCAAACTTCCGGGCACGGTGGTCTTCCTGACCCGATTGACAGATCATATGACTTGGGAAGTACGATCGACGACGACTTCATCCGTCTAGGCCTTGTTCACTTTCCATCCCAACCTAAAATATTTCCTCTTCCACCCATCATATCAAATCTTTCGACGCATGCATGGAGCATTAAATATAAGTAAAAAAGATAACTAATTACATAGTTTGTCTGTAAATGTTGGGACGAATCTTTTGAGCCTAGTTAGTCCATGATTGGACAAATTTTGCCAAATAACAACGAAAGATGCTACAGTAACTTTTCACCTACTTTTCGCGAAGTGAACACACCCCTAGTGCATGGAAGGTTTAAAAAAAATCCCGTGCACGGAAAATCGTGATGCATGTCGTGGGAAAGCTGAAAAGGGAACAGGAAGAGACATTCCTCATGCTATGTTTAGTTCTCCTGAAAATGCTGAAAAGTGTACTATAGCACGTTTTGACTTTATTTGATAAATAGTATCCAACCGTTGACTAATTAGGTTTAAAACGTTTGTCTCGTAAAGTACAATCAAGCTGTACAATTAGTTTTTGATTTCATCTACATTTAGCACTCTATGCATGTATCGCAAGTTTGATGTGACGGAGAATCTTTTTTTTTGCATAGTGCACTTTTCAGGTGAACTAGCCTGTTTTAATCTTACATCATGTTTGGATCCGCGGACTAAAATTTAGTAGATATCGCATCGGGTATTTAGGTACTGATTAGAAAGTCTAAACATAAATCTAATTAGGCTTAATAGATTTGTCTCGTAAATTAGTCTCAATCTGTATAATTAGTTTTGTAATTAGTCTACTTTTAATACTACGGGTGTGTTTAGTTCCCCTGAAAAGGGTGAAAAATATACTGTAGCACGTTTTGGCTTTATTTGGTAAATAGTGTCCAACCGTTGATTAATTAGGTTTAAAACGTTCGTCTCGTAAAGTACAACAAAGCTGTACAATTAGTTTTTTATTTCATCTACATTTAGTACTACATGCATGTATCGCAAGTTTAATGTGACGGGGAATCTTTTTTGTATAGTGCTTTTTTGGTGGAACTAAACACAGCGTATGTATCCAACATTCGATGTGACAGACACTGAATTTTAATAGGCGAAACCAAACACCAGTGTACGACTTGGCGTGCCGGCAAAACCCCCGAGCCAGAACAAAACGGTACATACAGTGGTATACGACACTGACAGGACTCGCATTTGAAACCTAGGCTTTATTTAGATGCACCTCAAAAGTAGAATTTTTTCACTCTTTCTCCATCACATCAATCTTTAGACCATGCATAAAGTAGTAAATATAGGTAAAAAAATAACTAATTACACAGTTTAGTTGAAAATCACGAGATGAATCTTTTAAGGCATTGTTCACTTCCCCATTCCAACCCAAAACATTTCCTCTTGCACCCATCACATCAAATCTTTCGACGCATGCATGGAGCATTAAATGTAGATAAAAAAGATAACTAATTGCATAGTTTGTCTGTAAATGTCGGGACGAATCTTTTGAGCCTAGTTAGTCCATGATTGGACAAATTTTGCCAAATAACAACGAAAGATGCTACAGTAACTTTTCACCTACTTTTCGCGAAGTGAACACACCCTAAGCCTAGTTGGTCCACGATTGGACAATATTTGCCAAATAAGACGAAAGTAATACTATTCATCGTGTTCATTTTTTTTCCAGTCTAAACGAGGCCCTATATAGAGAAAAGCAGCTGCTGCCAGCAAAGTGATTTCAGAGAGGAGGAAAAGCTGTTTTAAATAGCCGAACAAGGCCTTTACTTAGGCCTTGTTTAGATGCACCTAAAAGTTAGAATTTTTTCACTATCTCTCCATCACATCAATTTTTAGCCGCTTGCATTGAGTATTAAATGTAGGTAAAAAAATAACTAATTACACAGTTTAGTTGGAAATCACGAGATGAATCTTTTGAGCCTAGTTGGTCCACGATTGGATAATATTTGCCAAATAAGACGAAAGTGGTACTATTCATCAGGTTAGAAAAATTTTCAATCTAAACGAGGCCTTAGTCAAACATGTGTCACAGGGAGACGTTTGCCAAACAAAAAAAATTGGTCCCATGAAAACGACGGCGTCGTCTGTTATTCTATTTCATCTTTTACTCCCTCTGTCTATAAAATAATACAATTATGAGAATGAGGCCTATCAAACTAAGTCAAGATTTGAACAATTTTGTGGTAAATAACATTAGCACTTATGTCTCCAAACAAATTTATTATAAAATATTCTATAACTAATCTAATGATATTTATTTTATTTCATGAGTGTTAGTCCTTTTTTATAATTTTAGTCAAAATTTAAACTGTTCGGCTCTTTAAAATGTGAGAATTACATTCTTACGTGAACAAAGTAGTTTCATACATATAGGAGTAGAATGGAACTGCTCTCATGACTCATAGGCTGTGGACATGCTTGCAGGCGTGGAGGTAGTGTGCATTGTCACGATTTGGAGCCGAAAAAAAGTTAATTTTGCCTCCATCAATGATCGCAAGTTAGCTTTTTCTCTCTGTACTACAAAACCGGAAAAAACTCCTCTCCCATCTCCCAAATCCCGCAGACGTAACCCCATGGTTGTTTCACCTGGTGGTTTCTTTTTTTTCTTTTATGTTAATTTTGGCTGAATCTTTGAAAAATCCCAGTAAATCACAAAAAAATCATAAAAATGGGAAATCCAATTTTGTTGGACTCTACATGAGTATATCTACATAGTAAACATATGATATGGTATGCTTTAGTACAAAGTTTTTTGTTGTAGCTTTAGATCTAGGTTTTTTTAATTAATTCATAACTGCGGTTTCTATGGTTCAATTGTGATGAAATTTTTATGGTGGGCTAATCAGTTTGAGATGTAGTAAATATTTCATGCTCATCAGATCATATATGACTGAGTTATACATTTATCTACATAAACCTAGATATAGCTTCATCTAGATTTGTCTTAAGCCAAACTCTTAAGATTTTGATTGACTAGCAATATATAGTCTCAAATGAAATAAGACTAATATAGTACTAATATGAAAGTGGTTTTCACAGTGAATCTTATAATAATGTGGATCTTGTAATGTAAATAAATTATAAATACTGATGGTTGTTGGTCAAAGTTTGAAAATACTACCGGCTTGGAACAAATTTAGGCCTTGTTTAGATGCCTGAATCGGGCGGCCGATTCGGGGAATACTGTAGCAACTTTTGTTTTTTAGTGTAAAAAATTGTTCAAAAATTGATTAATTAGACTCAAAATGTTCGTCTCGTAAAGTACAACAAAACTGTGCAATTAGTTTATGATTTCATCTACATTTAGTACTCCATGCATTTGCCGACATTTTGATGTGACGGAGAATCTCCTTTTTGCATAGTAGAATTTGGAGATGAATTTGGATATCTAAACAAGGCCTTAGGCGAACTGTAGGATAGGACTTCTAGGACGAAGTAGATGCAAAGCTTACGTATTCAGGCATACGCATGCAGTCAGCCTAGCATGTCCGAAATCAAGAAGCCCGTGCTAGCCACGTCGCCCACGACATCGCGCGGCTTCCCATAAGTAACGTATGGACATAGCACGAGTACCAGATATATGCCCGTGCGCAGGGTTCAAAATTTTGGCGAAATTTCGGCCGAATTTCGTGAAATTCGGTAATTTCGGTGGTGGCCGAAAGAAAACTCCGAAATTTTGTAATACTCTAATACATGTGATGTATAACTCTAGACTTGTATTTTTCTATTGATTATATTGTATATTCTTCTATTCAATAGATGTGTAGTCATAAATCATACTAATATTTATTTAGATCTAAACTTTTTTTTAGAAACAACATACTTGATGTCCTAATCTCTAAAAAAATTTCGGCGAAATTTCGGCCGAATTTTGCGAAATTCGGTAATTTCGGTGGTGACCGAATTTTTTGCGATAACGAAATTAAAATCCTTGCCCGTGCGATGCGCTGGTATCATAAATTTTTGGACTGAACCTTATTACTCGTACGTAGACACGTGAGCTCTGAGAATTTCATATTAGACGTGGACACGTGGATCCGGTCTTCTCATTGGAACCGAGTAGGATGCGGACGCGTGAGATCTGAGTGGAGGATGATTCGTATCGGATGTTGATACATGAGCAAGAGCGAGATTTAGTATCACCAAGTAGATGAGTACTTTAGAGTCTTTTTAAGTGTAGAGATGGAGATATAATAAGCGTCCCATGATGCATTCAACATTCATACACTCGCCAAAAGTCAGAGAAGCAAACATTAATGGACTGGCGACGGGCGGCATGGCATTGTCAGCGGCCACGATCCTTGGGTTCTTGCTGCTCACCGGCAACACGATCGCCGCGATCTATAGGTCTCAGGCAGATGACGATGCGGCCGCTGTCGATGTTTTACCACTGATAGCCTACCATGGGGGTACCCGGAACAGTTGTTCAGGCTTCGGCGTATGCTGGAACTCGACAGTAAACGTAGAGACAACCGATTTATACTGGTTCGGGCCCTCGATCATGATCGAGTAATAGCCTTTACGTCCAGTCGGCGTTAGCCTTTGCATTGGATTAATTGTGTTATGTTGTCTCCCTCCACAGGGGTGCCCACGGCCTCTCTTTATATTGATAGAGAAGACTGTGGTGCGGTTACAATCTTAGTTGGATCCAAAGAAGGTGTCCCGCACTAAATACAGAAGATACGTTCCATAGGTATCCAGTTAGTATGGCCTATTCTACTCAGGTTCGGTGTAGCGGACGCTGCTCCTCTTCTTGCTTCTGTCCCAGTGCCAAGCCATGGCCCACGGCTTGTAGTCACATTGCTGGGGAACCCTGTGGGTCCGGCATCGACAAGCTTCCAAGTATTTCATGGTTGAACTTGAAGGCCTCCTTGTTTCTCCGGCTTTGCCTAGTGAATCGAGTTTGGTCCGGGTTCTTTCGATGTGAAGCCTTGAAGTGGTCCTATCTTAAAGAAGTCTTTTGAGTGATGTGTGCTTTTTCGAAGAAAAAGAGCACTCATTGAGTGTAGCCCCCGAGCATCTTGCTATTTGCTATTTAGAATAAAAAGTTGAAGGGTCTTGAATTTTTATCGTTGAAAAAACTAAAAATCTCATATGAAGATATGTACCCTGCAGCCCCGAGCTTATATCCGGGTTCTTTTTATTCAAGAAGAACTCGGATATAGGGTCTTTTGTCATATTCTTAAGTAACCTTCTTTTTGTGAGTGGTAGGTGGTAGTTGGCCATTGAGTTGGTTAAATGATGCGCAGTCACGGGTTGCACAATGTTGGCATATTCGTTTGGATATACTGTTCTTGAGTACTGTGTCTTTATATGTGGTACCTTTTTCTTTACTGCTTTCTGTCACTTCTCTGAATGCTTCGTTAGGTTGGATTTTTTCGGTGCACTTGTTCTATGTACGCCGCTCCTTGTCTTATAAATGCCTCCTGGCGAGCTGCTACATATCGGCAAGGTCTTGTTGTAGTTCTTGAAGTCTTGTAGTTATGAATATGGTAGTTTGTGAAGTAGAGCAGCCCTCAAGCATGAGTTGTAAGTCTTGTTAGATCTTGTAGCAGATGAAAGAAGTCTTGTGATCAAGACTAGAGGTAGACTAATCTCGCGACAGCATTGCGCCGGGTAGTCCATCCTGGCAGGTGGAAGAAGTCTTGTGATGTTGGATACGTTCCCTCATCCAGTAGTTCCGGGTTGATCCTTTCACTCTGCCTTGCGACTGTCCGGTGCAGATTAGCATCTGATCCAGGATCACATCGGGCTTGAGTAGATAGATGTCTGTGAGCCTCACCTGGTCCGTGGTGTCACACTGTGCCGCTGACACCAATCTTGGATGCACTGCGCTCCTCCTTTAAAGAAAACAATGTAGTTGAGTAGGGTGTGTTTTGCCGAGTAGTGACTAGGGGCACATAGTCGTTTTCTGAGCCGTGTTCTATCTGTGCTTCTTGTTGCTAGCTTACTCGTCGTAGTTCTGAATTCATTGGGTCTTGTGAGATCTGTAATGTTGTATCTTTCGAAGGTATTTGTAATAGAAAAAAATCTTGCTTTCTGAGTTGTTGCCTTCTTTTTTGCTTGTCTGAGTGATATTAAGTATCATCCGGGTTGTTTCTGAAAAATCCGGGTTCTTTTTGGTAGCATTCTGTAATCTCTTTTGTGTATCTTGCAAATGGTGAGTTCTTTCTGAATTTGTACGAGCTGTAACAATTTGGCAACATCATAGTGTGAATGGATAAGTCTAAAATCTACCCGTTGTACTATTTCATTATGAAAAACATACAATCCGTCATTTCAACTGTGTCAGTTATGGCAGGAAATAGACCGTTGCGTTCTCATGCCGCGTTAAACGGGCCTGTTGGGCCGCGTTTTTACCGTGTAAATCTATTTAAGGGCCTTTCTTCTTCTTCTTCTTCTTTCTCACCCTGCCTTTGCCTTCTTAGCATTCAGCCTTTTTAAAACCCTAGTCTTCAAAGCTCTACCGCCGTCATCGCCACTGCTGTCATTCGAGCGCCGTTGCTGTTTGTACTATTGCCGTGGACCTTAGAGCCCCGTCGTTGCATGGGCAAGAAGAAGTCATCAAGCAAGTCGAAGGGGGTCTTGGTGGACGTGGAGGCATCGCTCTCGATCATCGAGAACCAAGAGTTCGTCACTATGAGGGCTACAGAGAAACTCCGGCCAGCTCCGACCATGACGGAGGACCAGCTACATGAGTTAGTTAGCGATGGCCTCATCTAAGAGAAGGGCTTCCCTGACTAGAAGATCCCAGGTAGCACCGGTTTCCTACTCCTGGTCCTGGTGAGATTGTTTTGTTTATCTCTTTTGTTCAAGTCGGTCTTTGCCTGCCCGCTTTTGCTTTTCTTCATCGTTTCCTTCATTATTTCGATATCTCTCTGAACCACTTAACCCCAAACGTTGTCCTTCATTTGTCAATGTTCATCCATCTCTGTGAAGCTTTTCTTAGCATCATTCCTTCAATCTCTCTGTTACGTTACTTTTTCCGTTTGAAGCCGCACCCCCAGAGTGACAATACTTCTTCGCTAGGTGGTTATGACATCCAATTCTGTCAGGGAAGAAAAATATCTTTTTTTTATTATGATCTGGTTGATTTTGTTTGGGACTGGCATTCCGAGTGGTTCTATGCCATGAACATGATCCCTCCCCTTGTTGTACATTCTAATTCTAGACCCACGGTCAATGATCGTTGGGAAAAGAACCTTGTGTCGAGCGAGGAGCTCAAGGCGATCTAGCCACTGCTTGAGAGGATTCAGACTCTGAAGCAGCAGGGCTTGACTAGCTTTGGGATCATCGCCAGCTACTTGCGTTGCCGAGTTTAGCCCCTGAAGGAGAGGGAGTACTACAGCTTCAAGTACTCTGGGGCTGAGAACCCATCTCGGATGGTCCCAACTCTTGAGTTGACTAAAGAAGAGGTGCTAGAGCATCTGAAGAAGGTTCTGAAGGGGGTGACCATCGTCCTCCACACAGTTCCTGAATACTGTGAAGATAATCCGCCTCTAGCTGTAAGTTGTCTTTGCTTATGCGAGTATTTTTTCTTCGTGGTTTCTTCATCATGAGTTGTTTCTGTCTTCACTTTCTTGCCTAATCTTTCTCTTTTGGTTTTTTGCCTACTTGTAGAAATTGGGGCGTAACTTTATTAACCTGATCCCCTCTAACGACAACCCTACAGGGGTGGGAGTTGGGGACGACTTTGCTGGAGCGTCTACAATCGGTAAGTCTCAAGCCACCACAGTCCTTCCGAGTGCTTCCTCTAGTGAACTCGTCCAATATGTTGAATATGTGCTGCACCTAGTTCCTTGAGCTCCTCGTTCCACCAGCAAGAGGGTGCAGGTGGATAATGTTTTTGCCAGCGCGTCTGCTACCAAGAAGCCCTATCCTCTGAGTACTTGTCTAGGTACTCAAGTCATAGGTATCATGCTCCTAGGTGAGTGTATCAATGTTTCTTATTTTCCTTTGATTTTCCTGTTTGTATCTTCACTCATGTACTTCTTTATCTTTAGATGGCAGTGCAGTGGAGATTATCGATGATGAGGGCGAGGGTGATGGTGCAGCCCTTGAAACCCGTCGGTGAGTTGTTATAACGTCCTCCTTATGCTATCATGTATTGGTTAGAGTTCTTCTTCTGATTTGTTTCGTCTTTGTTCCTTGTAGTAAACAGGGTCGAGCCTGAGTTCTTCTAGGGCTCAGGCGCCAGTCACGCTATCCTTGGCGCAGTATGGTGATGACTTTTTTGTTGCCACCATGCCCCTGCCGAAGTCATCAGTTCGGCTTGGGGCATTAGTCTGGGGAGGAAGACGGCCAAGTAAGTGAATACCGGTTAGGTTGTTTGTATCAGTTCTCCCTTCTTCTAGTTCATCTTCTTATTGTTGAGTTCTTCACCATCTTGCAGGTCCTCGCCCTCGCCTTCCCCCAATCCCTAGTCGACTTCTTCATAGTCTGTTGGTGTGCCCCTGCATGCTGAGTCTCAGGACTCGGAGTGTATGGTCAGCGAGGTGGCTGTGCAGGAGACAGGGGCCCCTAATGATCAAGCTGATGTGGAGTCGCCATCTCCGGAGGTGACCATGACCGTGGCAGTGGATTCGGCTATGGAGGTAGCCAGGGTTTCTACTGCTACGGCTTCGGCTCTGGTGGTGGTCTCCACGGCTCAGTCGACTTCTTCCCTTGCTGGCCATGCTTCTAGCAGTCTCCATTTAGAGGACGATGTGGTGCTGTAATTTGATGCCACCCACTGTCTCTCTGAGTTGATCGCATCTTGGGGAAGGCTTGCAGCTGGCGTGGCTTCCTTTGGAGAGCAACTCTAGGTTAGAGCTTCTTCTGTTTATTTTTGTCTCATAGTCCTTTGACTTCTTCTATTTCTTTTTCTTATCTTCTTATTATTCGTGTTGGAGAAGTCCTCCTCTTGGGATCACTCTAGCTTCTTTGGCTTGGGTGAGATCGAGAAGAAGTTGTCCTTCGAGGTGAGTAGTCTAAAGATGGAGCTTGTCCTCCGTCAGGCTGAGCTCGAATCAGAGCGCCAGGACCGTCAGACGATCGAATAATCTCTTCGTGCCCAAGTAGTTAAAGCGGGAAAGAGAAGGGACGATGCCATGGCCGCGTGCAGGAGGCTTCTGAGAAGGCCAAATCCCTGAAGAGATAGTGTGATGGTACTCTGGGTTCTTTGTGGACTTTTGTTGGGCTTTTGTATCTCTGCTTTGTTTTTGCTTTAATCTGTTGTTTTGACCAGCTCTCCGAAGGGATAAAAAGGAGCTCTTGGACAACATCGAGGAGATGAAGGTTTCTGTTCTCCACAACCACAACAGGGCTCAGGAGGTAACTGCTCGAGCCAAAGAGGATCTTGCCCTTGCTAGGTTGATTAGGCGGGGAGCTGATAGAGATCTTGTGCAGACGCAGAAGGCGATCGAGAATCTGTCCAGTCAGCTGGCGGTGGTCAAAAAGTAGTGGGCTTCTTTGAGGAGGTCCTTTCGCCGGGTGGGTGAAGTCTTATGCACTTTGGCAGATGAGGGGCAGTCCTGGGCTCAATTTATCCTGAACATCGTGGCTCGTCTTCAGGAGTTCCTCAGGAGGAGCGCCCGAGTCATCGTTAGGAATGTTTTGGCTCAGGTCCGGGGGCTTTCTCTAGATGTTCCCTTGCCGAGAGTGGCGAAGGACAGTGATCAAGCATTTCTGGACGCAGTGGCGCAGGCAGAGCCCGAGTTCAAGGAGTTGGCTGGGAGGGCACTGAAAACCTTACTGTCACCTTTGCTTCTGATGATGAGGGAGATAACTAGGCCTCCTCTTTCTTGTAAAGTCTTTGTAATGGTGGTTTGCAAGAAACTTTTGTTCTTTAAATATGCCTGCTCTGACTTGTATGTTTTTGAATGTTTCTTCATGACTTCTGCTTATCTCTGTCTGTTGATGATGGAATCTTCTTCTTTTTGTGAATCTTGGCAAGTAACAGCGTTTTGGGCTTGATAAGAGTAGATTGGATGAGCTTCAAGCTTCTTCTTAGCCTTTTTTTGCCCTTGTTTATGTTGTACAACTCTTTGGACGTAGTCGAGCGCTATATGGCCCTTATCCAGGCTCAGATGACATCTCGATATAGATTTAGTGTCAACTTCTGGCCTTTTATTTCATCTAAGACTGAAGAGACTTGAGATAGGGCGAACTTAAGCTTTTTTCAACTCTTTTGCTCTCATCTAGGTTGTGAAAACAACACGAGATAGGGCGAGCGCTATCTAGCTCTCATCGATGCCATGAAAACAAACCTAGGATAGGTCGAGTGTTAGCTTGTCAGCTTTCTTACTCTTATCCAAACCTGAAAAGACTTAGGATAGGCGAGCTCAAGCATCTTTTCATCTCTTTTGCTCTCATCCAAGTTTTGAAAATAACTCGGGATAGGGTGAGTGCTATCTAGCTCTCATCCAGGCTGTGAAAACAACCTAGGATAGGTCGAGTGTTAGCTTGTCAACTTTCTTAATCTCATCCAAGCCTGAAAAGACTTGGGATAGGCGAGCTCAAGCATCTTTTTAGTTCTTTTGCTCTCATCCGGGTTGAATAACTCTGGGATAGGGTGAGTGCTATTTGACTCTCATCTAGGCTATGAAAGCAACCCAGGATAGGTACAGTCTTAGCTTATCAGCTTTTTTACTCTCATCCAAGCCTAAAAAGACTTGGGATAGGCGAGCTCAAGCATCTTTTTAGCTCTTTTGCTCTCATCCGGGTCGAATAACTCTGAGATAGGGCGAGTGCTATCTGGCTCTCATCTAGGCCATGAAAACAACCTAGGATAGAATGAGTGTTAGCTTGTTAGCTTTTTTACTCTCATCCAAGCCTAAAAAGACTTGAGATAGACAAGCTCAAGCATCTTTTCACCTCTTTTGCTCTCATCCGGGTTGAATAACTTTGGGATAGATTTTGTAGATCTTTAGTAAGGCAAATGTTGATGAGGAAAGTTATCTTTATTTCTTTGATCAGGAATCTTGATTACAGAAGGTTTTCTTGCTACATAAAATCTATCTTGTGCTCTTCAGGCGTAGAATTTTCTCAGTTGGCTGATGTGCCATGAATTTCTGACTTGTACTCCATCCTTGGTCATTAGCTCATATGTTTCTGGTTCGGTGACCTTGGCGGTGATAAAAGGGCCTTCCCACAGGCTGAGTAGTTTGTGACATCCATTTGCTTTTTGTATTCTTCGAAGTACTAGATCCCCAACTTTGACGGAACGAGGTTGGGTGTGTTCGGGTGTGTTTGACTTCTCCTTCATATTGCTCAATCTTTGGCGATGTCAGTCGGCTGGTAACACGGCCTCTGATCCATAGACTAAGAAGAAAGGTGAGTACCTGGTGGCTCTGCTTACTTGAGTTCGTAGCCCCCATACTACTTTGGGTAATTCTTCGATCCATTTGGAGCCATAGTCTTCTGGTTCTTCATATAACCTTGGTTTTAACCCTGCCAGTATGAGTCCACTGGCTCTTTTGACTTGTCCGTTGGCTTTCAGATGCGTGACTGATGCATAATCTATGCTGATGCCATAGTCTTGTACCCAACTTTTGAATTCTATAGCTGTGAAGGGAGAACCCAAATCTGTGATGACTCGACTGGCATGCCAAAGCGATGCATGATGTTCTGGAAGAACTCGACTGCTTTACCTACGCTGTATTTTATGAGTGGCTTGTACTCAATCCATTTGGTGAACTTGTCAATAGCCACAAAGATATACTCGAAACTGCCTTTAGCTTTCTTGAGAGGTCCTACTTGATCCAGCCCCCAGCAGACCAAGTGGGCGGGATGCTATCGACGAGATGTGGTTCGCAGTCTACCGAGGGGTATGCCCACGGTAGTAGATTATCGGTGGAGGTGCGCAAGACAACAAACTAGATGGTGACACAAGAGGAACACAAGATTTATCCAGGTTCGGGCCACGGCTTGCGTAATACCCTATGTCCTGCGTCTTTGTGGATTGTATTGATACGTGATGATGATGTGTTCCACCTTATATAGTATGGGGGGCAAGGTTACTGATCTAAGTAATATAATCCTAGCCGATTACAACTTCTATATCCGTGGAGGATACAATATCTATTCTAACCGACTTTGTTTCCTTGATCATCAAGTAGTCTCTGCTTGCTCCGCACGGTTCGCCGAGCAGTTCGGAGATCCGCACGACCCTTTGTGGTGAGTTGGGCCACCTTGTCTGGCACGGCCCATGTGGAGCCATGAGGGTATATGGGTCTATACCCCCACAGCTAGTCCCCGAGCACTATGTATTTTGAAGCAACACGCTGTCTTGACCTTCTCCGACCAGTGAGGCTTGAAGCCCTGACTAGAAGGGTGGTCTACCGAGGAATATTCCCTCCCTTCCAACCAGTTCAGCTGATAGCCGACCACCACACTTATCGGAAAATGCCTTGTTAGAAAAATGCATGGTGCTCCAAGAAAAAACAATTCATCTTTGATGAAGTGTGCCCACTTAAGTTTCATTGCGGAAAGTTAATGATGCGTGGCACCATTGGCTCTGTCATAATGTCAAGAGATGTGATCCTCAGGATCTAGTCATATTATGGTAGAGGTCGCGCCTCTAGCACTATGCAACAAATCATGTTTGCAACAAAAGTTAAGCACATTCACCGCAAGGTGAAGTGTGCCCACTTAGTCCCCGAGCCTGACAGCAGGTGACTTGATCATGTGGTGCCAGGGTCTAAAAGAAAAACAATCCAAAAACAAATAAGCACATTCATCGCAAGGTAAAGTGTTCCCACTTAGTCCCCGAGCCTGATAGCAGGTGACTTGATCACGTGGTGCCAGGGTCCAAAGAGCACATTCCCAACTCAGCTGAGAATTATGCGCCATGGCTCTGTCACGGCACAGTCCCCAGCTCTGCTGTGGGGCCAGTCCCTAGCTCTGCTATGGACCCAATCCGCAGCTCTGTCATGGATAAAAACCCATGGCTCTGCTGCCATGGAACCGCCCAAATTATAAGAACAAAAGTACAAAAACAATCGCCGGAGCAATTAAATTCCCGTACTTAAGCTCCTATAACTCCGGTAGTCCAATAAAATCACGAGGGATTTCAAACCAACCAACAACAAGCCAAGATCGTAGTGGTTCAAGATAACAAGTCATATGTTACATCTATTATTACAAGTAATTCAACATAGATCGGAGTTCCATAGAGTTATTACAACTCAAGTTTAAAAGTAGCGGAAGCAAAGTAGTTTGAAACTAATATCACCTTAATCCAAATACATGCCAGTACCAAGGTTAATTTCTAATAAAAGCATAAGAGACAAGATAGCTCAGAAGGATCATTCCCATGATCATACTCCGCCACTACAGCAGGAGCCATGATACATCACAACCTGCAACAAGTGGGAATAAACCCTGAGTACGAGAAGGTACTCAGCTAGACTTACCCGTCATAAACCAGAAATAATATAATACCAAGGAGTATGCAAGGCTTTCTTTTAGTGGGCAAGCTGACTCATTTGCGAAAAGCGTAAGCTATCATGACTAAACCGTTTTAAGTAATTTGCCTCAGGTTTATTATAACTTATCCATCTAGGTAAGCACCTATACTATAGCAATCACTTGATTAACCAATAATATCATGTTACCACTTGAATTTAGCATTTCCAACATCATCCATATAACCATCAGTGTTCCATCATCAATACTACGATGTCGTAACTCAAGTCAAGTGCTCACTATCCAGGAGCGATGGTGATTCGAATCGATTCCTAACCAGCTGGTGATTTATTCCTCACACAAACCATACTCACCGATCAAGTGAGCTATAGATCACCAATAACACTTTTCAGGTAAACGTCGTGGGGTAACAATCATGGACCGCACTACGCAGGGACCGCCCGACTGCCAGGACGCACCTTGGGCTCAGTCTTCGCGTCCCCATCTTACCCTCTTCGACACCAGTCTGCCAATACGAGTTTAGCCCGAGCCAAAAAGTGTCACTAGCTTCGCGGTCAAAAGGTACTTTATTCGACCAGCTAAATGTGAGGCATGCGTTCAACATGACAAGAGGGACAAGCAACGATCGGCCCTTAACCGACATAGATGGAAAATTACTAGCACCCCAGAACCCTGTCTGGTTGCCTCTAACTTTTCCGTCCAGTCTCCAGTTATCCATCAACACATGGTTATTTCTAGGATATCATCCATTCCATATCTAAAACATTCTAGTAACCACCTATCATTTTTGGTGACCGAAATTCACCGATCGCTACCAGTCTAAGCAGGGCTAAGCAGTTATTCGATCATAAATCTAATAGGGCAAGAAGGTAATCAGGTAGGCAAGGATAGTAATAAATGCATCAACGGTTTCACTCAACTCCTACAACTTAATGCAACAATATATATAACATATAAATTTAATTACTTTTATAAAGTAGGAGACTTATGATGCTCCGGGGCTTGCCTGGGATCGAACACTTAGGTTAGTGTTTGATAGATGACACTCGCTTGGCGAGCATCTCCCATCCCGGCACTTGCTTAATCCTTTCATCTTCGGGATAGGTCCACCAAACACCGTCTTCGGGTTTGGCTCCAATATCTCATCCTTCATATGGTGGATCTAGCGAACCTAAATGAGATGCAAGATACATGTGTATGAATATAATGAATGTTAACACAAGATGCATCACATAATCATTCAAGTAAACACACGATTAAGACATAGACACCAAAAGCTATTTAACTAACATCACACAACCAATTAAAGAGGGCAAGCACGTCAAGTATAACACAAATTTAACAAGATCACAAGTATCTTAACTTGACCATCATCAAGGGCATAAGCCACACTTAGCAATACATGGATTAAACAACCACAATTAGCATATGTCCATTTTTGGACTGTAAACAACAGCTGCATGTTTGGATCATAACTGGAGTTATACAAATCCAATAGCCATACAACAAGATATTCTAGAAAGCTTATGAAATTGTCCACAATTCATATTTAATCATATTAGCATGATTCTCGAGTTAACCAAGTCAAACACGCATATTTACAGAATCTGGTCCAGAGATTCCAGAGAACAACTATTTCTAGAACCCAACTTAGAGCGGTCATAACTCACAAACTACAAGGCCAAATGCCACCAAAATTTAACACAAGCTAGATTAATAAGTTATCTACAACTTTGTTATAAGCATGTTTCTCAGCAAACATTATTTTCATGGTGCAATTACTAAAGTCCCAGAAACTATACAGGAAAGCATCAATTGCAAGAATAAATATTAACTTATATTCCAAACATACATTTGGCCACAACCAATGTAACCATCATAAAGTACATGTTAAATGATCACCAAAAAGCATAGTTCTCATCACTAAATAAATTCTTTTAATGTATTTCTTAATTTATTTTGATGCCTAGGTGATTTAATGAACATATACAAAAATTATAGTAGCTACCATATCATCACAATAGTCTACTGTATAAATTTCAAGCCATTTGGACATGTATACCAACCTCTATGAAAAAAATAAATTGCTATTGCAAGAAATCATGTGAGAGCAAGATACACTAATAACTCACACATACAGCAACCAGAATTCATGAAATTTTTACCACACATCAAACATCATATGAGTAGCATGCCACAAAAATTTCACTTAATTTGGAGCCCTAGATCTTTAGTTATGAAAAATAAGAAATTCAACTAGCATTACAACCCTACTGCACAAATCTATTTTTACAGAGAAAACTTTAAACTAAAACATGCCATATTATAGATCTACTGTGTAGGGAATTTTACAAGGATTCCAAAAAGTCCTCATTTGCTATTTGACGAATTTTCAATGATTTACTATGCATTTTAAAAGTTTCAGCACATTTAAAACAAATAGGTCCAAATGGTACTATTCATTTGAGTCACAAACTTCGCAAAAAGGCCCCTTCCTTTCTTCAAATTTGAACCTAAAGTCCCTAGTCGTGAATCATAGTAAGGGAGGTGGCAGAGCTCGTCACCATTGGCCTGAGGAGGCACGTCGGCGGCGGGGGAAGTGGCGGTGGAGCACGAGCAGGCCCTCGCGCACTCGCCGGTGGCCTCGGCTCGGCCGGAGGTGGACCGTGGCTTGTCGGACACGCAAGCATGGTGGCACGGGGCTGTGGCCGCGCCGGCGACTGCAGACAGTGGCGCCGAAGCTCAGAGAAGTGGCGCACCGGGCACAGCACAGGGTGGCGACTCCGATGGCAGTGCCGGTTGAGCGCGAGGAGGGACGGAGAGGCAGGAACGGCGGAGCAAGCAGCGAGCTCGGTGCGCGGCCATGGTGGGCGGCGCTCTAGTGTGTGCGCGCGGTGAGATCGGGGCGGGGATGGCGAGAGCGAGCGCCTAGGAGAGTGGCGAGGCGACTGAGAGTGGAGGGGAAAATGCCCAGGCTCTCCCTATTGATGCAGGGGCGCAGTGACGCGCGTCGGCAATGGTGGGGGCGCGCTCTATGCATGGCGGCCGCGTGGACAAATTGGCGAATAGGTGGCAGGCGACGAAGTGGCCACTGCGGTACGTGTTACTGGGCCAGCTCCGGGCCAAATTTGGACAAGGGCCCAAAACAAAGATCAAAGCCCACACGAAGCTCTACGTTTTTCATTAAGGGGCCAAGGTCATTAGAGTAATGGATTAGCGGTTAACTAGTTGCCAAAATAGTAGTGTCAACACCTTGACGACAGTCACGGAAACTCACTTTCGATGGTCAAAACTTCGTCAAACTAAACTCAACTTTTTGTATGCTCTTCATCAACATGTAAACTCCAACTTTTATATTTGGCTCAACTTAAGTTGCTTAGCAAAAACACGAGAACGCGACGTGCCAACTGTCTTGCCCTTGCCGTTCCAAGTCCATGATTATGATGAAACTAGCAGTTTTGGAAATTAATTTTGAAGGTTCAAACGAGCTCCAAATGCATTCAAACTTCTCTCAGCTCTTCTCCACTCTAAACACTCCAACTTTTACAAAGAGTCCAACTCTAGTCGTTAAACAAAACTTTGAGAACGAAATGTGCTCACCTGTCAATGTCAGTCCAAACCGTCCATGAACATTTTCCAACGCTGAAAAACAGCAGCTGATTCAATCTTTGAGCCTCCATTTGACTAGGTTAGAGACCAAACTAGCTCTTGACCATTAAACAAAGTTTCTTCTCCATAACATGAACTACAGCTTTCATTTAAGATCCAACCTCAAAACTAGTATAGAACCTATGGTTATACTTTGACCAAAGTAGGATCATGATAAAGCTTAAATTATCCTTTTTGATCCATTGGGGCATTTTCGGGGCATTTGCTCAACACGAACCTTTTCACGACTTTTGTTGTATAGTCCATCTAGAGTCTTTTGGGCAGGGTTGCAAGGTTTGGTTGATGACCTATATTTCCATTCACTTAATAGTGCAATTCAAGCACTTAGTAAAACCATTCTAATAAGGATATAACTTATCATTTCATGTGACTTTTTGACTCCAAACTTTATGAAACTTTTTGAGTGACCAATATAGATAGGTACTAAGGTGAGACACATGAAGATATTGCAATAACACCACCCAAGCATATATCTTGAAAATGGCCTATATGTAAAGCAATGGTACAACATCCAAGTTTAGGTTGGGGCTCGTTTCCATAGGTTTGACCTTGACATCTTCATCACCACTTAATCTGCCATGTTTGAGCTCAAACCCACTACTTAATTGGTGGCAAACACCTAGGGTGTTACATCTGCCATGTGGCAACTCTCATCTCTGCTGCGAGACGCCCCCAACTTAGTTGTGGGCCCTAAAACAGGAACATCCCATGGCTTTGCCACACGGTAGCCCCTAGCTTCGCTGCAAGGCGACCCCAACTCAGTTGTGAGCCGACTCTATAGCTCTGCTACAGATTCAGTCCCTAGCTCAGCCGTGGACAACAAGAGCATTAATCCGATGTATACAGATAGATCCGCCACATAGCAGTCCCCAGCTCTACTGTGGGGCCACAAAGTGCACTGGCACGCTAGAGTCGGACCATATGCAATGAAATAGGCCCACTCTAGGGTGCTTACCATAATCAAGGCCCGCGTAAGGCCCGCTTGGAGATAATTATTGAGGGAGCGGAAGCGGCGCATCAGGCGTGGTTACCCAAAAACCTTAGAAGTCAAAGGGTCATTCCTCTCTTATAAATACCCGTGCGGCAGCGCCTTACTTCTCCCACTGCATCCATTTCACGTCAGTTCATCTTCTCTGCCTTCTCTGCCAGTTCCGCCTTCTCTGCCAGTTCCGCCCGCAAATCCAAAACCTAGATCCAATCGCCACCAGATCCAGCCGCTCCAACGCCACCCTCACACTGCAACCACATTCCGCAACCAGAGAAGAAAAGGAGGATGGCGCGCGGGTGTAACACCCCGGTGTTACGCATGCATTAGCACCTGCAAAATATGAGCATAAGCATTCTTATGCATCTGTTATCATCGCATGAAATAATGAGTGAAACATTTCTCTAAAACATGAATGTTGCATACACTTGTTTAGTTTATTTTTGCCCTAATTATGCTAGCTAGCTCAATGGAACATGTTAGGTTTTAAATACAAATCACTTAGAAATAATTATCATGCAATTTGGAGCAAAGTTTGTATTCAAACTTTTGGAAAAATATGCTTTTGAAAATATTATGAAAAATGGTAAAAAATCCTCCCTATTTAGCTTTTACTTCCCAATTCGAAATCTATGCATAATTTTTAGTTGGTCCCTAAAGCAAAGTTGTAGAGGATTAAATTCTAAGCAACTTTTATCTTTGGGACATTTTCTTGCTCAAAATGGGATTTGAAAACTGTTATTTGAAATTAGTTTGAAAATGGAAATTGGAAAAAACCTTTTTCGCACTTAACGGGCCGCCGCCTCCCTTTCAGCCCGCCAACCAAAGCCGGCCCAGCCTTCCTTACCACGCCTACGCCCGCGCCTTCGCCGCAGCCAAGCTCGCATGCCACGGGCCAGCCCACGCCCGTGCCTAGTCTTCTTAACCCCCCCGGTGCGCGGACGCGTCTGACTGCGTCAGGCATGCCGCGCCGTGTGACGAGCGCATGCCGGCAACGCCGGCCGGGTGGCGTCCGGTGGCCCCCGCACCTTACGCGCCCGCCTACTTCCTCCGCACTACGCCCTTTCCCTCGGCTCACTTCTCGTTCTCTCATTTAGCTCCCCACAGCTGCAGCGCAGCCGAGCACTTTTTCTCCGCTGCCGCCCATGCGCCGCTCGCCGGAGTTGTCCGTTCTGGCCATCCTAGCTCACCGCATGCCCTCCATCTTGCTTCGAGCTCTGTCTCCCTCTGGCGCAGCCCGCGCTTGCCTCAACCGCCCGTGGTAAGCCTCCCCTCCGTGGGAATTACTCACCGAAGTCCTGGCCGAGCTCACCGCAGAACTCGCTCCGTGGACGCCGCCCTTTCGCTCCCCCTTTTCCTCCCTTCATGCGCGCACTCCGTTCACCCTGCTCTCCCAGTGCTCGGACGCTGCTTTTCGCGCCACCCCGTGGCCGGTGGCGTGCTCCCGCCGATGAGCTACGCCGCTGAGCCACCATGGCCGTGGGCAAGCTCGGTTGCGAGCTCCTCCGGTCACGCCGTTTGCACCAACGTGATCGCCTTGGCATGGTGGTCATGGTGGTGGTGACCTCGTCGCTGGCGACCTCGCCGTCGGTTTGCAATTATTATTTAATGCTTTACTTAATTGATGCATTACGTTCAGGAGTTGTTTGCAACCGTTGCTGCATTATACCTTATTTACCTTTGTTATACTATATCCTTGTTACTCTAGTATCCATAGTCGAGTCAATGCTTAGCGGGCTTAGACCGGTAGAAGTCGGGTGATTTCATGTCGCCTGCGAGCTATAGGTGGTTACCTGGATCTGCTCGGATAACTATGCTGTCATGGTATAACTAAATGTTAATTTGAAGTTAAGACTGGATGAAGACTTACAGGGTTTTGGACTGTAGTGTTTTCCGTCTGTGTCGATTAAGGACCAACCGTTGTTGGGCCTCGGGTCATGTTGAATGCATGCCTTACATTTATCTAGCCGAATAACGTACCTTTCGACAGTGAAGCTGGGAGATTATTTGGGCCGAGTGGATTGCCCGCAGCGTACTGTACCGGGGAAGGTGTGGTAGGACACAGGGGCGCGATGATAAGACCTAAAGGCAGTCGGTCGGCCCCTGGATACATGTGGTTTCTGACAAACTCAAGATTTTACCTAAATAGTTGACTCGCTGACCAATATCTCACTTTAGCGGGTGAGTGCAATTTATGTAAGGAATAAATTACCAGCTGGTTAATAATCGATTCGAATCATCATCGTTCACTAGATAGTGAACACTTGACTTGAGTTACTTCATCGTAGTAATGTTGATGGAACACTTAGACAGTTATAATGGATATGACATTATGGAAGTTGTTGATGATCATTGGTTATCATTATTTGCTTAATCACATGCTTGCTCTAGTATAAGTGTAAATGTAGTCGATAGGTTAATAATGATTAACTTGACATAACACTTTTGGAAAGGTTCTTGGAATGCTAAAAATGCCTTTTTTGCAAAATGAGTCAGCTACACCACTATAAAGCCCTTCATAATCCTTGGTGTCACTTTATTTTTGGTTATGTCAGGTAAGTCTAGCTGAGTACCTTCTCGTACTTAGGGTTTATTTCCACTTGTTGCAGATGGGCAGATGTATTAAGGCTACTGTATCATCTGCCTTTATCCTGCGATGGATGATGCTTAGGGCCATGGGAATCGTCATTCCGTACGTCTCATCTTATGCTTTTGTTGGAGATGATCATCAACTGGCACTGTATTGGAACTCTGTGTGAGTGTGTGTGGATTTGAACAAATGGCTTTCGCTACTTTCTATTTGAACTCGATTTGTAATAACTATGTTTAAAGTCCGATGTATCTGTGATGCGAACTTTGTGTAATATGTGATGGTGACTGCTAAACTTATTATGATCTTGGCTGGTATGAGAGTTGGTTTGAAATCCTTCGTGATTTCATGGACTACCAGGTTATATGGGCTTAAGTTTGCTAAGTCGTCTGCTCTGGCGGGTGATTTTCTTACTTAATTTCGTATAATTGGTCAGTTCTGTTACAACAGGAGCCGTGGAGCAAGAGCACAACTGATGGTGGCAGAGTGAAACAAATCAATGAGCACGGAGGCCACCCTCGTGAAGCTCGTCACAGCCCACGTAATGGCCGAGGCCATAATCGGCGGATGGAGGACGTTAGACAGTGAGAGCTATCCAGACCCCCCATCCTGGTGAAATAGTTGTTTTTGAGGATTTTTATTGGCACGGATTTGGAAATCCGTGCCATCCCTTCCTTTGAAAGTTGTGCGACTATTATAGGATTAGCATATGCAATCTCCACCCAAACTATGTTCTTGTTGTGTCTGTTTTTATCACCCTTTGCGAGTTGTATCTCGGCATCCAGCCCCACTTCAATCTGTGGCAGCACTTTTACTGCCTGACCAAAGAAAGGAGGCACGGGAGGATCCAAGGTAGCTAGGGGAGCTTACCTGAACCTTCATGACAGGATGAAGGCCGAATACCTCAATGTACCCCTCAGCTCATCCACAAGGGATTGGTACAAGAAATGGTTCTACATATAGCAAGAACAGGAGCCATTCGTCGCCTGTGACATCGCACAAATCCCCGAGCAGCAGGAGAGCTGGTCGGTAAGGCCGACCAGCGCCAAAATGGTACAAGTTGAAGAGCTGCATGGGATGTTTGACAGGAGCCAGCTCGACGGGCCAACTGTGGCTCTAAACTTCATCTGCAGGCGGGTGCAACCGTGCAAGGAGTGGGTGCATCCGCTGTATGAGTACTCGGGGTCAAGTGACCCCACCAGGGAGTCTACAAGGAACCTCTCGCACGAGGAGGTGAACTGGTGGTTGGCGCAGCTGTTCGACCTGATAGGGTACCACCTTCCGTCGAACACGATGAAGGCGTACAAATTGACAGCGCTGCCACCACAGGTATGTCTAAAACCGCCCATAGTGTCAATTTGATATCTGACAGTTGATGATCCGCAACTATAACTCCTGATCTGATGCTTGCAAGATCCGTGTCTAGGACCACGTGGCAGTGTATGTCTCAGACGTGCCAACCAACGATTGGTCGGCTAGCATAGACGCGTGGGAACCACAGATGACGAGGAAAATAGCTAGGAAGCACCCCACAATAGAGGGGCCTTCCCAGAAGAGGAAGTCCACTGATCCCCTAGGCATGGGGGTCCATTGATCATCAACGACGAGGAGAGCAGCCGAAAATGATGTAGAGTCGTGGCCGGCTCGACTCACGACGAGGAAGACAAAGAGGATGAGATACCGCTGGCACACCGACAGAGGGCACAAAGTGTGCCCCGCGCATCGACGCCGCCAAGGGTGCCCACTCCTCCCCAAGCAACAACACCCCTAAGGCGCCCACACTGCCCAAAGCATCGACACCCCCAAGGGCGCCCACACCGCCCCGAACAGCAACGCCAGCCCAGACGACCATACCAAGCACAGGTCGAACTGGCTCAGCAGTCCCTGTGGGTGTTCGAGCCGGGAGGGAGCAGGTGAGTAGAAGCTAGATGGCTGGTACCCACACTACGAGGAGCAGGAGCCAGAGCGGTCGGTCGTTCAGGGCTGCATTCGGGTGCTCAGAATTGTAAGTAATATTATAACCCCTTTTCAATATTCGAAAGCAGTAGCTTACTAGGCTATTGTAGGCCAGAGTCCATAGAAGATGTGGAGCACCCCACTGGCGGCCAATCACAAATAGGTGGGGAGAGCAGTCGTGCTATCAAGGAACGTGCTGAGCCCAGCGGCACTGCCAACCGACATAGCCTAGAGCAGTAGCGTGAGGAGCCCACGCCCACTGCCGAGGAGCCCAGTGCCGCCTCAGGTGGTACAATGGGAATTGTAGTGGTCAAGAAGAGTGGCACCGGGAACCCTACTACAGATGGTCCAGCAGCTGAAGCCACTGTAGTTGAGGAAGAGGCAGAAATTGAAGAAATCGTTCGTCCAGAAGAAGAAATCACAGTGCCTCAATGTGTCCGCATTTCAAGGAGGCGGGGCGACAAGTGGGTATTCTACAAAGAAGACCACTAAGATCGGGCCATCCGCAAACTGCAGCGAACTGTAGATGAACTGATGGGCCAAATAAAGGTAAGAGCGTTGGAAACTAGATGTAACCCTAGTAGGCTTTTGTAGAAATTGCAATTACTGATCCTTCATTGTGTTACAAAGCATTGAAAAAACATTGGAGTACCGAAAATGGTGCTTTGACACAATCTTCCTGACCGTGGAAGAAAACAAAGCCCTGAAGGAGGACGTGGTGCATCTGCAAGAGATGCTACAGCAGGCTCAGAATGAACGAGACGCATTGCAGACCAACGTACATGAGCAGCGCCACCTCCTTGACTAGGAAAAGAAAGGTATATGGCCAAATCTTCATACATTATTCTCCTTATGACTGGCTATCAACCCATGTCCTGCTCAGTAGGCATGGAGGCTAAGAAGAAGCTCCTTATTGACAAGCTAGCTCGGCTGACCAGCGAGAACACCAAGCTGAAGGAGCGGGTGACCAAGCTGGACAAGGACTTCACAAGTAAGTTATCGACCACTTAGTTGTTGATTCCTGTCAGTATTATTCATCATGCTCAGCATGGTCATTTGCTCGAATGCAGTTGTGCGCCAAAACACCAAGACACATCTAAAGGCGCTGATGAAGGAAAAAGAGCACTTGGCATCGAAGTGCAAGGCGATGAAAGAAGGAATAAAGCCTATGCTAGACCTAATCGGAATGGAACCCGACCAGAGGCCATCATCGAGAAGTGCCATAGCTCCTGGGCTTGCTTCAAACAATACATTCGCGATGCTGGTGAGTACGTGGCTACCCACGTCCTAGCCGTGGTGCGGTCGCATTACCGCGGTGTAGACCTGCAAAGGCTTGAAGTTGGCGTGTCAAGCAACACCGACCAGGTGAAGGCAGAGCAACTCAGAGCCTCCTCCCAGGCAACGACCGCAAAGATGATTGCTGATGTAGACCTGTATGGCGAGACTAGGCAAGCTAGTCAATAGGTTAGAGGTAGAAAGAACTTCTGTTTTACAGTTTGAATTGCAACAAAGCAGTTGGTGCTTTTGTAAAAACATGGAGCACTCGGTGCCCATGTGAACCAGTTATTATATCTCTGTATAATACATAGTTGTGATTTTAGTTGTTAAAACCCTATTTTTATCGTGTTTTATGATAAGCGTGAGTAGTTATTCCATTCTAGAATTACTCCAGCCCATGCCTAATCAGCAGTCCAGAGCGTGAGGCACGGAGCCCAGGCACGCGTAAGACTGCCGACTGCAACAGGGAGCTACTGCCGACCACCCAGAACATAGTGAATGAATCTCATGCATGTGTGGGGAGAAGTCAGAGACAGTACCGGCTCTGGGAAACTCAAGTAGGAGAAAAACTGGTTAGCAAACCACTAAACAAAAATTTAGGAGATATTGCGATGCATAGAAGAGATGGTAGCAAAAACACGATGAAACATTTATTGAATACTTAAGGCACAAAAAGAGTACATATCTTTCTTAGTAGCGGATTAAGCATAGAAGTGCCTAAGGTGATCGATATGCCACGAATTCAGGACGTCGACTCCGTCGAGATCACACAGCCTATAAGAAGTAGGCCTAGTGACCTCCTTGACCATGTAAGGGCCCTCCCAATGTGATGCTAACTTATGCAATCCTTATGTCTTCTGCTTCCTTCGCAGAACCAAATGACCGACCACGAAGAATATGTCCTTGACATTGCAGTTATAGTACATGCACAAGCCTTCCAAATATTTAGCTGTGCGCGCGCAGGTGTTAAGGCATTGTTCCTCGACACAATTAACCTCGAGCTCTCTGGCCTCAGTCGACCTCTCCTCATCATGGTTCTCGACCCTTGGTGACTGGAAAGCAATGTCAGCTGGCAGCACAGCCTCAGAGCCGAAGACCATAAAATACGGGGAAACACCGGTATTGTGACTGGGCTGGGTCCTCAGTCCCCAGACCACGGCCGGCAACTCCTTCAACCATCTCCTAGGATGCTTATCATTTGCCCTGTACAACCTTTTCTTCAATGCATCAAGGATCATACCGTTTGCTCGCTCAACCTGCCTGTTAGCCCATGGGTGCGCCACCAAAACGTACTTGATAACTATGCCTCTATCATCACAGAAGTTTTAGAAATCATTACCGGTGAACATGGACCCCAGGTCGGTGATGATGCTGTTAGGAAGGCCAAAGCAGTGGATAATTTCGTCAAGCAGCTCAGCTGCCTTCTTCGCAGTCCCTAAGACTAAGGGCTTGTACTCAATCCACTTAGAGAATTTGTCGATAATGACGTAAACCCAGCAGAAACCTCTCGGAGCCGGCTTGAAAGGCCCGATCATATCCAGTCCCCAGCATGCAAAAGGCCAGGACACTGGAATGGCCTGGAGTTCATGGGCTGAAACATGAGTCTGCTTGGTGAAGAACTGGCACCCCTCACAATGACGGAGCAGCTTCTCGGCATCGGCGACAGCTGAAGGCTAATAGAAACCTGCTCGAAAAGACTTACCGACCAATGTCCGTGAATCAGCTTGGTTGCCACAAGTGCTAGCGTGGATCTCTTCCAAAATTTTTAGTACGTGTTCCTAGGACACACATTTTTGCAACAATTCCTCCTTCATATTCTTGCATATAAGTTTCCCTTTGACCAGCACATAATGCTTGCTATGCCATATGAGGTGTTCCATCTCGATCTTGTCCTAGGGGACTTCTGCGGAGGTGAGATATCTGATGAATGGCTCTCTCCAGTCGGTGCCGGTTGTCAGAATCAGAATGACCAGCTGGTCTGCAGGTGACTGTTCAGCCACATGCTTCTCTTCCTCTTTGATGGACGGGTTAACAAGGTCATGAACAAAAACTCCATGGGGAATCTTTGCCCGGGTTGATCCTAGCTTCGACAGCTTATCAGCTGCTGCATTATCAACCCAGACCACGTCATGGAACTCCAGGCCGTAGAATTTGTTCTCTAGCTTTCTGATCTATGCACAGTAAGCATCCATCTGTTCGTTGGTACAGTCCCAGTCCTTGTTCACCTGGTTTATGACAAGAGCAGAATCATCGAACACCATGAGCCTTTTTATGCCGAGCTCAACGGTGATGCGAAGGCCATGCAGAGCTGCCTTGTACTCAGCTGCGTTGTTGGAGGCCTTGAAGTGGATCCAGAGGATATAGCTCAACCTGTCCCCAGATGGTGAGATGAAGTACACCCCTACCCTGGCACCGTCGATATTGAGGAAACCGTCAAAATACATCTTCCAGTGCTCGGGAGAGCTGTCGAAGACGGGTGTATTCATATATGTCCATTCGGCAATGAAGTCGACCAGCACCTGTGACTTGATAGTTGTGCAGCTTCAAAATTCTAGCGAATATGGGCTAAGCTCTAATGCCCACTTGATAATGTGCCCATTGGCATCCTTATTGCGCAAGATGTCCCCCAGCGGAAACTCGGTGACCACTTTAATGGGGTAAGTATCAAAATAATGGCGTAGTTTGCGAGAGGTGATCAGGACAGCATAGAGTAGCTTATGGACCTAGGGGTAATGGGTCTTAGACTCGTTGAGTACCTCGCTGATGAAGTATACTGGTCGCTGGACCTTGTACACATGCCCGACCTCCTCACGCTCAATGACGATGGTAGTACTGACTACCCGATTGGTGGCCGTGATGTAGAGCAACAAAGTCTCACCTTCCTTGGGCAATGTCAGGACTAGAGGAGATGTGAGAAACTGCTTCAGCTCTACAAAAGCAGTGTTAGCTTTCTCTGACCACTCAAACTTCTCCTTTGCCTTGAGAAGTTTGAAGAATGGCAGACCCTTTTCGCCGAGCCATGATATGAATCGACTCAGAGCGGTCATGCACCCGGTTAGCTTCTGGATGTCCTTGATGCACTTGGGTGGTTTCATCTTCATGACTGCTTCAACTTTTTTTGGGTTAGGCCGTATGCCATCACGGCTAACTATGTTGCCGAGCAGTATGCTAGACAGTACACCAAATATGCACTTCTTAGGATTCAGCTTACATTGAAACTTATTGAGTGCCTTGAAGGTCTGGTCGAGGTCATCGACCAGGGTAGAGGACACTTTGGTCTTCACCACTACATCATCAACATATGCCTCAACGAGCTGATCTCTGATCTGGTCCTTGAGGCACTGCTGGATGGCTCATTGATAGGTTGCACCTACGTTTTTGAGCCCAAACAACATGGTTGTGTAGCAGTAAGCACCGAAGGGCGTGATGAAGGACGTCTTGATCTAGTCATCCTCTCTTAGAGAGATCTAATGGTAACTAGAGTAGCAATCTAGGAAAGATAAGAGCTCGTAGCCAGCGCAAGAATCTATGACCTCATCTATACGAGGCAAACCGAAGGGGTCCTTAGGGCAGTGTTGTTGAGATCGGTGTAATCAAACACATCCTCTATTCATTATTTTTTTTTCTTGCAAGAACCGAGTTGGCAAGCCACTCCGGGTGATACACCTCTTTGATAAAGCCAGTAGCTAAGAGCCAGTTTACTTCTACCCTAATCGCCTCCTTTTTGTCCCGTGCGAACTGTCAGAGCTTCTGTTTAATTGGCTTGGCAGTCTTTGAAACATCTAAGGAGTGCTCGATCAACTCTCGAGGTACTCCGGGCATGTCTGCAGGTTTCTATGCGAACACGCTGAAGTTCTCCCTGAGGAAGTTGACAAGCGCGTCTTCCTTTTTGGGGTCCAGGGTGGCCCCGATGCAAGCCGTCTTTCTCATAGTTGTAGGCGATGAGAACATTACCCCTAAGAGAGAGTACGCCCTTCTTGGTTGGCATCTTCAGGAGCAAGTAGACATAGTGCTGTATCACCATAAACTTGGCCAGAGCTGGTCGGCCCAGTATGGCATGGTATGTTCCTTCGAAGTCCGCTACAATGAAATTGACATAGTCAATACGGAAGTGGTCGGCGGTGTCGAACTGGACTGCTAGTGTGATATGTCCCAAAGGTTGAGAGATCTGCCCTAGGAGCACTCCCCAGAAAGGTGCGTCATAAGGCTTGAGGTCTTCCAGTTTAATGTCTAACTCGGTTAGAGCGTTGCGAAGAGGATGTCGACAGCGCTGCCACCATGGATGAGCACCTTCTTGAATCGTACATTCCTGATGACAGGGTCCAAAACAAGGGGGAAGCGCCCTGGCTCTGGAATATTGGCCCACTGGTCAGCTCTGCTGAATGTAATGGGTTGGTGCGACCAGTTTTGATACTTGGGGTCAACAACCTTTTCGTTGGGGTTGTTGAGGGTCATAATAGCTCGGGCGGTAAGCTTCCTCTGTCGCCCATTCTCTAGGGCAACTTTTTCACCAAAGATGCTGTGGACGCTTCTATCAGGATCCTTATAGGCATGACGAGGGTCCTTGTCGCGTTCCTCTTCAGTCTTGTCATCCTCATCAGGTCTCTTATCATCTCGGCGGTTGTTGTTGTCGCCGTCTTTGTCGCCGCCATGCTGCCTTTTGTGGAGGTCAAAGCGGTAGATAGACTTCAGACCCCTGCAATCCCCCATTGTATGGCCAGAGTTCAGATGAGCCGGAAAGGACCCTGAAGGACCTTGGAATAGGCATCCTCATAGTTGTGCTTGGGCGCTGGCTTGACGATGTTAATGGCATTGTCAACTAGTCGGTTGCGGGTCTGCTACCCCCTAAAGTTGTCCTACTGACGCCGATCACGATTGTTGTTGTGGCGGTCACGGTTGTCATTGCGCCGATCATTGTGGCGGTCGTCACGACGCCGATCATTGCGCCGATCGTTTGAGCGGTGATTTTGCTGATCGGGGCGAGGAATCCGGCCAACGTCTTCCTTGATCTGCTGGTCGACCTCATCCGCATCTGCCCACTTCTTCACCACTGTGAGAAGGTCCTAGACTGAGTCAGGCCTCTTGTGGAGAAGTTTGGTCCTGAGAGCATCATGGTGGCGGAGGCCTATGATAAACATGGACATAGCTTCATCGCTGTTGATGTTAGGGATGGATATCCGCGTTTCTGAGAAGCGGCGGATGTAGTCATGCAATGGTTCATTTGGATAGTCTCTGACTTTCTCCAAATCATACTTGTTGCTAGGCTGCTGACAAGTGGCCATGTAATTGTCAATGAAAGCCCTCCTGAGCTGAGCTCAGGTGTCGATGGAGCCTTCCCTCAGGCTGAGAAGCCACTGGTTCACAGATTGGTTGATGACCACAGGCAAATAATTGGCCATCACATCTTCATCGCCATATGCTGCTCGAACAGTGATTTCGTATAGCGTAATCCACTGATCGGGATTGGCCTTTCCATCATAGGTGTCAAAATCGTGGAGCTTAAAATTTCTTGGCCAAATGATGGCACTAAGCCGATCAGTGAATGGCCGGAGGTCGGGGATATGGCCAACGCGTGGTGCATAGCCACGACCGGGTGCGCCATGTGCTTCATCATATTCTCGCCTGCGCTGCATCTCAGATGCATGACTCACCTCACGATTGTTCTCAATGCGGTTCCTCAAATTCAAGTTGGCGCTGAGATGATCACGGAGGTCGCCTCCAGGTTGCTCCACTTCCTGGTCGGCACCGCGTTGTTGACCACGACTGCCACCGTGGTTTGCAACACGTTTTTCCTCCCTGACATGCGCCACGCCCGCCTTACTAGTTACGTTCGCCCCCTTGATCGGCGTCATGCTCGCCTCGCTGGTCGGTACTGCACCTTTTGCCTTGATCTCAGGGACGGTGTGCCTCATAGTTTACATCGTGGCCCTGGTAAAGATAGGGACCTCCCCGTTGCCAAGAACCTTGTTGGCGATGACTTCGGGTGGTGGACACCGATGGAGCGGGTGTACGCCTCTCATTGACCTAGACTGTGGCCACCTTCAAATAATCCTTGACAGCGTCAAGTGTCGGGGATTCAGGGAGCTTGTTTAGTTCGTTCATGGCAATGACAATGTTGGTGCTGGGTATCTTGAACACTTGCTGGTTGTCGCACATGTCGAAAGCGTCGGTTAGGTCACGGTGGATATCGTGCTGGCCACCTGTGCTTGCGTCAACCGCATCTTTTTCAGCATTCTTTAGGTCCACTCTCTGAGCCCTATGATCGGTGTTTCTTTCTTCCCGAACAACCTTCTTTTGATCGGTCTCCCCATCGCGAGGGGGCTCATTGTTGCTAACGGTGAAGACGGCGCCTCCGAAGCCGGGTGGAAAGGCTAGGAACTCCTGCCCATATGGATCAATGAGGGTGTGGGTATAGCTAGTCCCATGAGATTCGGTAGACCCGGTACTTTCTTCTGGGATTGTAGAGAGTGAGCCCTCTCCGATCTACCAAATCTCTACCACATTAATGGTAGGCGCGGGGTGGTTTGGCTCAGGCAGGTCTATCAGACAGAGATCTAGAACGTGGTCACGCTCAACAAGATCCATGAACAGGCGTGGTATGCGGGCGGTTTACTCAAATGCCATGTTCACCAGCCCGTATGGGTAGGTGTTGATAGAGTGCTCCATTAGGGCTTCGTAGTCTCCCGAGCTCAGGCTGGTTGTGGGTACTAGTCGGTAATGAACCGTCCGCCTCTCTGGAGTCACCATGATCACGAGATCAAGGTTAGGGCACCTCTGGCAGCCAGCCTGAGCTAGTCAGGAATGGCGATCCTTAGTAGATCGATCTCTGATCGAATCTACTAGGGTTAGGGTTTCGGCCAAACCTTTGGCGACCCGATCAATAGACACGACCAGATCGGTATTGTCAAGACGCCTCCCTTGATAGCGGGGAAGCGGACGGCCAGTGGTCGGAGGAGGCGACCCCAAGACTGGTCCCAAGATCGAATCCACCGTTGTCGATGTAGATTCGGTTGGCGCAGGAGGAGCCTGCACCGCCTCCACGACTTCAGCGGGGCCATCAGCACCGGTGATCTAGGTGAACGTCCCAATCATGAACGTCAGTCCCATTGGAAGGACCATGGAAGCAAGGAAGTTGACCATCTAGCTTGCCATAGAGTCTGCACGCATACCCCTTACCTGGCACGCCACTATCGACGAGATGTGGTCGGCAGTCTACCGAGGGGTATGCCCACGGTAGTAGATTATCAATGGAGGTGCGCAAGACAACGAACTAGATGGTGACGCAAGAGGAACACAAGATTTATCCAGGTTCGGGCCGCGGATTGTGTAATACCCTACATCCTGCGTCTTTGTGGATTGTATTGATACGTGATGATGATGTGTTTTGAGGGGGTTCCTTGCCCACCTTATATAGTATGGGGGCAAGGTTACAGATCTAAGGAATCTAATCCCAGCTGATTACAACTACTATATCCACGGAGGATACGATATCTATTCTAACTGACTTTGTTTCCTTGATCATCAAGTAGTCTCTGCTTGCTCCGCATGGTTCACCGAGTAGTTTGGAGATCCACGCGGTCCTTTGTGATGAGTTGGGCCACCTTGTTTGGCATGGCCCATGTGGAGCCATGAGGGTATACGGGTCTATACCCCCACAGATGCAGATAAGTGTGTGTTAGGACGTGAGCCTGTCTTGCAAACATTTGACAACCTTTACATTTTCTGACGAGTTCTTCTGCGTCTTTTAAAGCAGTTGGCTAGTAGAAACTAGTGCAGAATGCTTTACCGACCAATGTTCTTGAACCTACAAGATTTCCATAGCATCCGGAGAGGATTTCATCTAAGATCTCTTTGTCTTTTTCTAATGAGACACATTTGAGGAGTACTCCTGATGATGCGGCTCTTCTGTATAGGTTGTCTCCTATGAGGACGTAGTTCTTTCTCCTTCGAATTATCTGAGTAGCTTCTTCTTTATTTGCCAGTAACTTATTTTCTTTGATGTAGTCGATGAAATCCTGTGCCAATTGTTGGCAGTCCTTATCGAGAGATTTATACCGCCAACATAAGCCCAAAAAGGAGAAAAATATACATCTATACACACATATATATGTGCAACTGACTTGTTTCCATTTATACCAATAGAATAGTCATAATTGCATAAACAAGGGCTGGAAACAATGAAACAGAGTTAGAAAGACGCTTTCTAGAAGGCGTAGAGGGGCAAGGAGGAGCAACAGGCCAACTTCGTGCAAAACTAGGCCAAGCTCACCATGCCACGGCGCTCCAGGAGCAGAGGAGAGGTGGCCACACGAAGACAGGCCCGAGGGGGGCCAGCCCAGGCCCGCGCGCCTAGGGCGTGGCCGTGCCCCCTGTGGCACCGCCTTGGCCCGCCTAGCTCGTGCCGACAGCATTGATGGAGAGGAGAACGGTGTGGGGGTGCACCATTGCTGGGGAAGGCATATGATAACAAGTTTCCAGCATGATATGACCAATGTAACATGCATGTATGGTAGCTAACTACTTATATAGGCTAATCTTCTATGTTTTCTCCATGTTGTGGATGAAGATAGGATAGTGCATGAGTGGTTTCTTTATGTTGGAAAGTTTCACTTCAGAACCAGAGGCACTCCTAAGGAAGGAAGGGTCTTGTACTCCTACTTTTTCTACCATGGCATCGACAGTTGAATACTCAAACCTATACCAGCTGCTACCACTACTATGGTCCAGAAGTCACTCCACGAACTCTTTGTTCTAGTTGTTGCCAACGTACCTACGAGGCCCATTGTTAACATCAAAAACAGAAACTTCGAACTCTGAATTGGGCTGATCACTTTGATGTAGGCTAGTCCATTCTGTGGACTATGCAGTGAGGATGCTAGCAAACACCTGGCACACTTTCTTGAACTGTGCAACACAATCGTCATCTAAGGAGTTGCACCTGATGCTATCAGACTCTGTTTGTTTCCCTTTTCTCTTTTGGGAAAGGTGAAATAATGGTTTTACAAGGACAAGGAAGCTGTGAACACCTGGAGCAAATGCTCCATCGCATTCCTCACAAAGTTCTTTCCAGTGGGAAGAACCAATGCCCTAAGAAAAAGAATCATCAATTTTCAGCAGACAGCGATAGAACCCATTCCGGAGGCATGGGAAAGGCTACAAGAATACATTCAAACATGCCCTCACCACGGAATGGAGAATTGATAAGTGTTTCAAAACTTCTACAACGGGTTAACATCCATGTCAAAAGGGCACATTGATGCTGCTGCTGGAGGGGCATTTTTATCACTCACCCTCGATAGGGCTATGGCTCTGATCGAGAAGATGGTGGCAAATTAGAGTTGGGGAGAAGATAGGACCTCAGCTCCAAAAGGTACGCACACCATGAAGGAGACAGATGTGCTAACCTCAAAGATAGACCAACTCCTGAAGAAAATTGACGAGCGTGCCACCAACATCAACCAGGGCACCGTCAAGACCACGGACTCACAAATGACATGTGAAGTATGTGGTAATGTTGTACATTCAAGGAATAGCAACCCCGAAACCCACGAGGAAGCACGCTTCATCAACAACCGGAAGCGCCAACCAGGAGGTAATGATGGTTGGAACACTCATGGTAATTCGAATCCCCACTCCAATTTCAATTCGAATCAACCTTTGTTGACGGTAATTAACTATCATTATAAACCGTCAACTAAACATATAAAAAGAATAAAAATATGATTCCCACCTTAGAATAGGGGTTCTACTGACAATTTCCATGAGTTTTGGTGAATTGTGATTTTTCAGGGATTAAACAGGAAAATGCAGGAAAAGGATATCTTCCATGAGAAGGAATCCATGCCTATCAGACTTATCTCCACGTCACGGCCACGCAAGGACATTCTAGAAGACACCAGAGGACACCACAAGGCGGCCCACCTCGACCTGCTGCCAGGTGGGGCCGACCAGCCCTAACCCTAGGTCGGTCGGCCTCCCCCCACGTCGCCACGGCTCCTTCCTTTACAAGCTACCTCTACCGTCTCCTATAATGCATCTCAACCCTACGTGAAGGTCGGTTTCATCCAAGGGCCATGGTTGATCCTCCAAGGCTATATAAAGCGGCCTCTAGACCCCCAGGCCTCATTCAATCTCTCCAGATCAGAACCTCCAACATAATTAGAAATCATAGGAGAAGGATTGAAGAGTCAGCGATCAAGAAGACTAGTTCTCCCTCTAGTTTAGGAATATAATCTAGTCTTGAATTAGAACCAGAAGAGAGAGAGAAGAGGAGGAGATTTAGAAGGATCTCCGGCCTGTCGGATCTTCTTCAACATCTTGTACCTGTGGATTCAAGTTCTTCAAGATCTTGCATCTAAATCTCTCTGGTAATCAACGTCTATTTTTAAGTTGTTCTTATTGTTCCTATTGTTCTTGAGGTTTGTGACTCATTTGAGTACTTTAATTCTAGTAGCGCTAGGATTAGAGGAGTTAGAGGGTGTAAGCGCTGTGCTTAGACTTGATAGCTCATGAATGTACCCTATATTCCGGATTTCAGTGGTAGTTCGCAAGGGTGACTCTTATAGCCTTGTTGATTCTTCTATAGCCCACTATCCCGTTTGTAGGACTAGCAGGATAATTTATTGGTAGGAGAATTCATACTCTGCTTATGACCTCCTATGACAATTTCCCTATCAAGAACGCTATTAGCATTTCATACATAAAGTAGAATTAGACAGCCTTAGTGATCCCCTCTACCTTTAAAATTCTCAGTCCTTGATAGCTACTCAAGGCTTAAAGTTTAAGACTTAAGAAGACCATACTCCGTTCCTTTGGGTTCGATATTAAAACTGGGTCATCCTGGTGAAGTGCTACATCGGTAGACGTTATCTGTGCGCTTGCGGATAAAGTAGAGTGTGCATTAATTTATACCAACAACCTTCATTAAGAGATTTATTTCTAGGCCAAATAAAAACAACTGAAAATCTCCATAGAAAGATGATGAACAATGATAGAATATTTGAAAATTTCAACACAAAAATAGAGCATATCTCTTCATCAGAAATCAATTGAGATTTAATATAATTATAGAAACACAATTAGCTCAAATAGTTGCTGCTATTCTTGTCAACAACACGGGTAGAATCCCGGGGCAACCCGAGAAATCCCTAGTATGTTCATGCATCTACAGATAAATAAAAAGAAGGAAGAAGTCTTGCTGGCAGACACAAAATGCCAGGTCCTTGCCAACAGGTAAATTGGTATTTATCAAAAAAATATATGATAAATATTTTTATATTTATGATTTCATAAAAACCAAAATTTTCCATTTATTCTCAAAGCATAGTTTAAAGGAAAAGCAAAAGAAATAATAAATATAAGTTAGAATTTTCCTTATTAAAGAAAATCAATAAATAATAAAATAAAAATAAAAATATGAGTTAAATGCACCATAGGCCCCTGAACTTGTAAGGGTGTGTCACATAAGCCCCTGAACTTTGAAAATGTATTTCTGGGCCCCTAAATTTGTCACGTGGTGCACCGCAGGCCCCTGAACAGTAGCATGCACGCCGGCACAGTAGCATGCACGTCGGCCAAGTAGGGAGCACATGCCTATCGGTCAGTGAGCTGCCGACAGGACCCCTATCGGCCATTGAGCAACCGACAGGCTTATATATGTCTATTTTTATAACAACTTCTAAATTTGTAATTAATCATAAAAAAATATTATTTAAAAAAAATCAGTGCAGACCACGAGCTTGTATTGGGTCCCGTATCTCTTGTCTCCTTTCACCTCGCGCCTTGCGCCGCCCCTCTGGAGCCTGCCGCTACCGCAGGCGAGTTCCTTCCGAAGTCAAAGCATCCAACAATGATCCCTTCAGAGCAGTAGCAATCACTCCTCTTGCATCTTCCTCTACCGTGTTGCCCCTCTGCGGCCTGTGGTATCTTCCTCGACGAGCTCTAACCCCTAGCCGAAACACAGTGCTCGCTACCAGCGATCCAGATCACAGTGGCCGGCGGCGAGCCCCTATGGTAAGTCTGCACCCTCTGCTTTATCTTCCAGGAAGTCACTTGTGTGTGTTTGCCGTGGGGTTCCTGTCCTCGCCCTTCTTCGCACGCAACAATGGCGCAACGCCATGTGTGTGGACGACAGAAGAGGTGGGGAGAAGATACGGTGAAAGGGAAGGCCTCGGCGGGGCTGTTGACCGACATCAGTGTCAGCTTGAGCCAGCCGTGTGGATGGCGTGGACGTAGTCGTGCTGGTGCTTCGCCTTGTGGGCCATGGCCGAGGAGCAGGCGTTAATGGCAGCCTCAAGCGCCTGCGTCCTGCTGCTGTGCCTCGCGCTGTGGTTGCTCAATGGCGCGGAGCATCGGCGGCGGCGAGGCGAGGAGGGGACAACGACCAGGCGTGGTGTGGACTGTGGTCAGACACCGTGTCACTGGGAACGGTTCTCGCCGATGCTGATCTAGAGAGGCACGACCATCTGGAGCCCCGTGGCCTCCTCGCACGGTCCATCTAGAGCCCATCGGTGCCGAGCGCGATGAGTTCACGCCATGCCAGAGCAATCGAGGTTGCATGCATGCATATATAGAAGTACTCACGATGGCTGGGGCGAGGGCGCAGATGGCGATGGTGAGTTATCCTCTGAGCAAGCCGCTGTATTGAGAAAGAAAGGTGCCTCGACGGAAGGATTCGCGACAACAGCGGCTACCGTGACGGAGTGCTATTTTTAGGTAACGCTCCATTCTTTAGCTGGTATTTTACGTGACGGACGTCTTTCGATGGTATTTTTCGAATATCGTGATCTTTAGATGCTATAAAACCAATTTTCCCTTTTTAAAAATAGTGTATCCGCGTATCTGATACGTATCGTATCGGATACTTGTATCCGTATCTAGGCAACATAGCGTACAGCTGCATTCAGCCTTTGAATTTGATGAACCAGCTCAACCGAGTTGGACCCCTGGCCGCGACATGCACTGTCTACAGATTCTATACGTATGACAGGTGTTGAAGAAATGTGTGATGCGCCCGTACTTGGCATCCGTATCCGTATTACGTGTCCTGCCGCCGGACATGCACGCATGCGGCGACGGCAGCAGCGCACGGGCCGACAGACGTGCATGGGACCAATGGGACGGGACCCAATGTAAGCTCGTGGTCCGCACCGATTTTTTTTAATAATATTTTTTATGATTAATTACAAATTTAAAAGCTGTTATAAAAAAAATAGACATATATAAGCCTGTCGGCTGCTCAACGGCCGATAGGGGCCCTGTCGGTAGCTCACTGGCCGATAGGCATGTGCTCGCTACTTGGCCGACGTGCATGCTACTGTTCAGGGGCATGTGGTGCACCACGTGACAAGTTCAGGGGCCCAGAAATGCATTTTCAAAGTTCAGAGACCTATGTGACACACCCTTACAAGTCAGGGGCCTGTGATGCATTTAACTCTAAAAATATTTTCAAAATACAAAAGTTTTAAAATTCAGTTTTATATACAATAAAGTTTTCTATTATCATTTCCCATTTTATTTTATTTTTTGAAAATCTGAAAAGGCTTTAAATGTTTTTGGAAAATGAAAAAGGGGAATAGAGTTTTGAATTCTAGGGAGCCCCCAGCGGCCACGAGCTGCCGGCGACCATTGGGAGCAAACAGCCAAAGGGGGGCAGAGCCAGGCCCGCGCTGGCGCAAGCGCCAGGGGCGCTGCCGCCGTTGCCAACCGGCCGGTGCCCAACGGCTACTCGCCGTTTCCCACGCCCCTACCCTGCTGTGCACTCGGCTATAAATAGCCTTGAGCCCGGGGGTGAGCACCATCACCATCATATTCAAAAGAAGACAGATGAAACACTTGAAACATGCGTCTGAAACACTTTCAAAAATACTAGAAAACACTTGAAAACCATTGCAAATATATGCAATATCCAGATAAACACACTTGCAATATACGTTCGAAAAATAGATGAAACATTGAGAACAGACGCTTGCAATATATGTATACAACTATTGCAACATATACAACATCCTAATATATTTTTGCAACATCTGTATGAAACACTTGCAGCATATACCTTTGAAACATCTAAAACGCTTGAAACATATGCTTGCAATATGCGCTTTCAGCGCAACATCTCCTTGTTGCTTGGGAGATGGAGTCTTGTCGGCATGTGGAGTTCACCAGAGGCGGTGGTCCAATAGCGGTGGCGCCGCGACACGGTAGGGAGGCAGCAGCCGCACGACTAGAAGAGGGCAGCCACGCGCCGTTCCTAGCAGGGCTAGTGGCCGAGCGCTGCGCCTCGGAGGCAGCAGGCTGCGCCGCTCCACGCCTGGGCGGTGGAGGATGCTGCGGGTGCCTCGCACCTAGTCCTTGCGGTGGCCATTGCCCCTGGAACGGATAGAGTGAGTGGACCAGTGGATAGGAGCGATTGGATGAGAGGTTTTGTGTTTTGAGAAACTTTTGAGCGGATAGGAGAGGGTTAGGCTGGCGTCGCGGCCCACTAACAGAGCATGATGGACATCCGCTTCTTAGTATTACCGTTAAAATTTTGGCCGACTAGCCATATACAGTCTCAAATGAAATAAGACTAGCTACATAGTAGTATAATGAAAGTGGTTTTCATAGTGAATTTCATAAGTGGATCTTGTGCTGTAAATAAACTTATAAATACCGATGGTTATTGCTGGTCAAAGTTTGAAAATTACTACTGACTTAGAACAAATCTAGGCGAACCTCGGATAGGACTTTTAGGAGGAAAAAGTAGATGCACAGCTTTACTTACGTATTCAGGCAAACGCAGTCAGCCTTGTTGTCATCCGAAACCAACAAAGAAACCCCAGCCGCGTCGCCCAACACGGCAATACGGCATCGTTGCCGTGTAGCAATTAAATTATTCTGGTTTCCCATACGTAACGTACGGATGTATGTATAGCTAGCGTCCCATATATATGTATACGACATTCATACACTCGCAAGTCAGAGAAGCACACATTACTGGACCGGCGACGGGCGGCATGATGGCGTCGTCAGCAGCCACGAGCATTGGGTTCTTGCTGCTCACGGGCAACACGATCGTGGCGATCCGCAGGTCTCGCGCAGACGACGATGCGGCCGCGACGGCCTTCGTCGCCACGTCGTACGCCAGCATCGTCCTCCTCTTCTATTGCCTGCGGCGGTTCGAGACGTCGCCCACAGCAGGCTCCGCGGCCAGGGAGCGCCGCGCCAGGGTTGGCGTCTGGCTCACCACGACGCTGCTGCTCACGGCCATGCTCGCCGCCTACGCCTCGGGGGTCGCGCCGCCAGTCGTCGTCGTCCTCGGCGGCGCCCTTGCCTTCCTGATCTGCCTCAGAGAGTTGGAGCGGGCCCAGATCGGTGGTTTGGGCGGACAGTACGCTGAGCTGCTCAAGATGGGCGTAGCCGCCGTGGCGTCCAACTACGCGCTCGCTCAGCACCACCACGCCCGCGGCGATGCGGACTCCCTGCAGGCTCTCGTGTTCTTCGCTTACTCTAGCCCTCGCCTGGCACTTCCTCCGTCGCTTCTCGACGGCCGCGCGCGGCGCGGGGACGAGCAGTGACACGACCAAAACAAAGGCCGCGGCCGGCCTGAGCGCTGACGAGTGACGTACGTCCAGGGCGGCCATGCATGCTGATGCCACCTGCTGTGTAGGTGCGGTGATCTGGCTCATGGTTAAATTCGATTGTCCGTGCGTCCGTCGTCGGTATGTATTCACTTGTATCGGGCCGCAGGACGGCAGGAATTCTTGTTTTGTCTGTCACCTTAGAATAAAGTCGATTACTTTTTGTAAACCATGTCACTATATTGAGAGAGATTGAGGTATATGACAGTATGCGAGCGAAAAAGTTTATGCTTCCTACGTAAAAAGGTTGGTGTGGACTACAGTAGTTAATATTTGTTCCAGTTAAAAGCGACGGGTATACTACTATACTATTTTCCTCTTTTATACAGTGTTCTGCACTGCACACACAACTTCATTCCGCATCTGATGGCTCACTCGGAATATCACATTAATCACGTCACTCTCGTTTCTTTGGAGAAAGTTCATAGGTTAAGCTCCCTGGGTAGTGGGTGAAGACTAGACCCTTCTTCTCTTGACTGATGAACGTAGCCCCTGGACCGGACAGTCAAACTAGGTTTTGCCCTTCTAGACTCGGAAAGCCTAGCACCCGGATGTCCGGACGGATGTCGCGTCTGGACACAAACCTCACGCCCCGGCGTCAGTCGCAGGACCCACGCCCACCCTGCTCCCGCACGGGGAAACCTATTGGGTTGACCCACGGCTGTGCCCCAGTAACAGCGACAAGCGGCTATGACATGCCGCTGTTGTAACCCCCGTGGTGTTAAGCATGCATTAGACATTGCTAATCATGTGCGTAACAATCATCATGCATTCATAAGCATAATCAAGCATCCCTAAGTATCACATAAAATATAGGCTTGAAACCTGCTTGTCATACCTTGTATGTGCTTGTTTTAGTAAATAAACAACTTAGAAATGTTTAGCAAATAATTTGGAGCAAGGTTGGTATTCAAAATTTCCTCAAATTTTGCTTTTAAAAAAAAAACCAAGAAAAATGGGGTTTTGATTTAAATGGACTTTAAATCCCTATTTCAAAATCTAGTTGAAATTTTAAGATGTACCTTAAAGCAATGTTGTAGAGAATAAAATATTGGACAACTTTTTTTTGGGTCAACTTGTGAAAATAAATTTTTGTTGCTAAAAATATAGATTTATGTGTTGTGCTTTGAAAAAGAAAGAGAAATGAATTTCCTTTCTTAGCGGGCCGCTGCCTCCCTTTCCGGCCCACGGCCGAAGCGGCCTGGCCTGCCTCCGTGCACCCGCGCCCGTCCCAACTATGGACAGGGGTCGCCCGCCGCTCGCCGGCAATGGCATACGGGTGGCGTCCCACGGGCCCCACCGAGCCGTGCCCCTCCATAACCCACCGAGCCGCGCCCTGCTCTTTCCCTCGCTCGTGTTTCCACCTCGCCCACGCAGCAGTAGCAGAGCATGCGCAGCCGAGCTCCGCCACCGCCCGCACGCGCGCCCTCGCCGGAGTTCGCCGTTCTGGCCACCACGGCTCACCGCCAGCCACTACATCTTGCTTCGAGCACCGCCTCCACCTCGCACACCTCGCGCTCGCCTCGGTAAGCTGTGGTAGGGTTCCCATCGACGGGAATCGCTCGCCGGAGCACGGTCGAGCTAGCCGAAGAGCTCCGCTCCGTGGACTCCTCCTCTGTGCTCCACGTTTCCCTTTCTTTTTGCGCGCATTCCTTTCGCCTCGGTTTCCCAGTGCTCGAGAGCCACGCCCCATGCCGTCTCTTGGCCAGAGATGGCCGGACGGTGACCACTCGCGCTGCCACTCCGCCATGCACGGTGGTGGCTGGCTTCCCGAGCTCCGCAGGCCACCGCGCGTGCACCATGGAGTTCGCGGGGTGACGGTAGTCATCTGGGTGACCTTGGCCTGGCGGGAGACCTCGCCGTCGGCGAGATCTCTCCGGTCAGTGCCGCCCCGGCTCGGCCTGACCAACGGGTGGGGTCTCCTTGACCCGAGGGCCCGCCTGTCTGTCTCTCTGTGTTGATCCGAGGTGAGGGAGCAGGGTGGGCGTAGCAAATATAGCCGTGTGGATTTTTCAGATTTAAAAGAAAACCATTTCCAGAAATTATGAAAAAGCTTTAAAAATTTATATCTTGAGAAATATTGCTCCAAATTGGGTGACACAAGTTTTGTTAGACTTCTTCTGACTGGATCTACCTGTTAAAAATAGGAAAGGTCATTTTTGTGATATTTTTATATATAGCTTTATTTAAATGATTAAAATGTTGATTTCTTAGAAAATGCATAGTAAATACAATATAGGTCAGAAAAATGTGAAACTTATTTTGTCGATCTAGTATTGTGATGCACTTTCTATGAAAAATATATGTCATGCATATTCTGTAGAAAAATATGGTCATATAATTTATGTGCAATTATTTGCTATTTCTTGTAAAATTTCTAGAGCTAAAAAGGTGTACAAAACATGTATGTGAAACTTTTTATACAGTGATTGTAGACTATGTAGATCATGTAAAAAATATTAAATCTGTTGTTTGATACTTTTCACAGTACAAAGTATTTTCATGCTCATTTATCTATCATAGCTTGTTATTTTTGTGTAGGCTATTTTGCTTATCCAAATGCAATGAAAATTTTATGGTAGGCTACTTATAGTATGATAAAGCCACTGTAATTTTCTTAGATTTTTCTGAGTACCAGAAATATATGTTGATGTTGTAGCCCTAGATTAAAGTGAAATAAAAATAGGATTTCTTTTTGCATGATTAGTTTATTTTGTACACTTTGGTGTATCTTTAAAGTATTCTTAACTTGCTGGTATGACTTCGCATGTTAGTATAGTTATGGTGAAGAAGTGTAGTAGCACTTATGTTATGGTTAAATGGTAGTTAGCGGTAGCTAATGGTGGTTAGTAGTAGAAGAGAATGCAGTAGATGATATGTACTTGTGGTACATGTTCTTGGATGATGTTGTCTACCTAGTAGAAGAGTTTTATATCTATTCTGTTCAATAAAGTTAAACGTATTCATCTCCACTGCACACAATCATGATCATCACATTGTCATCTCATCTGATGCACCACTTGCATAATCACTTACACCTATGCATCGTAACAGGATCGCATGAGGAATCGGTAGCAGCCGAGCCGGAAGCAGTCAAGGAAGTCCCGCAGGAAGAGCCCGCACAGGAGGTGCAGGCCGAAGAGGACGCCGTTGACAAACTTCAAGAGTGTCCAGACCACCGTCCGAGTTCGTTCGAGCGAGGCAAAGCCCCGGAGCATTCTAAGTCTCCTACTTTATAAAAGCAATCAATTATATATGAGTTTTATATATTGTTGCATTAAATTATGGGAGTTGAGTGAAACTGTTGATGCATTTATTATTATCCTTACCTACCTTATTATATTCTTACCCTGTTAGGTTTAGGATCGAATAACTGCTTAGCCCTACTTAGACTGGTAGCGATAGGTGATTTCCTATCACCTGCAAATATAGGTGGTTACTGGAATACTTTAGCTATGGAATGGATGATATCCTGAAAATAACCAAGTGTCGATGGATAATTGGAGACCGGACAGAATAGTTAGAGGCAACCAGACAGGGTTCTGGGGTGCTTGTAGTTTTCCGTCTGTGTCATGTTGAACGCATGTCTCACATTTAGCTAGCCGAATAACGCACCTTTCGACCGCGAAGCTCGTGACACTATTTGGGTCGTGATAAACTCGGTCTGGTAGACTAGTGCTGAAGGGGATATGACGGGGGCACGAAGAGTGAGCCCAAGGGCAGGCTAGGTCTTGATTCCTGGCAGTCGGAATGCCTCTGGGTATTACGGTCCATGATTGTTATCCCACGATGTTTACCTAAATAGTATCATTGGTGATCTATATCTCATTTGATCGGTGAGTGTGGTTTGTGTGAGGAATAAATCACTAGCTGGTTAGGAATCGATTTGAATCGCCATCACTCCTGAATAGTGAGCACTTGACTCGAGTTACGGCATCGTAGTAATGATGATGAAACACGGTTGGTTATATGGATGATATTGGAAATACTAAATCTCAGTTGGTAACTGGATGTTAATGGTTAATCAAGTGATTGTTATAGCATAGGTGCTTACCTAGATTGATAGGTTATAATAAAGATGATGCAAAGTACTTAAAATAGTTCATTCATGACAACTTATGTTTTTAGCAAATGAGTCAGTTAGTCTAAAAAAGAAAGCCTTGCATACTCCTTGGTGTCACGTTATTTTAGTTTAAGACGGGTAAGTCTAGCTAAGTACTTTCTCGTAATTAGGGCGTTGTTTCCATTGTTATTGCAGATGGCCAGATGTACTACGGTTATTACATCAACTGCCTATACCCTGCGATGGGCGACAACTAGGACCAAGGGCACGGTCGCTCCGTATGTCATATCTGATGCTTTTATTGGACATGACTCCATCCTGACACTGTATCTGAACTAAACGTGTGTGTGGTTTTAAAAATATTGCTTCCGCTACTTTATTATCAACTTAGTTTGTAATAACTTTATGTTCTAAACTCCGATGTATCTCAATGATGCTGCGAACTTTATGTAATATGTGACTGTGGCTGCTAAACTTGTACGATTTTGGTTTGTATGTTAGTTGGTTTGAAATCTGTCATGGTTTCACGGACTACCGGGTTATACGGGCTTAAGTTTGCTAAATTATCTACTTTGGCGGGTGATTTTCTTCCTTAATTTTGTATAATTGGTCAGTTCTGTTACAGCTGTCCGCCAGCCCCTGGCCGCACCATGCAACACCCCGATCTACTTTGAAACATCCAGACGAAACATTTGCAACATATCTCTAAAATAGATGAAACACTTAAAACATGCGTGTATAGGCATGGCAACTATGCAACATCCAGATCTATATTTGCAACATTCAGATAAAACACTTGTGTAACACCCCAGGTGTTTATCACCAATTAAGTAGTGGGTTTAAGCTCAAACATGAGTGGAGATGACGATGTCAAGGTCAACCTATGGAGAGGAGCCTGACCTAAAGTTGGATGTTGCACCATTGCTTTACATATAGGTCCCTTTTCAAAATATATGTTTGGGTAGTGTTATTACAATGTATTCATGTGTCTCACCTTAGTACCTACCTATATTGATCCCTGGAAAAGTTTCATGAAGTTTGGAATCAAAAAGTCACATGAAATGATAAGTCATATCTTTGCATGAATTGCTTTATCAAGTGACTGGAAACATATGAAGTCAACCAAACCTTGTAACCTTGCTCAAACAACTCTAATTGAACTCTACAACAAAAGTTATGAAGGGTTCGTGTTGAGCGAAGGTGGAGAAAATGTCCGAAATTAATGGAAACCCTATATTTTGTAGCAGAAAGGACTTTGCGTTGACCGAGAAATAAAGTTGACTTCTGGACCAGATATGAGGTTTGACCAAAAATGAAAGTTGAAGAAAAGTTTGAGTATAACAAACTTTGTTAAAGGACCAAGTCATGATTTAGCTTTGAAATAGATCAAAACAGTGCTCAAAGTATAAGAGAAAAAGCTGAAATCAACCCGACCGTGTTTGCAGTCCGGATTTCACCGACATCGACGTTGACATTCCACGTTCTCCAAAATTCGTTAAGCAACTTGAGTTGGTCCAAAAATAAAAGTTGAAGGTTATATTATGGAGAAAAGCATATAAAAAGTTGGGCTAAGTTTGACTCCGTTTTGGTCCTCAATTTTGTGTTTTCTTAACCGCTATCAAGGCACTGACACTATCATTTTGTGGCCTAATTACCTGCTGATGAAGAGCTCCGACGACCATACAGCCTTAATCAAGTTTGTAGAGCATCCAGAGTAGAGCAACTTTGATACTGGCGCCAAGGTTCGAATGTGCATGGAATATGCCGAAAACAGACTCCAAGTCGGGCTACATCGCGCGCGCCACGTGTTCGACGAAATGACGTCGTGGCGACCATGCACAGAGCACGCCCCGCCATGGCTGCCACGCGTTCAAGCGCTGTGCCACGCGCTGCCGAGCGCCCCTGCCCCTCAAACCAAGCGCCCGAGCTGCTCTTTCACTCACTCACCTCTCCACTCTCCCTTCCTCGCTCTCTGGTGTCGCACGCGAGCTCCAGGGCGCGTCGCCATTGGTGCCACCGCAAGCTCGAGCTGGCCGCCGTCGTTCTTCCACCCTCGAGCGCCTGGCAGCCATGCATCCACCGTCACCGGCTCCGTCGTCCTCTCCTGGTCCTCGCACGCCTCTCCTCGGCTTTCCTTCGTCGCTGTAGAGCGTGGCCGCACGACAGCCATGGCCGCCGTGCGCCTGCTCACGTGGCCAGCGAGCCTCGGGCCGCTGTGGGGCAAGCCGTTGTCACCTGCGGGTGTGCGCGGGTCCCTTGACGCTTCCCCGCCATTCGCCGCCGCCGGCGAGCCTTCTCCGGTAGCGCCACCGCCTCCCACAACAGCCGCCATGGCCGCGCATGCTCGCGGTCACGCAACTGTGGACTGCTCCTGGGCAAGCTGTGCCCCTGCCCGGGTGCGCGCGTGGTCTAGGATGGCCGTGCTGCAGCCACTTGCCGCCGGCGCCGCCTCACCTCGCCGGAGACCGGCCGGCTCCCTCCCCTGCTCGGCCGGTCGGAAGGGGAAGAAGACGGTGTCTTCTCTCTGTCTCTCCATATGTGTGTCTGACGAGCGGGCCCAGCGGAATAAAGGGTCCCACATGTCGGGTTAAGTGGTGACTGAGTTTGGGTACATGTTGGGTGTGCCTAGCAATTTCGGTTAGGGTTGGTTTTATTCTGGTTTTGAATTTTAATTTATGTTAAATCTTTTAAAATCCATATCTCATACTAGGAAAGTCCAAAAATGGTAAATGTGGACTTTTTGGAAACCTTGAGAAGAGATCTATGTAATAGAGTCATAAAATGTTACATGTTAGTAGATATTTTCTGGTGTCTTTATTTAAGCCTTAAAAATACTCTAGAAATGCTTATAAACTTGACCAAAGCCATATCTAGAGTTTTAGAACCCCAAAAATGGTGATTCTTGTTTTGTTAATTTTGTGATGACATGTACTTGCTAGGAAAAATATTAAACACACTATTTGTTCACTATTTTCTTAGGGTTTTGATTGGACCTTGATAAATAAGGAATTTACATTATATTGCTTGTTATTTTTATATCTTGAGTTGTGCTGCTCCAATTGATGTGAAATTTTTATGGTAGGCTTGTCATGCTATGGGGGTACTGTGGTATAAATTTCATGGCCATTGCTTACTGTATGCTCAAGTTATTGAGTTAACTTGTTTATGGCTTAATAAATAGCTTGTAAATAGTATATAAATGATAAAATAGAAAATGTTGTCCCATCACCTTATTATGATGTTGCTCTTTGATGTTGGTTCATTCTATGGTCACGTGTTCACAGAAAATATTGAGTTTTAAGTTTTACTTGCTCTCACATGATTTATTTCAATAGCAAATTGTCTTTTTCATAGAGGTTGATATACTTCTCCAAATGGCTTGAAATTTGGACAGTAGACTTTTGAGAGCATCTTTAGGCCACTGTAATTTTGGTAGAATTTATGGAGCATCCTTATGATGTGGTCATAATTCCACCTAATTATCTAAATAAATTAAGAAAATGTATTAAAAGAATTTATTTAGTAATTGACACTATGTTTTCTGGTGTTCCTTAGTCATGTATGAAATGTTGGTAAAGTTAGTTTTGTCCAAGTATATGTTTGCAACATAAGTTAATAATTATTCCTTGCAAACAAGGTTTCTGGACAGATCTGGAAACTTGGTAAAGTTCTTCATGATAATGTGCTTTATTGTGAAACTTGTTTATACAAAAGTTGTATATAATTTATATATCTAGCTACTGTTAAAAATTGGTGGCATTTGGCCATATGGTTTAGAAACTACAGCTGTTTAAAGTTAGGGTACAGAATTGCTTGCTCTCTGTCTTGCTAGACCAGTTTCTGTGTTTGTGTAAATTCGACATGTGAAACTTTGGAATCATGCTGTGATGATTATAAATGAAATGTAGATAATTTCCTAAGCTTTCCAGAATGTCTTCTTGCAAGTCATTTGGATTTATGGAACTCCAGATATGATTGATTTATGAAGCTACTGTTTGTAAGTCCAGAAATTGACATATTCTAGTTATAGTTGTTGTTTCACCTTGACTTGTTTTGCTATGTTGATTTCTAAAGAGTGATATACATCTTGTTAGTGTTAAGTGTGCTTGAGATCTTGTGTGACTTGTGTCATGATCGATATGCTGGTCATCTTTTAAGGATATGCTTAAGTGATAGTTAAGTTGATTAACTCTAGTGCCCATGTGAACTTGGTGTGCTGGTATGAATGTTGTGTTATTTCATTTCTAAGTATTCATACATATGCATTGTTGCACCTTATTTAGGTACGCTAGCTGAAAAACATGAAGGACGTGATGTGGTGTTGGAGCCAAACCCGAAGACGGTGTTTGGTGGACCTATCCCGAAGATAGAAGGACGGGACAAGTGCTGGAATGGGAGGTGCTCGCCAAGTGAATTCATCTGACATACTCTAACTTGAGTCGGATCCCAGGCAAGCCTCGGAGCATTATAAGCCTCCTATCTTCAAAGCAATTAATTATATATTTATATATATGTTATAAGTATTGTTGCATTAAGTGGTAGGAGTTGGTTGGAAACCCTTGCTGCATTATATCATTCCTTGTCCAGATATATGAATCCTTGAATCCTACATAGACTAGGATCGTGTAGATGCTTAGCCCTGCTTTAAGCGGTAGAAGTCAGGTGATTTCCTGTCACCTGCGAGATATAGGGATATTCATATATGGCACGGTGGGCTATATTTGCTATCGTGGAATGGAACCATGTGTTAATAAAATAAAATGAGACCGGGCGGGATGATGATAGTGAAGCGACAAGGCATGGAGGTCTTGGGTGTGGATCTATCCCCGTCTGAGTCGTTTAAGGACCGATTCGCTGTACGTCCTTGAGTCATGTTGAACGCAGTCTAACACTTAGTTGGCCGGATAAGTCGTTCCGACCGCGAATCCGAGTAATACAGTTCAGGCCGGGAATCGAATGGTAGGTTGCTTCTTGGAGGAGAGAAAGGATGTGCTTGGGGACATTGGCGTGAGACCAAGGGGGGGTTAGAGTCCCTATCACCTGGCAGAGTGTCGCCCTTGGGGTCGCGACATCATTCGGACCCGTGGCTCCTGAACTGTACCAAAGGTGACCTGAGCAGCCCTCGCCAGGCGTGACTCGGTGAGTGTTAGAAATACCCCTCCAGCTGGATAGGAATTCGATTCGAATCGCCGTCGCTCCCGGTTAGTGAGCACTTGACTTGAGCAGCGGCAACGTAGATTCCATTAAATTGAACGGATGGTTAATTGGATCACGATGAAAAGGTTGCCTCAATTTATACCTGCTATGGTTAATATTGTTTGCTCCTAATAAAGTGAGTGCTCTAGTACAGGTTCTAATATAGATGATAGGTTAATGATAATTAACTTGATGCGTAAGCATTAATGATTGATCATATATATTAAGCTTTTTATGCAAAATGTTGTCAAGCTAGCCCACTTTATATCAGCCTTGCATGATCCTTGGTGTCACCTTATTTCTAGTTTCTGACGGGTAAGTCTAGCTGAGTACCTTCTCGTACTCAGGGTTTTATCCCCACTTGTTGCAGGTTGTGATGTATCATGGCGACTGCAAGAGTTGGTTGACTCCTGCCGTAGTGGCGGAGTGTGATCACGGGCATGATCCTTCTTATTTACCTTATCTCTAATGCTTTTGTTGGAAGTCGACCGTGGTACTGGCATGTATTTGAAATAAGAATAATGTTAGTTTCAAATTACTTTGCTTCCGCTACTTTTCAATGTAAGTTCTAATAACTATGTTGAACTCCGATGTATATTGAATTACTTGTGAATGGATGTAACATGTGACTTGTTATGTTGAATCACTATGATCTTGGCTTGTATGTTGGTTGGTTTGAGATCCCTCGTGATTTCATTGGACTACCGGAGTTATATGGGCTCAAGTGCGAGAATTTGATCATTTCGGTGATTGTTTTTATACTTGTGCTCTTATAATTTGGACGGTTCTGTTACAGCTGGCATCGGAGCAAGATTCAACATTAAACTTGTCATATGGGTATTTAAAACAAAGATTTTGTTTTATAAAATCAGTTTTATCAACTTATAGTTATATATAGGTTTGTCAAATCTAAATTTTAAACCTAAGTATGCCAGTAGTCAATTTCCTTATGCCCATATAAGGATTATTAGGTGGCTTATATAAGTACTAACTTGGGGGTTTTCAATTATGCATCTACGCCCAGGCCAAGGTATGTATGTGTGATGACTCTCCTACACTATGCTACCGGTGTGTTAGATTAGAGGTAGCCTTCATATATGAGATAGTCATATATGTCGCTAGTTTACTTTTATGTAACATCGCACCTACGCTCAGGTAAGTGTGAGTTGTGAGAGCATGACCGTACAACCTGCGGTCTAGGGGAGAGCTAGTTTTGGTTACTGGATTATTTACGTGTTACACACATGTATATATGAAGGTACTTAATTGTGGGTGATTGAATGATTCGGGTAGTTTTGGTGCTACATGTATATATATGGGGGTATATGTACATGGGAGTACTTAGAATTTTACTTTCTGCTTTCATTATGTGCTATATTTGGGGAATTGTTGGGCTGCAATGAAAATTTTCTGCAGGTACGCTAACCACAAATGTGTAAGTCGAATGTAGCTGACGACTAGCTATATATCGAGAGAGTGCGTGTTATGCCACCGACATAGAACGTGATCGCCACCTTAGGTTGGTAATCTTGTGAGGACGAATAGGACGAAGCATGCATCTTCATGATTGTTGCTTATTGCATGGCTATACTCTTCTCACCCTTGTTCTATAGTGTGTAACTTGTGATCAATGTGTTACACTATCTTTCTTGTGTGAAGCTAAACAAGAATGCCTTTATGTTGCCCACCTAAGTGTTTGCCAATGCTTTAGACCCCACTTAAGTAATTATGGATTCTTATGAATGAATTAAATTGGTGTTGGTCTAAGGTAACAAAATTTAGAGCTATTATAATAACATGTTTGTGTACTCTCTTGTTAAGTAGAACAAAGGCAAGCTTTGTTTTGCTTTTAGGACGTTGGCTGCTATAACGATTTCTGTTGTAGTGATGCTTTCGTGCTCATAATGGTGTTTTCTGTAGTTATGAAGAATACCAAAGTTGTAGCTAACTTAATTATATAGCTTGTCCTAAAATTTCATGACCCTAGGTCTTATGGTTTGAGAGTTATGAATTTTAGAAGTTTACTGTCAGATTTTGCTTATGCTCTGAATAGATCTGAATGTTTGGTTTGTTTGACCTATGTGCATATGGAATCATGTCTTGGAGATAATATAAGAAGTATAGTACTTTTTCTAAGCTTTCCAAAGTGTCCTATAGCACTAATATTGATGGTCGAAATTTCTAGTTATGAGCTTGTCAAGTAGAATGACAGAATCTGTCCAAATCTGGGCAGAGATGTCTTCTTTGTCTTGTTTGGCCTTGTTAGCTATAGAATCATCTTAATATGATAATAAGAAAGTTATAGACAAATTAATAAGCTTTACATAAAGTTAAGGCTCAGCCTTGTTTTGTCTCTAGAACGCCAGTTATGCATTTTTGAAGTTCTTGTCAGTTTTCTGTCCATATTGGTACAGATCTGAAACATTAACATTTTTGGTCATGTTAATCTATGAATTTGATTTTGGTATGAATAACTAAAGTGTAGCCATCTTCCTAAGCTTCCTAGAAAGTCTAGGATCACCTTTGTGAGATGTCTACAACCTCAGTTATGGTAGAAACAAGTAACTACTGTGCTGCTGTCCAGATTCTGGGCACATGCTAAGTTGGCCTCTTTAACTAACGTTTGTTTGGACTAAACTTGTAGTTAGTTCATGCTTGAGATAAATGCTTATTTTGGGTGAGCTTTTTTTTGCTTGGTAATAGTTGCTTGAGTCATTTGTTTAAGCTTCTTCATGTGTTGCTTGAATTTATGATGCATGGATGTATGCTTGTTACTTTGGGTAAAGCCGTAGTTGTCACCTCGTTGTCCTCGGTGAGCATACGAGTGTCGCATAAGCTTTATCCTAGAACAATGTTCACGTTACGTAATTATTTGGTTGTTATCTTCTATTAGGTTCTCTATCTTAGGAGCCTGAGCCTGTAGACTTGGTGGTTAGCCCTTGAATGTTTGTATCCATGCCGTTGCTTGACCAAAAGCCCAAAGTTGAGTTCTCCTATAGTTTGTATGAGTCGTGGATGTTTTGCAACCCTTTTTGTGAAGACCCTTATCGACTGAACAACCAAGTTAAATTTTCATCAACGCTAGTCTTTGACCATGGTTCGTACGTTGCCAATTGTGGGGTCTGTACCCAAATCCATGTTGGACCTTCTGTTTGCCTTTCCCAAAGGTTAGCTGGTGTGACGTAACATCTCTTTGTTGAGGTGTTGAAACCTTGTGTTTGCAAATTCATGTAGCGACTTTATCAACTCAATCTTCGATTGGTACCTCAATTTTATCCTTGAAATTTGCTTAATCCATGTCCAACCTTCCCAAGTCTTAAGATGTTCATCAGTCTTGATCTCATGTTATTGCTCAACATGATTGAATCTTCTGTTAATCTTTTATCTGGTACTCCCCTCGGTGGACGCAAGTCGTGTGTAGGAATTACGCAAAAATCGCCAGCTCAGTCGCCTTCGGCAATGGAGCTATGTTCTCTTGTGAGGCGTTTTGATCTACGAATAGCTTCTCTATTGATTCTAAACCTTATGACTACCTTTGCTTGCTATTCTTTCCTTGTATAATGCTTGTTTTTACCACCCAAAATGTGTCACTTGAAATTTCATCTTGGTGATGTGATCAGTAATGGTTATGAGTAGCAACTAATGGTGCCGCGATGAAACCGAGAGCCTCCTATGGGCGGCCGACACAAGGTTGTGCTGCTCGGCACGCGCTGGTATCGTGGTTTCTAGTCATGATCTATTGCAGAACAATACTGATGTGATTTTCACGTGACCTTCTTCCTTGGTTGTCTTTTCATATCTTATCAAAAGACCCTTATATTGGACCAAAAGTAGTAGAGCTTCCTCCTGAAGTTGCTAAGAGGATAACTTTTGAAGAACAGGTCACTGACATAAACATTAACAAACCGCAAGAAGTGGTAGACAAGTGACTCTACTTAGTTGTCCTAGTATTGACGAGCGTCATCGAGTGAGCAACGTATCTCATTCCTGTTGGATAAAAAGGACACACAACATTTAATGTTGGACAAGTCATCCGTTAGATAAGACTCGATCGTTACAATACGCAAGTTTTAACCGTTGTATGCATAATGACCATACCATTGAGATCAACCATCTCTGGTGAGACTCCGTGTCCGCTGACTTCGATGGCAACCATCTGCTTTGTATCAACCACAATTATTGTAATCATGAATGAAGTTTTGGAACTTTTTAGTGTTGAGAGACAACTAATTAGTTACCAATAGGAAGGTTAATCTCCAGCTAGGTAATGACTCTTTGGTAGCTATGAAGGCTATGTCTTATAGAGCGATAACTAACAAGAAGTTGATCAACTAGCCACAACTTGAGTGATATTCTATATTTTAGAGCCATTGTGACCAAGTCAATTTCATCTGGGACAATCACACAGATAGTGCAAAGTGTTCTATCAATTAAAGTGAAGAGGTAGAGAAAGTATGTGTTTTGCCTTGCAAAAGTAACCCGCAAGTTCAAAGCGTGTGCATCCTCGGATTGGTATATCAATTAATGGTCGAGATCTGCTGTTGGATGGCCCTTTTGAGGTCCCACAGATACTAGTTTACACTCTTTCGTTTGCTTTTGCGTTCTCGTATCAACAATGTACGAGCAGCCTTGGTCTCTGCAAATCAATGTATACCATCATGTATCAAAAGCAATTTGAAAAGTGTTAAACAACAGATTTCCCATCTAAGAGCTACTGTTTGATCCTAAAAAGGAAGCCTCCAGGTGAAAGTTGGCCTGACAAAGTTGTTATACTGCAAGTCAACTCAACTTATAGTGCAACTAAGTCACAAGGGAAAATTTTACTCAACCGCTTGGTGGTAGACTACTTCCCGCGGTTTAGTAAATATTACAACTTTTGTTGTCCTTAAGGCCTCGTTACATCTTTCTTTAGGAATTATTTTCCAATGATGACATACTTTGGTACCTTATAAATGTTTTTACCTAAGAGGTTGCATCTGATTCAACCTAGATAACTGTTGCCATTGGATAAGAGAATCTTCTTAGGTAACATTTGGCAGAAATACGAAGCCGACAGAGTCAACTATCACATTCACTAACCCATCAACAGACTCAGATAATACAGTGTTGTCATCAGAGAAAGAGAACTGCACACATGGAACCTCAAGTAGTTTCCATTGTTGGTGTCTAAATGAATAAACATTTACGACCAACATCGACCCTGTCTATTGGTTAGTCAGTATCCTCTAGCCTCAGAGTATATTTGTCGTCTATGATCTCACCCTTTTGGAAGGTTGTGCTCAAGCCATTTTGGTAGAGGACTGCTTTTCAAACTTTGTGAACATAGAGTTATTTTAATTAGTATACTTCTGAAGATTTCAGTCTAGTGTAAAGTTCATATGGCCTATGCTGTGATTCACTAAAGAATTAGATACTTATGAGTGGTTAGCTTATGGGTCAAATGATCTCTGTAGACTGGAACGAAGTACTGCGTTGTCTTGGATTCCTCCCAAAGTAACAATGCTTCATGGAAGTCAATGAAGGGAATTCTTCAGACAAATTTTACCATAAAGAGCAAGTATCAGAAAATACCTTGACCAAATTAGTTCCACCAATGTCAAAGCTTTGTAGCCGAATGCTATAGCGGATGATGGGAACTAGATAACGTGCCTCTCTTCCTTAAAAAGGTCTTCCATTCCGAATCTCGGGACGCGATTCTTTTAAGGGGGGAGGGCTGTAACACCCCAGGTGTTTATCACCAATTAAGTAGTGGGTTTAAGCTCAAACATGAGTGGAGATGACGATGTCAAGGTCAACCTATGGAGAGGAGCCTGACCTAAAGTTGGATGTTGCACCATTGCTTTACATATAGGTCCCTTTTCAAAATATATGCTTGGGTAGTGTTATTACAATGTATTCATGTGTCTCACCTTAGTACCTACCTATATTGATCCCTGGAAAAGTTTCATGAAGTTTGGAATCAAAAAGTCACATGAAATGATAAGTCATATCTTTGCATGAATTGCTTTATCAAGTGACTGGAAACATATGAAGTCAACCAAACCTTGTAACCTTGCTCAAACAACTCTAATTGAACTCTACAACAAAAGTTATGAAGGGTTCGTGTTGAGCGAAGGTGGAGAAAATGTCCGAAATTAATGGAAACCCTATATTTTGTAGCAGAAAGGACTTTGCGTTGACCGAGAAATAAAGTTGACTTCTGGACCAGATATGAGGTTTGACCAAAAATGAAAGTTGAAGAAAAGTTTGAGTATAACAAACTTTGTTAAAGGACCAAGTCATGATTTAGCTTTGAAATAGATCAAAACAGTGCTCAAAGTATAAGAGAAAAAGCTGAAATCAACCCGACCGTGTTTGCAGTCCGGATTTCACCGACATCGACGTTGACATTCCACGTTCTCCAAAATTCGTTAAGCAACTTGAGTTGGTCCAAAAATAAAAGTTGAAGGTTATATTATGGAGAAAAGCATATAAAAAGTTGGGCTAAGTTTGACTCCGTTTTGGTCCTCAATTTTGTGTTTTCTTAACCGCTATCAAGGCACTGACACTGTCATTTTGTGGCCTAATTACCTGCTGATGAAGAGCTCCGACGACCATACAGCCTTAATCAAGTTTGTAGAGCATCCAGAGTAGAGCAACTTTGATACTGGCGCCAAGGTTCGAATGTGCATGGAATATGCCGAAAACAGACTCCAAGTCGGGCTCCATCGCGCGCGCCACGTGTTCGACGAAATGACGTCGTGGCGACCATGCACAGAGCGCGCCCCGCCATGGCTGCCACGCGTTCAAGCGCTGTGCCACGCGCTGCCAAGCGCCCCTGCCCCTCAAACCAAGTGCCCGAGCTGCTCTTTCACTCACTCACCTCTCCACTCTCCCTTCCTCGCTCTCTGGTGTCGCACGCGAGCTCCAGGGCGCGTCGCCATTGGTGCCGCCGCAAGCTCGAGCTGGCCGCCGTCGTTCTTCCACCCTCGAGCGCCTGGCAGCCATGCATCCACCGTCACCGGCTCCGTCGTCCTCTCCTGGTCCTCGCGCGCCTCTCCTCGGCTTTCCTTCGTCGCTGTAGAGCGTGGCCGCACGACAGCCATGGCCGCCGTGCGCCTGCTCACGTGGCCAGCGAGCCTCGGGCCGCTGTGGGGCAAGCCGTTGTCACCTGCGGGTGTGCGTGGGTCCCTTGACGCTTCCCCGCCATTCGCCGCCGCCGGCGAGCCTTCTCCGGTAGCGCCACCGCCTCCCACAACAGCCGCCATGGCCGCGCATGCTCGCGGTCACGCAACTGTGGACTGCTCCTGGGCAAGCTGTGCCCCTGCCCGGGTGTGCGCGTGGTCTAGGATGGCCGTGCTGCAGCCACTTACCGCCGGCGCCGCCTCACCTCGCCGGAGACCGGCCGGCTCCCTCCCCTGCTCGGCCGGTCGGAAGGGGAAGAAGACGGTGTCTTCTCTCTGTCTCTCCATATGTGTGTCTGACGAGCGGGCCCAGCGGAATAAAGGGTCCCACATGTCGGGTTAAGTGGTGACTGAGTTTGGGTACATGTTGGGTGTGCCTAGCAATTTCGGTTAGGGTTGGTTTTATTCTGGTTTTGAATTTTAATTTATGTTAAATCTTTTAAAATCCATATCTCATACTAGGAAAGTCCAAAAATGGTAAATGTGGACTTTTTGGAAACCTTGAGAAGAGATCTATGTAATAGAGTCATAAAATGTTACATGTTAGTAGATATTTTCTGGTGTCTTTATTTAAGCCTTAAAAATACTCTAGAAATGCTTATAAACTTGACCAGAGCCATATCTAGAGTTTTAGAACCCCAAAAATGGTGATTCTTGTTTTGTTAATTTTGTGATGACATGTACTTGCTAGGAAAAATATTAAACACACTATTTGTTCACTATTTTCTTAGGGTTTTGATTGGACCTTGATAAATAAGGAATTTACATTATATTGCTTGTTATTTTTATATCTTGAGTTGTGCTGCTCCAATTGATGTGAAATTTTTATGGTAGGCTTGTCATGCTATGGGGGTACTGTGGTATAAATTTCATGGCCATTGCTTACTGTATGCTCAAGTTATTGAGTTAACTTGTTTATGGCTTAATAAATAGCTTGTAAATAGTATATAAATGATAAAATAGAAAATGTTGTCCCATCACCTTATTATGATGTTGCTCTTTGATGTTGGTTCATTCTATGGTCATGTGTTCACAGAAAATATTGAGTTTTAAGTTTTACTTGCTCTCACATGATTTATTTCAATAGCAAATTGTCTTTTTCATAGAGGTTGATATACTTCTCCAAATGGCTTGAAATTTGGACAGTAGACTTTTGAGAGCATCTTTAGGCCACTGTAATTTTGGTAGAATTTATGGAGCATCCTTATGATGTGGTCATAATTCCACCTAATTATATAAATAAATTAAGAAAATGTATTAAAAGAATTTATTTAGTAATTGACACTATGTTTTCTGGTGTTCCTTAGTCATATATGAAATGTTGGTAAAGTTAGTTTTGTCCAAGTATATGTTTGCAACATAAGTTAATAATTATTCCTTGCAAACAAGGTTTCTGGACAGATCTGGAAACTTGGTAAAGTTCTTCATGATAATGTGCTTTATTGTGAAACTTGTTTATACAAAAGTTGTAGATAATTTATATATCTAGCTACTGTTAAAAATTGGTGGCATTTGGCCATATGGTTTAGAAACTACAGCTGTTTAAAGTTGGGGTACAGAATTGCTTGCTCTCTGTCTTGCTAGACCAGTTTCTGTGTTTGTGTAAATTCGACATGTGAAACTTTGGAATCATGCTGTGATGATTATAAATGAAATGTAGATAATTTCCTAAGCTTTCCAGAATGTCTTCTTGCAAGTCATTTGGACTTATGGAACTCCAGATATGATTGATTTATGAAGCTACTGTTTGTAAGTCCAGAAATTGACATATTCTAGTTATAGTTGTTGTTTCACCTTGACTTGTTTTGCTATGTTGATTTCTAAAGAGTGATATACATCTTGTTAGTGTTAAGTGTGCTTGAGATCTTGTGTGACTTGTGTCATGATCGATATGCTGGTCATCTTTTAAGGATATGCTTAAGTGATAGTTAAGTTGATTAACTCTAGTGCCCATGTGAACTTGGTGTGCTGGTATGAATGTTGTGTTATTTCATTTCTAAGTATTCATACATATGCATTGTTGCACCTCATTTAGGTACGCTAGCTGAAAAACGTGAAGGACGTGATGTGGTGTTGGAGCCAAACCCGAAGACGGTGTTTGGTGGACCTATCCCGAAGATAGAAGGACGGGACAAGTGCTGGAATGGGAGGTGCTCGCCAAGTGAATTCATCTGACATACTCTAACTTGAGTCGGATCCCAGGCAAGCCCCGGAGCATTATAAGCCTCCTATCTTCAAAGCAATTAATTATATATTTATATATATGTTATAAGTATTGTTGCATTAAGTGGTAGGAGTTGGTTGGAAACCCTTGCTGCATTATATCATTCCTTGTCCAGATATATGAATCCTTGAATCCTACATAGACTAGGATCGTGTAGATGCTTAGCCCTGCTTTAAGCGGTAGAAGTCAGGTGATTTCCTGTCACCTGCGAGATATAGGGATATTCATATATGGCACGGTGGGCTATATTTGCTATCGTGGAATGGAACCATGTGTTAATAAAATGAAATGAGACCGGGCGGGATGATGATAGTGAAGCGACAAGGCATGGAGGTCTTGGGTGTGGATCTATCCCCGTCTGAGTCGTTTAAGGACCGATTCGCTGTACGTCCTTGAGTCATGTTGAACGCAGTCTAACACTTAGTTGGCCGGATAAGTCGTTCCGACCGCGAATCCGAGTAATACAGTTCAGGCTGGGAATCGAATGGTAGGTTGCTTCTTGGAGGAGAGAAAGGATGTGCTTGGGGACATTGGCGTGAGACCAAGGGGGGGTTAGAGTCCCTATCACCTGGCAGAGTGTCGCCCTTGGGGTCGCGACATCATTCGGACCCGTGGCTCCTGAACTGTACCAAAGGTGACCTGAGCAGCCCTCGCCAGGCGTGACTCGGTGAGTGTTAGAAATACCCCTCCAGCTGGATAGGAATTCGATTCGAATCGCCGTCGCTCCCGGTTAGTGAGCACTTGACTTGAGCAGCGGCAACGTAGATTCCATTAAATTGAACGGATGGTTAATTGGATCACGATGAAAAGGTTGCCTCAATTTATACCTGCTATGGTTAATATTGTTTGCTCCTAATAAAGTGAGTGCTCTAGTACAGGTTCTAATATAGATGATAGGTTAATGATAATTAACTTGATGCGTAAGCATTAATGATTGATCATATATATTAAGCTTTTTATGCAAAATGTTGTCAAGCTAGCCCACTTTATATCAGCCTTGCATGATCCTTGGTGTCACCTTATTTCTGGTTTCTGACGGGTAAGTCTAGCTGAGTACCTTCTCGTACTCAGGGTTTTATCCCCACTTGTTGCAGGTTGTGATGTATCATGGCGACTGCAAGAGTTGGTTGACTCCTGCCGTAGTGGCGGAGTGTGATCACGGGCATGATCCTTCTTATTTACCTTATCTCTAATGCTTTTGTTGGAAGTCGACCGTGGTACTGGCATGTATTTGAAATAAGAATAATGTTAGTTTCAAATTACTTTGCTTCCGCTACTTTTCAATGTAAGTTCTAATAACTATGTTGAACTCCGATGTATATTGAATTACTTGTGAATGGATGTAACATGTGACTTGTTATGTTGAATCACTACGATCTTGGCTTGTATGTTGGTTGGTTTGAGATCCCTCGTGATTTCATTGGACTACCGGAGTTATATGGGCTCAAGTGCGAGAATTTGATCATTTCGGTGATTGTTTTTGTACTTGTGCTCTTATAATTTGGACGGTTCTGTTACAACTTGCACCATAAGTATGAAACATATGAAACACTTGAAACATACGCTTGAAATATGCGGGCAGAGCCATAGCAACATATGCAACATCCAGATGGACACACTTGAAACATACGTCTGAAACATCTGAAACACTTGAAACATAGGCTTACAACATACGTATATTGTCATTGCAACATATACAATATCTCAGATCTACTTTTGGAACATCTAGATGAAACACTTGAAATAATGCCTGAAACACTTGAAACACGGCGTTGCCGGCGACCACGACCTACCTGATGGGGAACTATTGTAGCCAGCAAGCTCGGGGCACGGGACGTTGAGAGCTGTCCAGCGTATACACAGGCACAAGCGCAAGCCTCCCCTTCCTATCGCGATGTCTTCGCCCTGCCGCGGCACATGCAATGGCCGTGACGACACGAGGTGGATAGGGGCGCAATGCGGGGCACGGAGGAGTGCCCGTTGGGGGCTGGATGCGGCGCACCCACGCAGGAGAAGGCCGCCGGGCTGGAGAAGGCGCGAGGTGGATGGGGGTGGTAGAGAAGGCGAGCGACACGGTACATGTGGTAGCGGTGGCACAGGGCAGCGGCCGGCGGGGTGCCTCTCAGGCGGCTTGGCCTCGGTGATCGGGGCGGCAGCGCTCGCACTCGATGTCAGAGGCAGAATCGTACGCTGCGGCCTCGGCACTCGGGGACGGCTGGTCGCTCCGGCTGAGCAGATGAGGAGTGGGGACTTTTTTTTTGGTCTTAGGAGATGGCGGAGCCTAGTCATGCGTAAGTGTGGGAGCTGCGTCCGGGCGTGGGTCACAGGATGGACGTCCGTGCCATAGCATTCTGGTTATAGACTTCTAGGAAAGTGAGACAGAAAAATCATAAGGCGTCGCTGCAACGGACGGATGGACTTTTAGATTTATGCGCCATCTGCAAACGAAGGGATTTTTGTACACTTGGAATGCTAGCTCATAACAAAAATTTCAATCCAAAAACATGTTGATACTAGCAGGGACCCCATGCACAGCACGGGTTTTTTTCCGGATCCAGTATGGTGACGGATGTAATGTTGAAATGAGTTTGTACTTTTCATACCGGGGATACTGTTGGTGGAGACCCATACTGTTCACTGTTTAGAAACCCGTTACTGTTTGTGGTAGGTACTGTTTATGTGACCCGTTACTGTTCTTACAGGGTAGGTACTGTGCGTGAAGATCTGTTACTGTTGTTAGAAGTGCAGCTGCTGTTGACTGTTGCGGGAACAGTAAAATGAGAGGAGGCGGAAGTCTTGCCATCCACGAAAATTATAGTATTATATAGATACTAGCCAGTTCCCCCGCGCTTCGCGCGGGGATCAGAATACTAATCTATGATAACACGCAAAGAGGGTATAAGAACCACAGGTTACCTATTTTGGATGTATGTATTAAAGATAGTCGAAACTGATTAGGCTATTTCGTGGTTTCCATGTCAGTTAGTTATAGGAAGTGTAAAGTTTAGTTTGACAGAAAAAACTGGGGAAACTAAATATGAGAAATAGTTTAGTCTGCACAGTTGCTGCTTCGTGCTTATGTAATTCAGCAAATTTTGGTCGTCCAGCTCCGATGTTTTTACTGGAATAGAAGTAAAGAGCAAAGACATGAGACTTGGTTAATGGCATTTCAAATATAAGCGACTTGGTAATGTTATATAAGGGAAATACATAAGTAGAAACCTGCATGGTTCTGTAGTATAATTTGTCAATGAATGGATGAGTTTACATGCAGAGTCAATAAATGTATGGTTTGAAATAGTGTAGCTTAAGTAGATAGGAACATATGGATATCTTGTAGCAGCATGTTAGGGATACAATGTAATTAGCAGTTGGGCACATGGTGCACTGAATGCAATAAAGTTTTGTTGAATCAGTTTTTGTGATAGCTGTAGAAAGCATAAGGAAAATTGCAACACCTAGGAGGAAGTATGTTTTACAGATATACACTCCATACATACTTGCTTCAATCGTACATGTTGTTGTATATGACCCAATTATAGTTGTGGGTTATCTAGCAAATTAGGCATTATGTAAATTGGGGACCATCACATAATCAACAATAGTTTTGCAATACCTTTTTTTATTAATGAAGCATTATGGAGTTTTCGGTAACAGGCAGCAACCGATGGAGGTACCTACAGTTCAGCATAAGGATTATGTGAGCATACAAATGTCAATGATAGCAATAATATATACATCCAGATAGGTGTTATGATGTGAACAATATAAGTGAGTTTTATTCATCATTGCCATTAAAAGGTATTTTTAATACTTTGAGTTACTACATAACATGAGTTAACATGGAAATAATGCTGACCAAGATTGGTGTGGGTATGAGACGAAAATGGCACCATGTAAGTGTTGTCAAGCAAATGAGATATGATGTAAAGGAAATTAGAGAAAAAAGTGCATATCATTTGGTGTGTTTGTGATATTCTAACCTCGGCTACATTTGAGTACGTGAACTGCATATATCTTCAAATATTTCAGTGTAGACAACATTATGGGTGCTTTCTTCGTATCCGGGGGGGCTGTTTTCAATGAGGACCCGTAGGCCCTTTGGAGATGTGACACGTGAGAAGGCAACATACAATTGGCCATGGTTAAACACAGGTTTTGGTAGATATACACCAACTTTATTGAGTGTTTGCCCTTGGCTTTTATTGATTGTCATGGCATATGAAACACGAACAGGGAAGTGGCGTCGTTTCATTTTGAATGGCCATCTTGGGTCATCTGAGATGGCTATTATCCTTGGAATGTATGCAAGTACTCCTTTTGCTTTTCCTGTGATAATCTGTGCTTCAATTATACGATGAGTAAGTTGTGTGACTATAAGTCTTGTTCCATTGCATAAGCCTTCTGTTGGATCTAGATTCCGAAGTAGCATTATAGGAACACCAGTCTTTAGTTGCAGATGATGGTCTGGTAATCCGCTCATATGTATTGTGTTGAGGAATTCTGTAGGGTACAGGGACTGTACAGTACAGTAGTCAGGTGATGACTCATCAATGGTGTCACAGCTGTAATATGACATTTCTTCAGTAGCAATTTGGCTCATAATCTGCACATTTATGGCATCAGCCAATTCATTGGTTGGAGCTAGTATTGCTCTCTCGTATAGGTAATCTGGTAACTCAGAGATGTGAGGTGTTGATCCGTACACAAAAGAGATCAAACCTGCCAGAGTCCTTTCTTCAGGTGGTAATAATATGCAGTCTGGTATTTGGACCCAGGTAGTATCTTCCTGATCTGCAGGAATGCTATTTGGGGTTGTACCATCACCTAGAGACAGAAGCCATTCAGCAAAATGTTGAAGCTCAATTTTGTCTTGAGGTGAAAGCGATGAAGCACGAAGCCTCATGTTTTCTGTTAATGGAAGGAGAATGCAGGACTGCCACAAATAGGAGCGAGTGATCGATGCATTTAGAATTTGGTTTTTTTTGGCATTGGGAATCACAGGAAGTGTTTGCCTAAAATCTCCACCGAGGACTACTGTTAATCCACCGAACTGCTTGGCCGCTGAAGTAGGATCCATTGATGACATTATATCTCGGAGTGTACGATCTAGTGCTTCAAAACAATGTCTATGGTTGACAGGTGCTTCGTCCCATATAATGAGTGAAGTGTGCTGTAGCAATTCTCCTAGTTTTGTGTCTTTCTTTATTGGACAAACAGAGTATTCGTCAAGGCGCAATGGAATCCTAAAACGTGAGTGAGGTGTGCGACCACCAGGTAACAATAACGCAGCTATTCCAGATGATGCCACCGCCAGAGCTATTTTTCCTTGGCTCCTAGTACTGTTGAGCAGGGTATTCCATAGAAATGTTTTTCCAGTTCCACCATATCCATAAACAAAGAAAGTATGACCACAATTATTTGATACTGAATACTGTATGGTATCAAAAATTTGCTTTTGGTTTAAGTTCAATTGTCCAACTTGGTGAACTGCTCTCTCTCTCGTAGCATTGGAGGCATAAGAAAGCTCATCCAATATCAGTCTGTTGTCTAGGAATGATGAGGTGCTATGATCTGGTTGGGGTAGGTTGAAATGGCGCAATGTGTAATTGGCATTCCTTAGTATGTTGTCTATTTCAAGCAGAACATAGGATCTGATTTGGTTATGAAGAAGGTCCTTCGATAATCCCGGTGTTAGTTGGCAGATGCGGTACCTCATGTCTTCGCCCATCTTCTGTGCAAATTCATCAAACAACTTTACCGGGTTTGTGACCTGGCAAAATAAGAGCATAGTCACAAATAATTGCCGGAGTTGAAATGGGAGTGCCCAATGGGCTGCATCAGTCATAGCCTGGGACCATTCACGATCATCACCAAGTAGGCCTAAAGCCTCACATGCAGCCTGGAAGGTAGGATATTGATGACCACCAATATTTCTTAAATCTGAATAGCACTGTGCACCTTTCACTATGTGTAGCAGCATGCGCAAGTAGAAGGCCTCACCGTCTTTTGGGTTAACATTGGTTATGCGGCCAATCTTTGGGCGGTTGTTGTGACGTTGTTGCCAATATTTGCCATCAGCATGCCATGTCCAGCATTCAGGAAATTCTATATATGTAAATTGCCTTGCTGCTGGAATTGCTTTGTTAGCTTCAAACCAAGCTGTAAGTTTGGTGACTATGTTACGGGGATTGCTTACTACTTCCTCAAGGTTATCATCTTCAGCATATATGATGTGGTTCTCAAGTGGAAGATGGACATGTAGTCGTTCAATAGATGGATCTGTGTGATGGATATCAAATTGAAGAAGTCTCCAAGCTGCATCATTGGGTGTTATACATCTGCAATCTAAATATTGTTTTATTTCATTGGCTGAGGATGCATCGTTGTCTTGGTTGTCTTGTATAATGACTTTTGCACGGTCTGGACCCTTGTTGGTGTACTTGAATAGGTATTTCTCCATTCCATCACGATTAACACTTTCTACATTGATGTGTGCATCATACTTAACACATAGGTCAACATTGTGAGGTACTACAAATCGATTATCAACATGGACACCATTCTTCTGCACTGCTCTTTTATTGTTTGGTCTTGCATAGATAACATGACCACTTGATGATACAGTTGTTGTGGTTGCAAATTCTTTGGGATAGTATTTGGTGCATTTGCCATCAGCCATGCAAGCAGAGGTTGGACAAATAGCGCCGCACGGACCATGTATCATAAATTTTGATACAGCATCATAACCAACCTTATCAAGCAATGGATCAGGTAGCTGTGCTGATATGTAAGAATCAACTTTTTCAGGAGTACGGGGGCCATCAGTTTTGAGCCATATGATGATGTGGACATGTGGTAAACCCCGTTTTTGGAACTCTATTGTGTAGACAACTGATGGGAAAGTGGTAAAAAAAGAGAGAAAAAAGGGAAATAATGAGGGGATGTGTTACATAATGTAAAAGAACTGTATGAAGTTTTATGTGGACATTGTGGTCATACCTCCATGTATGTCGCCAAAGAATGAATGCTTTGTTATGTCATCCATGAGTAGGTTAAGTTTCATATGGAACACTCGGTTGACAATGTCAGCTCGATCAGATGGGTGGTGGCCTGGTATATGTGATAGAGCCTCTGATATTTCTGGCCAAGAAGTATTGCATGTGAAGGTAATGAAAAGGTCCGGGCATCCGAACCGACGACACAGAGCTACACAATCTTGGTAATTTTGATAGTACCATCGTGGCCCTCCAACAAAAGAACCCGGCAAATAAACCCGTTGTCCTGTAGCTGAAGCCTCTGTAACACCAGCACTAACTGTATGCATTAAAGATTTGTAACTGGCTGTCCTATATTTGGCCTGGAATGTATCTTTTCTAAAGTGGCTTAGCCGGCTTTCCTCAACACTGCAATATGCATCAACAATATATGCTTGGGTGAGCCTTTTGCCACATAAAGGGGTATTGAAGTCACCCACTCTATCATGCAATCTATATGTATAATATTCTAACATGGTGATATTTTTCCTTTTACTTGCATTTGACTGGCGAGATCGACGGTACTCCAAATTTTCATGGAAACCATCCTCGCCATAGGGAAACAGTAATGGGTACTGCATTGCCATGAACTTACAGTGTGTTTCTTTGATCCTCTGCGGGTTGGATGCATGGTCTTGCACAATCAAGTCTCGGCCTTTGTCAGACATTCCTAGGTCATTAACCACCAGACCAACAACCTCAGCTGCAATAGGACCACTGTAAACATTACCATGTTGTCTTGGAGTTTTGAATAGCTTGATAGAGAAATGGTCATTGTTTTCACTTGTCAGCCTATCTCTTGCAGTTCTGAAAAGTTGGATGATTGGGTTGTGAGAGTTTAACATGTTCATCAAAGAAGCAACAATAGCTTCATTTGGTTGGAACTTACCATCTTCATGTGAAGAAACAGCCATTCTGTTCCTCACTTCATTTTCGGTGTCAAAGATGTAGAGCTGACAATATTCTGGTCTTTTGCCATTTGATGGCATTAGTGATCCTATTCGATGACACAATTGGCCGCTTATTTTGAAGACATAAGGTCCTCGGCCATCATTAATAGATTTGATAACACGGACACCCATCGATGTCATGGCAAACATCGAATTGTAACATCTAATGCCATCAAAGAAGTGGTTGGACAATCTATTATCTCTTGAAGTCAGAAGGCTAAGCAAGGGTTCTGGAGGTGGATTGTATGTAGGAAGAAAAATTTTGCCACCTTTACAACACTTATTATAAATTGGCATTTGTTGAGTACCACGGCCACGGACACGTTCCTCATTCCAAAATAGGGCGCCGCAGTGTGGGCACACATTATTTGGGCCCCCCAAATGAAGAGCAGAGGAAACCGTGCCTATAGGTCACAGAGGAGGGAAAAATATATATATATATATATATATATATATATATATAACAAATTTAGTAAAATCGGGTTTTAGAAATGAAGAGTAATAGTGCTGATATGTAGGACCAAATATAGGCTTTATTGAACGCATAGGATAATTGTGTATGTTTAGTAAGGGTGTGTTGTAAAACATAATTTGTTTGGAGGAAAGTCTTACGTTTGTGTGTGCCGATGTTTTGAACAGTAGGATCGGCGGCTGCATTCCTTTGGGGAAATGAAATCCGACGACGGACAGTTGTTGAGGAGGGAGGCCCTGAAACAGCAAAAATGGTTTGAGCGAGGTGGAGGCACGAAGTGATTAAAATATTTTTTTTTGAAGTAGTTGTTAAACGGATGTAAACGTGGCTGCTCTTACCATCGGCTTGGAGGATACCGTTTGCCATAAGCTCATGATTCGTTGTACAACTAACAGATGTTGCAGGTGCTGGAGACGCGGATACTGTATCTTGAAGGGCTGTTGAATGCAGTGGAAATTTGCATGTTTCAGCAGGGGAAAAAATAATGTGACAAAGATTTCCGTTCGAAATTAAAATGAGTCAACTGACCGGCATTGCTGAGGATCATGTTTGGCCTACGCATGCGAATCATCGAAGAAGTAGCAGCTCCTGTAAGCAATGGGGCTACTGTATTTTGTGAAAAAAAGATGCAGGAATACGTAAGTACGACTCAAGGGTGTAATTCGCTGTGTAACTTACAGATTTTTTCACGTGGTTTAATCGATGTGAAACATTTAGAAGAGGCATAGCACTTTATAGGTATAATCGAGGAGTTGTTGAATGAAGCGGAATTATGCATGCCTAATGGGTAAGAAAAATGAATGCCATGGAGAGGTTTGGTCAAAATACAATGATTGAACTGACCATCATTGTTGTGTATCACGTTTGGCCTACGCCTGCGAATCGTGGAAGATGTAACAGATGTTTCAGGTGGTGGGGGCTCTGCAAAAATTGAATTTGTAGAGATGCATGAGGTTGACCGCATAAATTAGGAGGCATGTGCAGCAGAAGAACATTCATTGTGTAACAAAAGGGATGTAAATACCATAAGGAGAGGTGATATTGATAGATGCTGCATCCCCTTCAGGAGGGTTCATAGGAGGATGTCTGCGTGGCTGGCGTTGCCGCACCTCTGATCGCGACATTGTAGTTCGACGGGGCGAGGTGCTGTCCATTGATCGCATCTGTATCTATGGGGACCAAGCTGCAGCAGGCACGTTGAATCAATAAGGAGGTAACACTGAATTGATTTAGCGGTGCATATGGAGGCCGATAGATTAGAAGGAGTAAAGGTGTTACCTGTTGATGAGGGCCAAGGACAATAGCAGGCCGCCATGACGGCGTTGCCGTGGGGTGGGGCTGTGCGGCGGTGCGATGCGCGTGAGCTGGAGCAGAAGTCGCGAGCGGGATGTAGGAAGTCCTTGATTCTGGCACGACGCCGTCGCGGAGGGGCCCAAGGGGATGAACGGCAGATACAGCGGCGGCGGCGGCGTGATGAAGGAGAGAAAGGAGTTGCGAACTGCGCTTGATTGAGGGGCAGGCGGTGTGTTGTCGGGATTTCGTGGTGACGCCGGGGAGATGCGCTGCACCGGAGTCGTGAGGAGGTTGGTGGTGTTGGCGACGGAGGGGTTTGCGGCGGCGTGATGCAGGATGGCGTCGGTGCCGTCCGTTGTTGTGGTTTTCTTTTTTTTGTTTATTATTTTTTCTTCCCTTTCCTTTATCGATGTGCTGGGCCGCTGAGGTTGCGTTGGGCCATTTCTGGAAGCTTCAGGCAGGTTTCAATGGGTGGATTGTTTTTTTTTTAAGAAATTGTGCTGGAACGATGAGGTTGTGACGTGTGAGCCCTGGAAACTTCGGGCAGGTGTTATCGAATAGCTACTGTTAATGTACAGTGGGGGCATAGAGGAGGGCGCACTGTTAAAGTACAGTGGTTTTCACCGCACTTAAAGAATCTTTATAGATGAGCATATACAAAGAAAGAAAAAGAGTGTATTTCTTCTCGTGAACTTTGACGGAATGCAAGAAGATGTAGACCTACAACTAACCACGACAGTGCAACACCTGGATAGTAGAAAAACTTAGCCCTTGTTTAGTTCCCAACTTCTCCCCCCAAATTTCACTATGCAAAAAGAAGATTCCCCGTCACATCGAAATGTCGGCACATGTATGAAGTACTAAATGTAGATGAAATTAAAAACTAATTACACAGTTTTGTTGTACTTTGCGAGACGAACATTTTGAGCCTAATTAGTCAAAGTTTGGACAATTTTTACCAAATAAAAACAAAAGTTGCTACAGTGTGACGGGACATTCACTATTCCAAGTTTGGATCCCAAATTTGGGATCTAAACAAGGCCTTAACCTGCGTTGATGGAACAAAAATCAACTCCTTGAGAGCGTCGTGTCACTTGTCAGATTACGTCGTCAGCAAACATGGTTTGCGTTGCTTCCGATGTTCCTTGTGATTTTTTAATTAAATAAATAATAGATGTTCCGTTGTTAATTGAGGCAGCTCGCTCATTGGCTAGGCGCTGTTTTGAATGGTGGGAACTCACTGCTCACGCAAGTCCGCAGCCAGTCCCTTTCGACCTCCCAGAGTTTTCCGTTGTGGGCCAGCGTGGCCCCGTAACCATGTACAAATCTCAACCCAATTGTGGTTAGAGGGTGGACCAAGTACGAAGCTGCTGCGAAACAAAGGCCCCGCAGAGGTTGCAACATGGTTTCGCCGTTGTCATAGAACAACAACATACACACACACACACACACACACAAAAGGAAACTCTCTCGCTCCTGCTGGACACAGTTAATTTGGTTCCGTGAAAGTGAAAAAAAGAATTCAAATTGTTTTTATATGTTGGCTGTCGGCAAAGTAGCGTTGGTAAATGGCGGTACGGTATTACATACATACGGAGTACTATATATCATCATCAAACACTTGATTAAGGAAGCTGCTGGTGTTTAGTCGGTTGATGAAGAAAGCTACTCGCTCCATGTCGGTTTGGAAAGTCTATATAGTCCCAGGTTTCAGCAGCGCCCCGGTTCCCGCTTCTCGCTCGCTCGATCGGTCTGGTGGTACATCAACGCGTCGCAATGGAACGGCAGTATTCCGGCCTGACAGTCATAGGCTGCACCGTTCTGGCCATAAACTCGGGCCTCGCCATCTTTTTTTCCAACCGAGACATCTCATTTCCATTAAACGGAGCTAACAGAAATACAGAGTTTGGAGGAATGACGAATGACAGACAGTTCTCAGAACCCCAAGAACATAGAACTACCAGCTTTAAACTACCTACGCTCTGTTTCAGAGCACCAGAAACTTGACTTCCCACTAAGATCTTCTACTCTCTTAGCGAACTAACTGACAGAGAGTTTACCAGAAGTATCACCTAACTCCAGCAAGACCCATTCATTATATTACATAGCCAAAAAGAACATGCATCAACTCCAAAAGGAACTACTGTGAAATGCCCTTTGTCTGCTTCTCAAGCAGTTTCATTGTCTTGCTCATCTTGACGGGCCTCGCCATCTACAACTCCTGGGGCGACAACCCGGCCTCCGTGCTCGCGGACGCCGCGCTCCTGCTTTTCTTCCTCTGCCTCGTCAAGTTGGAGCGAGCCAGGGCAGAAGGAACAAGGAGCAGGCTGAAGGCCGCCGTGTGGTCTCGCTCACGACGCTGCTCACGGCCATGTTCACGTCCAGGGTGGTGCTGCTGTTGCCGCCGGTTGTGGCCACGGCGGTGTGGCTCATGGCCGCGGCCACGACGCCCGGCGGTTTGTCCGCGTTCTTCCTGAATTAATCTATATTTATAAATACTTTTTAACAAGCATACATCTAAATAAAATCTATAACTAAGTTATACATGATCCAACTAGGCTGTGATAAAAGCCTGGGTGCTCTACAGGTGACGTTGATATCTAAAAAAGTTATAATAGCCTCATGAGAGAAGACATATAGACTATATAAATTGTGAGAAAAAATAGAGAGGAGAGAGTTGTAGGGACAATCAAAGTTTACTTGTGTTGGATAGATAGTAGCTTCAACTTTTAATTCCAATATGAATATAACAAATAGTACTTTTGAACGAAATCATAACAAATAGTAGTAGAGGCGGCGGCAGCGGCAGGGGACGGCACCTCCGTAGCGTTCGTGATCGTAAGCTACGGCGCTCTTCTGTTGCTGCTGCTGCGCCTCCTTCGCGACTACGAGGTGGCCAGCCTAATCAAAGCTGTTTAAAATCGTGATGTGGTACCATAGATGACATTTGATGTGGCATTAGGTCAGACTGAGCGGGAAAAAAAATTGATGGAAACCGTATCCCACCTAGCTCGGATGGAGGGCGTCCGTGTGTCCATCGAAGGCATCAAGCGGTCCGGTAGAGGCGGCTCCTCTGCAGATTATTTCCCAGGCGGTCGGCTCCAGTAGCACCTGCCCATGATGTTTATGCAGTTTTTAGTAGGACCCGCGACGTCCAGGGTAGCGGAGCGGAGACACGTAACCACGCTATGTATGTACGACACCACGCTGGATAGAAAATTCTTAACCACACTTATACCAAAACACACATTGAAAGGCAACGTTTTTAAAACTTGGAGCTAAAAGTCCCGGAGTAAACTGGTTTACGTCTCTAATTTCTTGCTCATCTTCGGCGTGTTACTCCGTCCAATTCCTCACGGCACGGGCGCACGGCTGATGCGAGTTCCTTTTACTGGAAAAAAAAAGAATTCGGATATTGGCATGCCAGTGGGCAGTGCCCTGCCATGTCACTTCTACGGAAGAAGGGGATGCGAGTTCCTTGGCGAGCCTTAAGTAGATCTGTTCGATTATGACAGTGACCTTTTTTCCGTGCCATGCAAGGCCCCTCCTCCTCGGTCGGCCCTGCATAAAACCATTTCTCTGCACTTCAAATACATAAGAGACGACGCACTCTTCCAAGCAGTGACGAATCCAGCTGGAGAATTCACCTAGGGCGAACTTATACACGACAACTTGCATGAGACAATCGATAATCATATCAAATATTCAAGCGCAAATTTGACAATACCTAGTTTCTTATAGCGCTTCTTGCTTAGTTGAACTTAAGTCTGTTTAACCATGGTGGCGCTGTTTGAACGAACCACATCTCCAGCTTCATCTCCTCCCCCACCCACAACGGCTTCATCTGCTCCCTGATCCATCACCAAAATCCTAAATTCCCAAATCAGAAATCAACAAATGAGACTAATGAGTGAATGACTAAATTCCCAAAGCAGGGCCAGCTGGGGCTGGCTACCTGGCTTCCTGGCCGACGGACGGCGGCCGAGCGCCAGCGGCTACCGGCTGGAGCAGAGGCGGTGGTCGCCTGGGAGGCTGGGAGCTGGTTGCTGAGCGGCAGCTTCTACATCCGGCGGCGGCGGCCGCGCCGCGCGCTGCGGCAGCGAGGGCGAGGCGGCGCGCCTGGGGGGCGGAGCGGCGGCTGTCGGTTGGAGCAGAGGTGGCGGCCGCCTGGGAGGCTGGGAGCTGGCTGCCGAGCGGCAACTTCTGTATCCGTCGGCGGTGGCCGCGCCGCGCGCTGCGGCAGAGCGCCTGGAGGGCGGAGCGGCGGGGAGTCGCACAAGTAGGAAGCAGCGAAGCGAGCTGGTGAGGTGCGAGTGCGACTGCCAGACCAAGAGACCTAACTGGGGCGCCGTCGAACTGTAGCTAGGCCTGGTCTGGCCCAATACGAGTGCGCCCGCGGCCCACGACGCCCCTCCTTCTGTGCTGTGGCTCGCCCACGCGGAAAGAAACCAGCGCCGCGCGCAGAGGGTGCGCCTCCGCCGTCTTCGCCCCTTCGGCTCAAACTCCGGCGGCCTCCAGGGGTGGGGATGTGGTGCCTGGCCAAGGGGACCTAGGGCGGCCGCCCTAGCTCGCCCTAGTGGTGGCTCCGCCTCTGCTTCCAAGGCCAAAGCCAAACAGAGATTCCACACAGGCTTGAGAGCACACTGGGCGGGGGCAGGATCAATATGGCCGGGCCATACTCCGCGGATGTCCCTCGACTCGCCCAGGCGGGGCTCACCGTCCTTACTGTTACCGGCGCCACGGCCGTTTACAGGACGGCGCAGGACGCCGGCTCCGTGGCCTTCGCGATCGGCGGCTATGTCGCTCTTCTGTTGCTATTCCGTGCGCTTAGCGCCTACGAGCGCGCGCATGCGCATCCAGGGGCGGAGCGCAGAGGAAATGGCTCAGGCGCAAGGTCTGGTGCCTCTGCACGCTGCTCACCGCCATGTTCGCGTGGAAGGTCGCCGGCGTCATGCCGTGGCCCCTCACGGTGGCCGTCTGGGCTGTGGCTGCTGATGCAGCGGTCGCTGGATTCTTCGCGCTTTGTCTCCATCATGGTGCCTGAGTACGGCTACCAACTACCATGCCGCATGATTGCTCGTGAAAGTCAACGTAAAGTAGTCATATTGTTGTTAATTTAGCTCTAAATTTAGCAATAATGAAGTTGTAAGCTTTGTTTCTATCATTGTGATTGGAAATGAGAGGGTGACCAAGATAAGTTGAAATAGGGGCAAGGTCATTAACAGGGAAGACAGATCTTACCTCACTTTTACTGGAGTCATCAACATTTTTACTAAAGAGAATGTGAGATTTAGCTAAGTTGGGAGTTTGACCAGAGGCATTACAAAAGTTATTTAGTATAGAATTAATTCTATTAGCCTCAGTACTATTAGCTTGCCCACAAATAATTAAGTCATCAGCCAAAAGTAAAGAGTGAATTTTAGGACAATGAGAACCCAAAGTAACGCCTTGAATATTAGTAAGTTCCATATTATTCTGAAGATTAATAGATTACTCATTCACAGCAAGTACAAACAAGTAAGGAGATAGTGGGCAACCTTGACGAATACCTCTTTGTGGATAGAAAGCTTCAGTTTGTTCACCATTTATTATTATTGCAAGATTAGTAGTTGAAATGCACTGATACACAAGATTGATAAAGTGATTTAGGAAACCTTGTCTACGCATTGTGGTAACAATAAAAGACCATTCGTCGAAAGCTTTGGCAAGATCAAATTTAAGGAGAAAAGCTTTTTGTTTCCAAGACCTAAGGTTGAAAGAGTGAACAATCTCCTGAGCAATAATAATATTGGAAGCTACGTGTCTACCATGAACAAAAGCTATTTGAGATGGATGAATGATTTGAGGAAGGTGATTTTTAATTCTATTAGCCAGTGATTTAGCAATAATTTTGTAACTTACATTGCAAAGGCTAATTGGTCTAAAATCTCTAGGAGTTATGGGACAATTGATTTTAGGTATGAGAACAATATGAGTACTATTTATAGCAGTTGGTAGATTTCCTGTATTATAGAAGGAAGTGACTAGTTCATAAACATCCCACCGCAGGGCACGGCACGTCATTCTGAGTCAGATGCCCGATGGCAAGGCTCCGCGCTGACAAGGCTGGGCATGGGGAGTGTTTCGAATGCACAAATCACATGGGCTCCGTGGGATTTGTGCTCACCGCGGACGCCGCGCTCGGGCTGCTCTTCCTCTGCCTCCGTGACTTCGAGAGGCCCGGCAGGGGCAGGGACACCAAGACCAAGGCCGCGGTGTGGGCGCTCACGACGCTGCTCACGGCCATGTTCGCGTCCAGGGTTGCGCCGATCATGCCGCCGCTCGCCAGCGCCCTTGTCTGGTCGATGGCCGGGCCATACTCCGCGGATGTCCCTCGACTCGCCCAGGCGGGGCTCACCGTCCTTACTATGACCGGCGCCACGGCCGTTTACAGGACGCCGGCTCCGTGGCCTTCGCGATCGGCGGCTATGTCGCTCTTCTGTTGCTATTCCGTGCGCTTAGCGCCTACGAGCGCGCGCATGCGCATCCAGGGGCGGAGCGCAGGAGGAAAGGGCTCAGGCGCAAGCTCTGGTGTCTCTGCACGCTGCTCACCGCCATGTTCGCGTGGAAGGTCGCCGGCGTCATGCCGTGGCCCCTCACGGTGGCCGTCTGGGCTGTGGCTGCTGATGCAGCGGTCGCCGGTTTCTTTGCGCTCTTTCTCCATCATGGTGCCTGAGTACGGCTACCAACTACCATGCCGCATGATTGCTCGTGAAAGTCAACGTAAAGTAGTCATATTGTTGGTTTGGCATATGAACGATATCTAGTCGATCGATCAGTGCTTAGATTGTGAGAAATACCATTTTCCGTCCTGTTTGTGGGATTAATAAGAAACACAACGAATTTAAAATATTTGTTGGAGCAAATAGTTATTTGTAGTGACGGATGGAAACAATATTGGGGTTGTTTCGATGTGTAGGCTAACATAACACGTCGTATTGGCGAATACCGTGTTTCCAAACAAGACGAGTTATGTAATTAGTTTTTTTATTAGTATCCGAACACCCCTTACGATATCTTATGCCGATGTGACATCAAAAAAAATTTCACCTACGAACTAAACAAGGCCTGTATTGGTCTTGGCTTAACTTGTCTCCCCGGCACAGCACTAATTCTTCGTTTGTTCGTGGTGTTGAATGAAAAGTGTCGACGATGGATGGAAAATGTCCAATGGACGGTTGCCTGTCAGACCAAAAGGTGTCTCCCTATGCCTATTCTGGAACTGTATGACGAGATTAGCATAAATTGATCATTAAATAAAAAATCTAAACACTCCCCATTGATCAATTGGTTCCTTGTAGGCATCATTATGTGTTCATCAGCTATCATCTTGAAGCTTTGGAAAACCCTAGGAAAAACCAAAGTATACCGATATACCAGCCAAAACTCCTTAAAACCCTATGAAAAAATAAGGAAAAACACCATGATATATATAACTCCCAATGTTAATAGGCCCTAGGTGGCCCCAAAGACAGTCTAAAATCTATTTGATCAAAGATCAATATGTCATGGGTGGGGCAGGGTTCGGGGGTTTTCTCGATCTGCGTGAGAAGCTCTTCTTCTTAAGCCAGAATACCGGGGGCTGTGTAGCCACCGCAGATCGAGTTTTTTTATCTTCGAAAAACACTTGTTGGGAAAAATAGATAATATGACATTTACTATGTGTTGACATCACCTCATTAAAAAGTTTACATGAGAAATTCCAGAGGAGTAAAACTCATATAAAGAAAAGAGTGCAATGTGATGTCATGTTATGATTCTGAGGGATTCTCTCCTTGATTCTTGCAAGTCTAAGGCCCCGTTTGGTTTGGGTGTTAAAGTTTAACAAACACTGTAGCACTTTCGTCTTATTTGACAAAAGTTTTCAATCTTGGACTAATTAGGCTTAATAGATTCGTCTCGTAAATTACTCCTAATCTGTGGCGACATACATGCAATTAGTCTACATTTAGTACTCCATGCATTTGAGGAAACATTGATGTGATGGGAGTTAAACTTTAACTCCTTCAAACCAAACGGGGCCTAAGCCTTCTCATTCCAATTCCTCGTATGATAGTTGTGGGACTAAAATGAATATTTTGCCTTTTAAGGACTGAAAAGGATATTTTGAAAGTTTGTGGATAAAATTGATCCTCGTATGATAGTTAAGGGGCTAAAATAAATATTTCACCTTTAATTTATACAGCGGGTGACAAGTGACACTGACACGTGAGGGTAGGCTGGCACGCAAGCACTCGGTTTGGACAGGGATGCCTTCATGCAGTGGCGGAGTTGTGGAGCCCTGCATGCCCGAAGCTGACGTTGCCTGGGGAACAAGTTCACCTCCATCGCCTTTGTAGCTCCCGCTGGTGACGATCGCGTGGCCAGGTCTAACGAAAGCGCTAGCACGGTAGACTGACCCCCTCAATGTTCGGTTGTTGTGATCCGGGGTGTGTTCACTTCGCGAAAAGTAGGCGAAAAGTTACTGTAGCATCTTTCGTTGTTATTTGGCAAAATTTGTTCAATCATGGATTAACTAGGCTCAAAAGATTCGTCCCGACATTTACAGACAAACTATGCAATTAGTTATCTTTTTTACCTACATTTAATGCTCCATGCATGCGTCGAAGGATTTGATGTGATGGGTGGATCGTCGTCATCTATTTAATTGCTGTACAAAAAGCTATGTGGATGCATACGAGTGGTGCCTCCGATCCTGAAGACAAACTGGACCTGTCACCCCATCCCCATGAGTGCATTCAACGACATCAAAGTGAAGTGCTAGAAACAAAAGCTGTGGGACAGAAGGAACCCGGCGGCTCCAAGCTGTCACTGCCGCAAATTCGGATGCGCAAAAATCTAGTGTGTTCAGGCTTGTAGTAATAATCTATGAGTCTTCTATTAACGCCTTCTGTATCTAGCCGTAACCGTAAATTGCTTGGACCATTTCCAGGTTATGTACTGGAGGCGGCTGTTTGAACATGGAACTCTAAAAAAATTCCACTTGCATCCTATTATAATATTAATACACAAATTAAAAGAGGCCAAGATGGTTCCATCCTTCTTACTGTACTTTCTTATCACAATGTGAAGATGACTCTCTTTACTTGTGCTGTGAACACAGAGAGAGATCAAACACGACTTGAACTATGTACTACAGTACTAGGATTTTTTTTGGGGGGTCTCCGTTTCACCTTTTTTTTTTGTCAAATTAACATTCATTATTCATCTTCAGTGGTGTAACCGAACTAGGCAGTGTAGAGGTAACTAGCTCGGGGATATTCGATAAGGTCAACACTCCGGCCACCGCCGAGAGCTCGCCGCTGACGCCCAACGGCTCGGTTCAGGTTCAGATCGAGTTCAGGGTTCAACTTCGAAGACATGCAATACATAGGGAGCCAGCTGGTCTCCTCTTCGCCCGTTACATGGGCCAAGGTTCAGCCGGAGGTGCCGCCCAGGCGAGGTCGCGCGGCCCCTAGCAAGGTCCACCGTGCCACCCGAGCGTTCGCCGCAGACGAGGACGGGACGGAGATGTCGCCGGTGGCTCCTCGTCTTCTTCCCCTCGGCCAGCACTGCGGGGTCGCCGGGGCATCTGAGATCTAGGCTGGGGTGTCCGACATCCAACTCGGGCTGCTGAGATCTAGCTTGGGCAGCTGAGATCCAGCCCGGGCCCTTTTCTCCGCCGGCGCGGTCTCGGCGAGGCAGGCGCGGGTCGGTGGGCTGAATGTAGGGGTATGGAGGTCATTTGGCGTCTTCATTGGTTTACGTGCTGAGATTTACCACGACCGTATTTTTTTATGGAGGGAGTAGCTACTAGCTAGGCTTGACAGGATTATTGTAGTAATAATAACAGAACTAGCCGTTGGTGGAGCGGGTCTCACCTATACGGAGTGACTATAGTGAGTCAATTACAGTGATTTCGTTGATATATGTTGATAATAACACCAACGTTCTCCCATTGCTAATCCTGTCTATAGTATGCTTTTAGTTTGGGCTGCCATACTACCTACTTGTATATAATATATAATTGAATGATATAATTAGCCGTTAGAGCGGATAAGGAAAATTGTTCGGGGGAGACCGGACACGGTGGCGACGACGCATCAGCCACCACCACCAGGTGTTGAAAAGGGGGGCTTGTGGACTGTTCATGCTCCTTGCTTCTACCGTAAGCACAAGCCGCCGCTGCACTAGCTATATACCCTCTTTAGTTTCCATTCAGCACACACAGACGGCATACGGACAGGCGAGGGTCCTGGGGTCTAACCAGCCTAGGATTCGGCTTCCTGGCAGTCAACTCGGGGCTCCTTCTACCGAGGCGTTCGGCTGGAATTATAAACCGATTGAAAAACACTGTTTTGACTGATTTTTTTTTAAAAGAAAAATACTGTTCTGGCTAAAAAAATAAACTGAATAAGACGGATTATAAGCCACATGAACGACTGCTGGCCTCCTGGGGCGACGCGAGCTCCGTGGCCTTCGTTCTTCTCGCGGATGCTGCGCTCCTGCTGCTGTTCCTCTGCCTCCGCGAGTTCGAGGCCGAGATGTCAGGATCAAGGCCGCGGAGTGGGCGCTCATGACGCTGCTCATGGCCATGTTCGCGTCTAGGGTGGCGCCGACCATGCCGCGGTGGGTGCGGGCGTCTGGATCATGGCGGTGGCCACGGCTGCCGGCGGCCTCTGGGCGCTCTTTCTCAATCCATGATGCCTTCGTTGATAGACAGAGTACATGTGTTTGTTGTACTTTGTAGCAAGTAGCAACCCCTTGTACCTTATGGATCTGTCTACTGCACACTCGGGTGATTTTTACCCTCCTGACACCCGAGTGACAGAGGGCTACAAATCACTCAATTCTGCAAAGCAAACAGAATCGAGTGATTTAAATCCACGAATCACACGATTTTCAAAAACCACAGGATACAGATCCAATGACCAGATAAAAAAGAAATTAACAGATAACATTTAGAAAATGCAAATCGAATAAATTCAAATAATTAAAACATAAAAAATACAAAAGACAAATTAAAATAAAAGAAAAATTACCAGATTTTTTCTACGTAAGGCAAATTGGCAGAAATTCAAATAAAACAGAAAGAAATACAAATTCCAGATAGCAGATTTAAAAAATGCAAATAAAAATAAAAGAAAAATAACCGGATCTATTCTATGGAAGGCAAATTGGAAGAAATTCAAAAAAAAAAGAAGAAATACAAATTCCAGAATGCAGATTTACAAACTAAAAGCAAATTACACCAACAACCAGATAAGTTTACACCACTCAAAAAGAAATTTAAACGTACAGTCTGAACAAATTACATTGCGTCCTAGAATGTAAAACTAGTAATAGTAGCATGTAAGTGTCAATGTAGCTCACAGATACTATAGAAACTAGCAATCCACCGCAGGGGAGAAGCGCTGGCCGGAGAGCAGATGAAGAAGGCACACCCGCCATCGCGCCGTCCCGCAGACAGGCGGGGAGCAGAGGAAGGAGGCATGCCCGCCGTCGCGCCGTCCCGCGAGCGAGCAGAGGAGGTCGGACGCTGGTGCTGATGGGCATGGAGCAAACGAAGAAGGCGCAGGGCCGTCACGCAGGTGAGCAGCGCGCATGCGCGTGTGGGTAATGGAGGAGAACGCTACGGTGGAAGGGATAGAAGAGGATAAGGATGGGAAGGATAAGACTGGGCTGGGCTTCACGCAGTGTGGAGAGGCTTCTAGAGAGGCAGGCTTACGTGCAGTGACGGAGCTTGCCAGGAAATCAAGGGGGGGCCAATTTGACATGGTACACTGTGGCCATGTAGATTCACTTTACTCTCTACCTGCTTGCCAGTGCTACTACTTAGTCATACCCCTTCAATAGCATTGTTTCTATTGACTTCTATGCACTGTTTATCTTCTCCAACAGCAGCAACCATAAAAAACAGTTATTAATGCTAGTGAAATCTCACAGAGCAAGGGGGGGCCGGAGCCCAGTTTGGCCTCCACTGGGCTCCGTCCCTGCTTACGTGTACAGGTGGATGGACTCCGCAGCACACATCCGACGGCTGAAGATTCGAGTGAGCCGAGCGCAAATAATGCTTGAGTGCTAGGTAGATTTATCGTATTTATTTTCTTTGGTATGTACAGTATATATTTGAGTGAAATATAAAACTCCTCTTGTGTATCAAGAGATGTGTATACTATATGTACGCTGTGTTTTATTTCCATCCTTGTATGAGAACCGCTCCGGTAATCCTCTTTTCTAAAACTAGCAGAATTCCCCGCGCGTTACTGCGAGTATGGAATAGGAATATAAATAGGTTAGAATGTTAATTACTAAGAAGCAGAAGATTTATAAGTATAGATCTATTAGCATAATTGTGGAGATTATATCCATTGACATATATGGTATAGATCATTGAAACTAATGTCTGAACTCCGAAGTAAATTTTTGTTAATGAATGAGGCTTAGTGGGCGATAATGATGTCACTATGCTGATGTGGCGTAACGAAAACGCAGATAAATATTTTAGTAGGTCTTTGCTTTATAGGAGCATAGATTGCACTAATCACTCGTCTCAAAAGCGACCCACCTAATTAATTACCGGCCCGGCACTTCTATAAGGGCCTTGTTTAGATCCCAAATTCTCCCCTTAAATTCCACTATGCAAAAAGAAGATTCCACATCACATCAAAATACCGGCAAATGCATGGAGTACTAAATATAGATAAAATAAAAAATTAATTGCACAGTTTTGTTGTACTTTACGAGACGAACATTTTGAGTCTAATTAATCAATTTTTAAACAATTTTTTGCACTAAAAAACAAAAGCTGCTACAGTGTTCCGACAGGAACACTGTAGCAGCAGCGGCCAAATCGGGGCGTACGTTTCGGCATCTAAACACGGCCAACACCAAATAGACCCAGCCCAAGCCCAAACCCAAGTGCATGACGTATCCGTCTCCCTTTTCGGAACAGCCTTTTCGTGATGGGCGTCTGCAGCCGACTAAGGGGTGTTTGGTTTGAAAGTTAAAGTTTAACAAACACTGTAGCACTTTCGTCTTATTTGATAAAAAATTTCTAATTTGGGACTAATTAGGCTTAATAGATTCGTCTCGTAAATTACTCCTAATCTGTGCCGACATGCATGCAATTAGTATACATTTAGTACTCAATGTATTTGAAGGAACATTAATGTGATGGGAGTTAAACTTTAACAACTACAAATCAAACAGGCCCTAATGCCCACGCCATAGCAATGGCGGCACTGTGGACGCCGGCCGAGGCAGCACATTCTCACGGATGCTGCATTCCCTGGCGCCGGGCAGCCGAGGTGGAGCCAGCGGACGGCCTAGAGAGTCCACGACACATAACTCCAACTCCAAGACAAGAAAGCTTCACTGCAGCTGTACTTCGTGGCGATTCCACTCCTGGACAACAGGGGCAAATGATGCAGTTTCCAACAAACTAGTAGCATGTCGGCAAATTAAGTGCTTCTGTCATAGTTTGCACACAAATTAAAGCCAAGATCCAATGTGACACAAGTGGAAGGATTGCACAACATCCTGTAGGAAACATCATGACGCAGCCATCGCGGTGGCCGTCCTCGTGGACCTCCAAGTCTCCGACACACACACACAGCAGACGTCCATCAGGAGGCAGAGGACCTCATACGAAATGGGACGGCACTAGAAGGATTCGGAGGTGGATGCAAGTGGCGCTGTGGATGAGCCGTCGACGAGCTTTGTTCCTTGCCGACGCACCCGTACAAAAAAAAAGTCCGAACAAAGGGGATCGGCGATTTGGGCTGGGCAGAGGCCGGGTTTATGAGGGCCGGGTCCATGTAGATCCATACATATTAAGAAAATGATTAATTCAGGCCGCTTTGAGATGCGTGCAATTTTAGAACATGGATCTACCGTAGCATTTCTCTCATTCTATTCTATGGCAGCTCTTTCTATTGTCACGAATTGGATCTAGAAGTAGAAATTAGGCACATTCAGAATTTATTATGATGGTGTTGAATGCGTACGATCTTCAATCGTCATCGCCATCGCCATACTTGAAATCAACCCATTTGGTCGTGACTCTAGAGAAACAATGACACCCGTATGGCTTCAACGTACGCGTCCCAAACGCACCAATTGATCGAGTCGCCTGACGCAGCTCCGAGTAAGTCGATGGTCGTTCGCGGCGTGATGGGCACACAGGGTCGATCTCATCGGTGACAAGGCAAGGCACGAAGGAAGAGGACTGTACGTCGGTGGATAGGAAAATTGTTCGGGGGACACCGGACACGGTGGCGGTGACGACGCATCAGCCACCACCACCAGGTGTTGAAAAGGGGGGCTTGTGACTGTTCATGCTCCTTGCTTCTACCGTAAGCACAAGCCGCCGCTGCACTAGCTATATATACAATCTCACACCCTGTTCGTTTCGCTGGTTCAGCGGAATCAGCAGTCATCCAGCAATGTTTCTCTCTCGCAATAATCCAGCGAACAGTACTTTCAGTCACAATAATCCAGCGAAACGAACAGGCTGTCAGCTGGTGCCACATGAACCCTCCTTTAGTTTCCATTCAGCACACACACACACACACACACACGGCATATGGACATGCGAGGGTCCTCGGGTCGTCTAACCAGCCTGGGATTCGGCTTCCTGGCATTCAACTCGGGGCTCACCATCTACAACTCCTGGGGCGACACGAGCTCCGTGGCCTTCGTGCTGCTCGTGGATGCTGTGCTCCTTCTCCTCTTCCTCTGCCTCCGTGAATTCGAGCGGGGTGTTGGCAGGGGTAGAGATGCCTGGATCAAGGCCGCGGTGTGGGCGCTGACGACGCTGCTCACAGCTATGTTCGCGTCCAGGGTGGCCCCGATCATGCCGCCGGCCGTGGGCGTGGGCGTCTGGATCATGGCGGTGGCCACGGCTGCCGGCGGCCTCTGGGCGCTCTTCCTGAATCCATGATGCGGTGCACACAGAGTATGTGTGCGTGCGCTTGCTGTTTGTAGCAGCTTGTACTGGTACCGGCCTATTCGTACATTATGTATTTGTATAATATAAAACTCTGTTGTTTTCTCTTGTATACGAAGGGATGTAGTATATGTTCATTATGTTTTTATTTCGATCATTATAAGTCACGAATTGGATGTAGCAGTATATATTCAGATTGTCATTTTGTGGTAGGAGTACCACGCATTGCGATTGTGTTGCATGCGTGCGAAGTAAGGTGCCTCTTGAATTGTCATTGCCATACTTAAATTAATTCGCCCCTTCGTGCCTCTTGAATTCGTCGGTAAATACAAACCACAACGGGTTGTGTGCCCACCCCTTATCTTCCAGCGTCCATTTTGCTTCAAGATTCGTGCGTCAGTGCTTTTTTGGAAAAAAAAAAATCCATGCACCAGTGCCTTTTTTGGATGGTGTGTAAGAGTGGGTTGGCTCGCACGAATCTCGGAGCAAACTGAGCCGTAGGATAAGTGGTGGGCGCACACCTGGTTGTGGAAATTACAAGTTGCCCATTTCGTCGTGCCTCTAGAGAACAGTGAGTCAGTGACACACCCGTATGGCTTCAAAAACGCGTCCCAAACACACCAACTGCGCGCGCCTCGGCCGGTCTAGCTGCGGGTGTGCCATGCAGGATTGAGATTACCGAGTTACATACGTAGATCGAGCCGCCTGTCGGTGATGGTGTCGGCACGCACGCAGCGCAGGCGACGTCGGTTCCGTAGCTTTCGTGATCGCCAGCCGCTGCTTCTGCTCCGCCCTTTGATCCTACGAGCTTGCTCGGCCGGAGGCGCGGCTGCCGACCGAAAAATAACGACTCACTGGCTCAGGCTGATGATCTGCACGCTGCTCACCTGTTCGCGTGGAAGACCAGCGCGATGGAGGCGTATGCGCCGGCCATGAACGGCACAGCAGTCAGCAGGGCGCGGGTCGTCCCTTGATCTGTATTCCAATCATACAATATGCAGATGACACGTTGATAATAATGAAGGCATGCAGCAGGCAGCTATGGACTCTGAAAGCATTATTACAGAGCTTTGGGGACTCTATTGTCTTGAGGCAGTGTTTAGTTCCTTCAAAATTACAAAAATTTTACAAGATTCTCTGTCACATCAAATCTTTGGACACATGCATGGAGCATTAAATATAGGTAAAAAATAACTAATTACACAGTTTGGTTGTAAATCACGAGACGAATCTTTAGAATCTAATTAGTCCATGATTGAATACTAATTGCCAAATACAAACGAAATAGTTACTGTGCTTCCAAAAATTTTACAGGGCAACTAAGCACACCCTGAGAGTAAACTACTCAAAGTCCATGATGATTCCTATAAACACAAGTGAGGCAAAACTGATCCATCTAGCAAGAACTTTCAACTGTGAAGTAGGGAGGCTACCATTTACTTATTTGGGCTTGCCTCTCAGTCTTACTAAGCCTAGAGTGATTGACTTCACACCATTAGTTAATAGGTGTGAAAGAAGATTAGCAGCAACATCAATTTTCTTGAGCCAAGCTAGAAGATTGGAAATCACCAACTCAGTCCTATCTACTCTGCCAACTTTTTGTATGAGTACTTATCTTCTCCAGCAAACTGTTATAGATCAAATAGACAAATTCAGGAAAATTTGTTTATGGAGAGGATCTGATGTTAATGCCAAACAGAGGCCAAAGGCAGCTTGGACCATGGTTTGCAGGTCAAGAGAGGAAGGGGGGCTGGGGATCATAAACATCAAGACCCAAAATAAAGCACTGCTATTAAAACACTTGCATAATTTTTTTAACAAAGAATACTTGCCTTGGATCTCTTTAATCTAGGAGTGCTACTATAGCTCTAGAAATGTACCCAGAGTTTCAAAGAAAGGTTCATTTTGGTGGAGGGATATTCTAAAGTTGCTGGACAAGTTTAAGGGATTTGCCAAAAAAAAGATAAATAATGGAGAGACTTGCTTTTTCTGGGATGATCTTTGGAGGGAGGACACCCTGGCACATAAGTATCCAGAGCTGCTTTCATTTGTAAAAAAGAGACAGATCTCTTTCAAGCAAGCTTCTTCTCAAGCACCACTGCAGAGTTTGTTTCATCTGCCCCTATCTCAACATGCCCATGATCAGCTTCTGCTCCTACAAGGAGAATTGGATGAAGTCAGATTGAATAATTTATCTGACGCCTAGTCTTATATTTGGAATTCAGATGATTTCTCAGTTAAAAGAGCATATAAACACTTAAGTGGTCACTGTTATCCACACCCTGCCTTCAAATGGGTTTGGAAGAGCTCATGTCAGAACAAACACAAAGTTTTCTTCTGGTTGTTGTTAAAGGATAGGGTCAGCACCAGAGAACTGTTAAGAAGGAAACGGATGGTTTTAGAAGAGTATAGTTGCATACTTTGCAATGCAGCAACAGATGAGACTTCTCTGCACTTGTTTCTGCTATGCCCCCTTGCAGTCCAATGTTAGGGTTGGTTAAATATTCAGATTGATCCAAATTTAGACCCTTTTCAGTTGCTCCAAAGCTTCAGAGCTCAATTGGGAGTACCTTTCTTCATGGAGAACATAATTCTTATGTGTTGGTGCATATGGAAGGCCATGAATGATCATGTTTTTCGTCAAATAAATCCGCTGGTTCTCAATGTGAAGGAGGACTTTAGAAAGGAGTTCGAGCTTCTGCTTCTTAGAGCAAAGCAGAGTTACTTCCCCCTGATTCAGCAATGGATTGTAAATCTTGCCTAGCTCAGTTTCTGCTCCTTTTGTGGAGCATCTTCTCCACTTCTTTTTTTGTTTCCTGATTTCCCTCCTTACTTACTGTCTTTTGTAACTATTCCTTTCTTTAATGAATCTTAGTAGGGGCTCTGCCCCTCCTGTTCTCTTAAAAAAACTATACTCCGTACATGGCGAGCGCGGAGTTGCAGTGTTAGCGTGGCATGCAAAGCCGACCGTGGCGATCAAAGTTCATGTGACGTCAGTGGTGAGGCAAGGTGTGCGGCGGATGAAATAGTGGGGTTGGCCTTGTGGGAGTAGCGAGTGAGCTTGTTCGCTGGATCGTTTTCTGGTGCTGATTTGTATGGCTGATTTGTTGTGAGAGAAAAACGTTGTTTTATGGTTGGAACAAGTGTTCAAACGACAGGGAGTTGACGAGTTATTTCAACCTGCAATAAAGGCGGTTGTCTTTTTTTTTTAGAAAGGGAAGGCGGTTGTCGTTGATGCCGGTTAGTATATATTGACTCTAGAGAATTCCGGAAGACTTTGGACTTTAGAGCCTTGGAGTAGTGTGTGTGTTTTGATCAGATTGAGCCTTGGAGTAGCTGACACGCAACAAGTGTAAAGGGATGAGTGGCAGGGGAGGATTTAGACCTAGGCCAGGTTTAGTTTGCAAATTTTTTCAACCTGATGAATAGTACCACTTTTGTCTTATTCGGCAAATATTGTCCAATCGTGGACCAACTAGGCTCAAAAGATTCATCTCGTGATTTCCAACTAAACTGTGTAATTAGTTATTTTTTTTACCTACATTTAATACTCCATACAAATGGCTAAAAATTAATGTGATGAAGAGTGAAAAAATTCTAACTTTGTGCATCTAAACAAGGTCCTAAGATTACCCGCAACGTGTCTAGTACTGAAAAATTAATGCTCATGCCAACTAGATCGATGCTGAGAAAATGCCCAATGTTTAGTTAAAAAAAGCACTATGCAAAAAAAGATTCTCCGTCACATCAAACTTGCGATATATGCATGGAGTACTAAATGTAAATGAAATTAAAAACTAATTGTACAGCTTGGTTGTACTTTGCGAGACGAACGTTTGAACCTAATTAGTCAATGGTTGGATACTATTTGTCAAATAAAACCAAAATATGATACAGTACATTTTTCACCATTTTCAGGAAAACTAAACAACGTTGTGCATCTACGTCATGCACCCAGATAGACTTGTGTCACATCCACTATCTTCGTTTCTGGTGCATGAGAAAGCATCTGGTACAAGAGAAAGCATTAACGCCGGCTAAGAAATACTCTCCCCGTCTAAAAAAACATGTAATTCTAGCGTTCAAATCTTATTTAAAAAACATATAATTCTAAGTTGTGGTCAGTTTTTTTGAGTGGCCTCACCGAATAAAAAAAACCACATTAAAATACTGTAGACAGTTTTAATGTTGTTGTGTGGTTGGTATTGTTCCACTATTGTCCTGAACTTTCAAAGAATACTCTAGATAGAGGAGCAAAAGCGTAATTTCACACTTATGCTAAACTGGTCTTAAAACCGAGATTCACATGTTTTGTGGGATGGAGGGAGTACTTCTTTACTCTCTTAGCATCGAAGCAAGAACATGCCTCGGTGTCAGCTTTTTTTTTTCCAACTCAGCATCACCCATAATGGTATGACTCGATGCTGAAATAAGAGAGAGAGTTTCAGGACTTTTTGGAACATCGTGGACAGTCTATGACGCCCGGCACGATCCGTGCTCGGCGGCGTTCGTATTCGTGTACTACGTCGTCCTTGCGGTCCTGACGAGCCTTTTCGTCCGTGCAGTCGCCGGCGGTCACGCTAGCGAGCACGGGCAGCGCTAGAGGAGCCTGCTGTGCGGTGCTCAACTGCTCATGCTCCAGGGTGCCGCTGCAGATGTCTCCAAGCTGGTGTGATCGATGGCCGTTGCCACGGTCACCGGAGGGTTCTGGGCGTTCTTCCTTAGTCACTGATTCAGTCGCATTCTGAAACTCTGAATCCGTATTTCCATTGCCGAGCGGATGCGCCAGTTCCCTCGTGTGTGTGTTCTGCTGTGCCGCCGAATTTGCTTGTCTCGTCAGCTGCATTTAACACTGCCATGAAAAATGCACATTTTTTTAGCGTAATTGGAAACTGCTAAAGAAGTGTTTTTTTGCAGGAAAGGTATTGAAACGTACTATGGATCCAACTTTTAGACAAATTTTCGATATGATAACGACAATTATTGTTTTTCTTTTTGCGAACGATATCCTGCTAGCAGTTGATCCTCTGGTCATCTAGCAGACATTTATTGACTTTCGGTGACAGTTATAAAACCTTGGACAAAGTTCTAGACAAACCATCAGTATGACATTGACGTTTTTGTTCTGATTATTTTTCTCTTTTTTTTCTTTTATACACACCTGGCATCTTGGCGACTAAGGCTCTGTTTGGTTTCCAAATGTTAAAATTTAACTCCCATCACATCAATGTTGCGGCAAATGCATGTAGTACTAAATGTAGACTAATTGTATGTATGTCGGCACAGATTAGGAGTAATTTACGAGACGAATCTATTAAGCCTAATTAGTTCAAATTAGAAACTTTTTGTCAAATAAGACGAAAGTGCTACAGTGTTTGTTAAACTTTAACACCCAAACCAAACAGGCCCTAAGGATCGTTGCTCTCACCTGCTCCTTCTTCAGGGCCTAGGCCTTGTTTAGATGACCAACTCGGGGGTGGCCGATTCAGCACAGTGCCACCCCGAGTACTGTAGCACTTTTATTTTTTAGTGCAAAAAATTGTCTAAAAATTGATTAATTAGGCTCTAAATGTTCGTCTCGCAAAGTACAATAAAATTGTGCAATTAGTTTATGAGTTCATCTACATTTAGTACTCTATATATGTGCCGACATTTTGATGTGATGGGAAATCTTCTTTTTGCATAGTGGAATTTAGGGGTGAATTCTGGAACCTAAACAAGACCCTATATACCCCAGGAATCTTTTGCGAATTCTGACCTTGTGGGTCACAGAGACGGCGCACACGTAAGTTTACACGTGGTAGTGAATTTGGATTATTCAAAATCCAATTGATATTTGTTGCTCTCACGGCTCTTTTGAGTTTCTCTCAAATTTATTCAATACCCATCCTTATATGATCCAATGAGGTCTAAATATATTTGGGAGCAACCCAAAAATTAAAGTCCAGTGTCGCTTGATGTCTTTGGACTTGAGAGAGGGGTCTCCAATATCTGGTTTAGGCTTTTTAATATTCTGGTTGTGACTCTTATCAAAAAATTTCGCGTAGTAAGAATTGAAATATCTTAAATTGAGTATATAAACATACTCCAACTGATAGATTAGTATGCACACATACGCAATATGGTTTATTAAAAATAGGAGTAACTACACGCGCGTGTAGGAAAAATACACCCTATATATATAAACTGGGCGCAACGTACACGTACTGAAATGACTGTTCATTCGTTCGATATCTTGCTCCCTACGGTACTGTCCTTCCGTTCGAAGACACACGGACTCCGCGGCCGGCGTTGACTCGATCGTAAGAAACACGTCTAGTATGTAATATACTGCACAGTACTAGTATCACATATATATGTTCCTAGCTAATTCGACCGCGGCATGTCATTGCTTGCAGAAACACAACTAATGTTTAGATGCGAAAAAGGTTGGAATTTGGCTATTGTAGCACTTTCGTTTGTATTTGATAATTAGTGTCAATCATGAATTAATTAGACTTAAAAGATTCGTCTCATAATTTATAACCAAACTGTGTAATTAATTATTTTTTAATCTATATTTAATGCTTCGTGTATCTATTTAAAGATTTAATGTGATGGAGATAGTGTAAAAATTTGGAATTTAGAATCCATCTAACCAAGGCCTAAGTAACTAACGTAACACATACGAAAACAGGATCATGGCGTCATGGTGGCCAACATTCCTGGGTTTCCTCCTCCTGACATGCAACTCCGCCGTCGCAATCCACAGGTCAGGCGGCCACGCCGCCACGATACTCTTCGTCGGCGCGACGTACGCCACCCTGGTCCTGCTCCTCCACTGCTTGCGCCGGTTCGAGACGGCGCCGCGCACCACACAATTTCTATTTTTAAATATACATGAACTACGACTTTTTTTTTGAACACCGCCAGGAGCACTGGCATATCATATAAGACTCGTATTGGACACCTATACTGACCGCACGCTCAAGTACAGATGAGACTGTCCGAGATTTCTCGGAACGCGTCTACCGGGCACACACGCACGCACACACTACTCACACACACCGCCCGGCTCCCTCAGGGGAAAAGTCCCCAGCGAGACGCGCGTAATTCGGCCCAGCCAGGGCTCGAACCCGCGAGCGGCTGCTCCCGCACCTGGGGAGCGAACCACCCGAGCTATGCTCGGCTCGAACTACGACTTTTTAAAGTAGTGCCCTGCGGCCTAGCGGGGAGCGGTTATAAGGTAGTGTTTAGATGGTGTAAAAGTAGATGTAAAGTTCCTGTAGCATTTTTCGTTGTTATTTGATAAAATTTATCTAATCATGGACTAACTAGGCTCAAAAGATTCGTCTCGATATTTACAGACAAACTGTGCAATTAGTTATTTTTTTTACATATATTTAATGCTCCATGCATGCGTCTAAAGATTCGATGTGACGGGAAATCTTGTAAAATTTTTGGAAGTTTGAAGGGATCTCAACACTGCCTAAAACGAAGGCCGAACTGCTCGGTCGTCTCGTCGCCAGCGACGATCAAGATCAAGGCTTAGGCTTAAGTTTCTGCTTTGCGGCCCAGAGAAGAAACCTTTCCTACTCGTCGTAGTCGATTATATTATTCCGGCGAGCACCGCATGGACGACCGGCGCTATTCCGGGCTAAACAAGGTAGGCTTCGGTGTCCTGGCCTGCAACTCGGCGCTAGCCGTCTGCAAATCCTGGGGCGACGCCGGCTCCGTCGCGTTCGTGCTCGTCGCCGACGCGGCACTCGTCCTCCTCTTCGCCTGCCTCCGTGAGTTCGAGCGCCGCCGCGGTGCTGGCGGGGCCGCAGCCGGGAGCGGCAGGATCAAGGCCGCGGTGTGGGCGCTCACCACGCTGCTCACGACGATGTTCACCTACGCCTCGATGGTGGCGCCGCTGATGCCGCTGGTCGTCGATCGGCGCCCTCATCTTCCTCTGCCTCCGCGAGTCCGAGTGGGCCCAGATCAGATTGGGCGGACAGTATGCTGAGCTGCTCAAGATGGGCTTCGGCGTCGCGGCGTGCAACTCCGCGCTCGCCCACCACCACACCGACGGCGGCGAGGGCTCCTTGGCGTTGTGTTCATTGCGTACGCAGGCTTCGTGACCCGGGCCCTGGCTCTTCCTTCGTCTGTTGGATGGCCGCGCCCGCGCGTTCGGAGCCGAGCAGTGACAAGACCAAAATAAAGGTCGCGGGCTCGTGGGCCTCGTTCGGCTGGCGGGTGACCGGTGGCTGAGGCTGATTTATTGTGAGAGAAAAATACTGCTGGCTGGCTGGTGGCTGGTAGCTGGTGCTGAACTGGTGTGAGAGAAAAGCACTGTTGTCTGGCTGGTAACCAGCCAGCCGAACAATGGTCTGGGCGCTGACGCTGCTCACGTCACGTACGTCAGACTTCTTGTATTGCTTCCATCCGTGATCCGCGCACTCGCTAGCCCAGTGACCTAATCTTCCGCAAATAAAGCAGTTTTATTTGTTCCCTTTCCTTAAACGTGGCTGTTTGTTTAGAGTTTGATTCGTTTCCTTGCTTGTTCTTCTTTTCGTTGGTGTGAGAAGCACAGAGACCTTGTTCATCCGGCTTATAATCCGTACTATTCAGCTTGTTTTTTCAGTCGGAACAATATTTTTCTCTCACAACAAATCAGCCAACAGTGTTTTTCAGCCGGCTTATCAGCACAGCCGAACGGGGCCAGAGTTTTCTGAGTCCACATGTATAGTTCTGAAAACAATTCTACTCACATGGGAACATGGACTAATACAAGTAAATTGTTAAAAACAATTTTAAATTATTAATTATCTTTGTGTCAACATAAATTAGATTGTGGGGGTTTATGATTTTGTCTGACAGGTTTTTTATTGGTGGAACTAAAAATATTTTAATATAAAATATATGCAATAACGGTCGTCTTAAAAAAACTTAGATTTAGGTATCTAAATTTTAGCAAGCCCCTTTCTCTTTTGACTAGTATATAGTAGTAAATACTAATAAGATAAGTGATCCCTCCGTTCCATTAGTTTCAAGTTTTTTTTATGCAATATATATAGTGTATGTCTAAAGAAATAGTAAAAAAATGAGAAATTTTATAGTGCTTGGAATAATGAGAGCCATCCGTTTGGCTAAATCGAAGGGTTAAGAAATAGGAGGAACCTACTCAGAGGAATTTAAGTTGTGGGCCAGAACCAAAATCTAGTGGGCTCGAAACCGGCTCTAATTAAATTGTGGAGGGTAGAATGGTACTTTTGCATGGATTCACTGGCCATGGATCGAAAAAGCTGTCTTCCCGGCGGCACACGCCGGCCATGTCGGACTGCATCGGCTCGCACCTACGAGCTTACGCACGGACGCAAACGCTGGCCGCTACCTCGTTGATTTGGCCGTAGGCAGGGCTCAGTTAGAGAGGCAAGGTCGCTGGTGATGCGACACGGGCATGCGAGAGGAGCTGAGCGTGGTCTGTAAGAGGAAGGGGAGGGGAGGATACAGGCGCTGCAACCCCATCTCCGGCTGAGGCGCCAGCCCCGACGAGCACGGGCACAGGTAACACAACTGCTTTCTCGATTACAAAGGAGTTAAAAGTTCAGGAAAAAAATCGATCTGTTAATTTGTTGATTTGTTACACTTGGCCACAGATGTATGAACCGTGGAGACCAAATAAGTGTAGGCAGGTGACAGATCGGAAGCAGCAGCCCATCGATGATGGGAGCAGGCAAGGCTATCGAGCCCCTACCAGCCAAGCGGATTGTAAGAGTAGAGAAGACTGAATGATCACAACTCAAGTTGTATTGGTCTGAAGCTTGTAGTTATATACATTTACAGGATATGCAGGCCGCTTTTTTTGTTTTTTAGCCATTTTTTCACAAGATTCTCTCAAATGTGCCCTTGGCGGAATGCTTTCAAAAAATAGAACCTAAGTTTGGCACCAGGCGCCAAGGTTACACGGCGGCTCGGCGCCAGGTTTCATTGGCGCCAAGATCCTTGCGCCGACGCAAACGTGGAGCTGACGTGGCGTATAGCATGACGCCATTGCCGTTGGCGCCAAGCATGACGCCATTTTCATTGGCGCCAAGCATGACACCATTGATGTAGGCGCCAAGCCTGGTGCCACAGATCTTGGCGCCAAGATCATGTTTTAACCAGCCGGCTCCTCTTCCTGCCCGAGTCTTTCTCATTTTCTTCCTCCTCCATCTCGGGTTTTCCCTCTCCCTACTTCGCTTGTACCGTGGAAAGTTGGATTTGATCCGTAGATCTTCGAGAGCAAGGTATCCTCTCACTCCTAGTTTTTTCCACATCGATTCGGTATATGTTAAACGTATTTTAAACCTAAGAATTGTCACTAGTTAGGGTTTCATGCACTTTTTAATATTCATATGTATTATACAATCGTAGGATGCCAAGGCGTGAAAAAGGCAACAAACCAAGGTATGCGTTCATTGTTGTGCATGACATGGTAAACCCTAGGTTTATGGTTAATTGTTATTTGCTTTTTTATTAGAACGAAATTTATTGTAGTTATGGCTGGATGACCGGAAGTCCCTACGACCCAAAGCCGCTCCCTAGCGGTGTGTCAAGACCCATGTGCTTTTGTGGTGATCCTTGCAAGGTAGACATTTCTGAAGACGAGGCAACCTATAGACAGAGGTATTGGATGTGTTCCAATTATGCATGGGAGCCTACATAGCGTCAGCGCCACAGTGTATTTATTGTGAGAAATTATTAATGTTTATTAATTATCTTGTGTCATATGAAGTTTTGCATATTTATTTGTTTTATAACAATTGCCTTTGTTGCAGACCCCTCTACCGCTCTGTGATTTTGAGCAGTGGATTGACACTGAGATAAGGAGTCAGACAAGTGGCTTCTAAAAGGACTGAAGGAGTGGGATGCGGAGCGTCTCGAGATATTAGAGAAGAGACGTAGAGAGGAGGCAGCAGAAAAGGAGCACAAGGAAGAGGTGAAAAAAGGCGTGTTGCTGCGTATAAGGAGCAAAGGGAGAAGAAGCTTTAGCACATGCGCCGAGCGAAGACAGCGACGGAGGAGAATCCCGATGCCCAGAGGAAGGGAAAGTGACCTAGTAGCACTCAGTAGTTTGCATGACTTGCTAGTTCTATGGTTTATTCATGAACAATATTGTTTATGGACTATATAATGTGTTGTCATGTAATGCACTTTAAGTATAGGCGTACCTAGGGTATTTTCTGCGTTATTTAGTTTGTCATCATGTACTTCATATGTTATTGTGTTGTTTAATGTGCCCTATTATTGGACCTTTCATTGCGTTGTTGGTTTTATTATTTGTGGTCATAATATCAAGTTTAATATTGCAGAGGTAGTGATACTAGTTCACGTAGTGCAATTAAAATATAAGAAGTAGTGGATTACATAATTCAACACGCAGAACATGGCATGTCAGAACATGTATCAAACTAGGGTACATATGTCCTGGACTAAACCTAGCATGCCTTAGGTAATTGAAGCGAACAACAAGCACATGACATTGCATGTGAGAAACATCTACCAAACAAGGGTACATAGTTCCTTCCACTAAAGCTAACATGCCTTAGGTAATTAAACCAAATAACAAACCTAACATGGATATGGCATGTGAATAAAATAGATTTGTCCTATCTAGTAGTGTGGCCACATAGCAAATTCTGTTGCCCCTTCTCCACAGTACCCTCCCATTGTTGGTGGTGGAGGTGGCAGGGGTGGCGGCGGAGGCCTTTTGTTCTTGTGATTAGGGCAGGTGCAATATGGATCATTGCAGAGTGTCTCCTGTGAACCGGCATCATTATTGTTGTCGTCGTCTTCATCGTCCTTGTAACCGCTGCTAACTTCCCTTTCTAGATCGAAGATATGATCCTACAGGTAGTAGATGTACTGCTGATGTGAATAAATTGGTCTATGATTGACCCACCTAGTGAACCCACAGTTATCTTTTGATCCCGAACACTGCAGTATGTCCTATAAGATGTATAGCAATTAAGAAACAAATTTGAGTAAATAATTTTAAAAGCAATTATCCATGCTCGCAGGCATTTGAAGAAACGACGACCTCAATCCAAACCCTCGATGAACATCTACACTAAGCAGTCCTCACCATGCCTATATTTTGGTCAATCTTCTTTTCGGTTATCGTATCCTCTGAGAGGGAACTCTTTGGTGAAATCACTCTTGCTCTCGATCGGAAAATGATACACCGGTTCATCAAAGTCATCCGGACCCAGAGACCCCTTCCACACAATGGGAGTTCCCTTCGTCCCCCCTATCCCTTTCCTCTAGATGACCCTCTAGACATTCCTACTCGAACGTAACCAACTACTGGTTTCAAGTGAGTAGCAACGTATGAAGCAATGCGTATATATAGGCAGCCCAAGATTTAGTAGCCGTTGTAGTGTGGCATCAATGTTCCTAAAAAGGCTATTAGGTATCACTGAAAAGTCTATTTCGAAGGACACTGAAAAAGTCTAGATACCATTCCTGAAAAGCCTATTTGAAAAGTGAAAAACCTATTTGAAAACTCATCTAAAAAGGCTAGATTCCGGTGATCAATCAATTCATCTGTATAAGTCTTTGTACGATTTGACGGTGACATGATAAATCACTGAAAAGGCTACATGCTATAGGTGTACTGCACAACTGTACTTCAAGCAGAAATTTTTGGCAGAGTTTCCCCTGTTTTTCGATTCAATCCTTACACAAATATGACATTAACATATGACATGAACAAATATATCACATATTCATCTCAAACCATATACATGAGCATACTAAAAGTCCATAGAGTTCATAATAGTGCATAAAGTCCATAGTAGTTCATATAGTCCATAATAATAGTCCATATAGTCCAGAATAATAGTCAATACAATCCATGATAGTGCATAATAAAAGTCCACAATAGTCTATAATAACATCTACCACAACCTTTACTACAGCCCTCACTGCCTCCTAGTCTTACCCTTACCTTTGTGTCCAAGAGCGTCGGTGCCTGGAGTGAGAGGGTCAGGTGGTCGGCGTCGTCTGGTCCCTAGCTGCTACGTAGGCTGAGTCGAGGAAGCATCCTGTAGCTGAGACGGTGTAACGAAACCGACCAATTATTTGAAATTAAGTAAGAAAATCGTCCACCGAGCAAACGATTTAGCAAACTTAAGCCCGTATAACCCGGTAGTCCGTGAAACCACGATGGATTTCAAACCAACTTACATACCAGCCAAGATCGTAATAAGTTTAGCGATCACCATCACAAATTACATAAAAGTTCACATCACGGATACATCGGAGTTTAAACATAGTTATTACAAACCAAGTTAAAATAAAGTAGCAGAAGCATTTAGTTCAAACCACACACACTCACACCGAGTTCAAAATAAAGTGCCAGCTGATGATCATCTCCAACAAAAGCATTAGATGAGACGTAGGGAACGACCACTGCCCATGGTCCTAAGCTTCACCCATCGCAGGATAGAGGCAGTTGATACAGTAGCCGTAATACATCTGCCCATCTGCAACAAGTGGGAACAAAGCCCTTAGTACAAGAAGGTACTCAGCTAGACTTACCCGACATAACCGAAAATAAAATGACACCAAGGATCATGAAAGGCTTCATGGTAGGGTAGCTGACTCATTTGCAAAAAGGCATTTTCAACATTTAAAGAACCTTTTCTAGAAGCTTTTATATCAAGTTAAAATCTTTATTAACCTGCCAACTACATTTACACCTATACTAGAGTAAACATGTGATTAAATAAGTAAGGATAACCAATGATCATTAACAACTTCCATCATGTCATATTTCATATAACTGTCCAAGTGTTCCATCAATATTACTATGATGAAGTAACTCAAGTCAAGTGTTCACTATCCAGTGAACGATGTCGATTCGAATCGATTATTAACCAGCTAGTAATTTATTCCTCACACAAACCTCACTCACCCGCTAAAGTGAGATATTGGTCACCGAGTCAACTATTCAAGTAAAGTCTCGAGTTTGCCAGGAACCACATGTACCCGGGGGCTGCCCGACTGCTCTTTGGCTTTATCATCGTGCCCCCATGTCCTACCACACCTGCTCCGGTACAGTGCGTTGCGGGCAATCCACTCGGCCCGAATAATCTCCTAGCTTCGCGGTTGAAAGGTACATTATTCGGCCAGCTAAATGTAAGGCATGCGTTCAACATGACTCGAGGCCCAACAACGATCGGTCCTTAACCGACACAGACGGAAAACACTACAGTCCGAAACCCTGTAAGTCTCCGTCCGGTCTCAATTTCAAATTAACACTTAGTTATCCTAAGATGACATACTTTTTCAAGCAGATCTAGGTAACCACCTATCGCTTACAGGTGACAGGAAATCACTCGACTTCTACCGGTCTAAGCAAGCTAAGCATTTCTTGACTGCGAAGACCAGGGTAACAAGGGTATGGTAGAACAAAGGTAAACAAGACATAATACAGCAACGGTTGCAAACAACTCCTAAACGTAATGCATCATTTAAGGTAAAACATTAATAAAAAAATTTGCAAATCGGGAGAGAAATGCTCTGGGGCTTGCCTCTTTCGAAAAAGCTTGGGTGATGGTCAGAGCACTCTGGAAGATCCTCACCGACCTCCTCATCGGCTTCGGGCACCTCCTGCTCTTGCACCTCAGGCTGCTCTTCCGGTTCCTCGGGAACTGCTACCGGAATTACTTCCTACGATCCTGTATGATGCAAATATATAAGTGCTCATGTCTAGGTGCATTGTAGAGATGACATGTAATGATCATGATGAATGGGATGTAGATGAATATGTTTACTTTATTGTATAAAGTAGGAATACAATTCTTCTACATGGTAGTCCACATCATCCAAGAACATGAAGTAGTGTACTACTACTACAATCACTCTTCTACCATGACAAATCACCACAGCAATCTAAGATGCTTCAAAGATACACCAAATCAAATCTTATTAACTAATCATGCATTAACAAGGTTAATTAAACCCTAGTGGAAACTATGTTTGAATGACAACACTTCTTTTGGCAGCCCAGAAAAATCTGAGAAAATTACTGTGGCTTACTATCATCTAATCTAGCATGCCTCAAAAATTTCATTGCATTTGGATTACTAGAACTGCCTACACAAAAATAACAAGCTAGGGCCTAAAAATGAGCATAAAAATACTTTGTACTATGCAAAGTATCAAACAATAGATTTAGCATTTTTCCTACATTCTACACAGTAAACAATCACTATAGAAAAATTATTATATGCATGTTTTATTCATATTTTTCTCTCCATCAAAAATAATAATTATCAACAATCAAAAGCACTTGAACTACACATCAAAATTTTTCTACAAAACATGCATGACACATATTTTTCCTAGAAAGTACATTGCACAAAAAGATTAACAAAATTGAAACCATATTTTTCTGAGCTTTATATGATTTATTAAGCCTTTATCAAGAAAACAACAATTTCAATGATTAAATAAAAACTCTACAGAAAAGTATTTCAAACTTGATATGCAATATTTTTAGATCATAGATCTGGTTCTAAGAAGTCTACCAAAATTTGTTTCATAATTTTTGGAGCCAAAATAAGTACACAAACATTTTCCAAAGTATTTCTCTCCCCAAATAATAAAAGAAAAACAGAAAACAATTTTTCTTATTGCCAATGGGCCGGCCATGGAAACCAACCGGCCCGATGTTGTTTTCGGCCTGAGCGCGCGCGCGGGAGAAAGGCGAGCCGACCCGGCTTGGCCTCCGGCCCAAGGCCATTTCGGCCCCGTGAGGCCAAGGGGGGGGAGATGGTCACGCCGGCGACCATGGCGCCACGGCTGAGTGGCAGCAGGCTGACGACCGTTGTCGGCCATGACCGGGCAAGACGGGGTGCGCATCGGGTCCGCGAGAGGAAGGCGAACACAGCAAGGTAACTCCAAGGGGGAGAAAAGTAGCGGGGACACTCTTCCCACGGTGAAGTCGAGCGCGGCGGCGCCATGACCGACGGCGGCAAAACCGCTCAAAGCGACCCTACCTAGATCAGATGGTGAAATTAAGGTGAGCACGATGTGTCGGAGATTGAGGCGGAGAGACGTGCGCGCGATGGAGGGTGGCGGTGGACCACCGGTGGCTAATTTTGCCGACGGAGGTAGCGGTGGCGAGGGTGGCTCGAGCAGCGCTCGGTGCAGGGCGAAGAAATTGCAGCGTGAGAGAAGGAATGGAGAAGGTACAGAAGGAAGCAGAGCTCCTGCGGCTTGAAAACGGCGAGGCACGCGCTCGTGGGGGCCACGGACGGCCAAGTGTCACCTGCGAGCGGCGCATGCCGGCCACTGGGCGGCCCGTCCCTGCCGCGGCCAGGACGTGGCGTGGGCGCGCGGACGTGGGCGAGGCTGAGCTGGGCCGGGCCGGTTTCGCGAGCAGGCCGGGAAGGGAGGCGGTGGCCCAACAGGTGAAAAAAACGATTTTCCATTTTCTAATTTCAAACAAATTTCAAATAACCATTTTCAAATCCCATTTTGAGCAAGAAAATGGCTTTTTCTGAAAATGGCCCAAAAATGAAAGTTGCTTAGAATTTAATTCTCTACAACTTTTATTAAGGGACCAACTCAAAATTCCCAACAGATTTTGAATTGGAGAATAAAAGCTAAATAGGGAGGGTTTTTAACCATTTTCCAATAATATTTTTAAAAGCAAAATTTGACAAAACTTTGAATACCAAAGTTGCTCCAAAAATTGTGCTAACTAATTCTAGATGATTTACAATTATAGCCACACATGTTTTAATAGCATAGCAAGCATAATTAGGGTGAAACAATTCTAAACAAGTGTATGCAACATTCACGTTTCACAGAAATATTTTAACTCAAAATACACTCTACTTCACATGTGTTTATAAATGCAAATGATGCATCATGCGTATGATTTGCAATGATAAATGCCTGCGTAACACCGGGGTGTTACAGCCCTCCCCCTTATAAAAATCTCGTCCCGAGATTTGGGTTATGAACCATTTGTTATAAAAATCTTCATAAGCCTTTTGTAGATATTCACCCGTTTCCCAAGTTGCATCCCCTTCATCATAATGACACCACTGTATCTTATATATTTTCACCATATTATTTCGAGTAGCCCTCTCTTTAGATTCCAAAACTCGAGCTGGTTGCTCACGATATACCAAATCTGACTTGAGCTTTATGCCTCGGGGTTCGATCCTTTCCTCTGGAACACGCAGACACTTCTTGAGATGTAATACATGAAAAACTGGGAATATAGCACCCATTGTCTCAGGTAACTCTAACTTACAAGCTACTGACCCTTTCTTTCCAAGACCTTGTATGGTCCCACAAATCTGGCTGCAAGCTTTCTTCGAACTCCGAACCGTTTCTTCTTCATTGGTGTGACTTTCAGATAAACATAGTCACCAACTTCAAACACAAGTGGTCTCCTCCTTTTATCCGCATAGCTTTTCTGACGCGATTGAGCTGCTTTCATATTTTGCTGAATGATATGAACTTTCTTCTCGGCTTCTTCTACAAAGTCAATACCATAATATCTTCTTTCTTCTGGCTCGATCCAGTTTAGTGGTGTTCTACACTTTCTGCCATACAAAGCTTCGAATGGGGCCATTTTGATACTTTCTTGATAACTATTATTGTAGGCAAACTCTGCTAAGGGTAACCATGACTCCCATAAACCCTTGGAAGATAACACACAGGCTCTTAACATATCCTCCAGAACAGCATTAACTCTCTCGGTCTGACCATCTGTCTGAGGATGATATGCAGTACTACGGATCAAACTAGTTCCCAATCCTTTATGCAAGTGTTCCCAAAAGTGAGTAGTGAATTGTGACCCTCTGTTAGACACTATAGTCTTTGATATGCCATGCAATCTCACAATCTCAGCAATATACTTCTCGGCATATTGAGGTGGTCGATAATCTGCCTTGACAGGTAAGAAATAAGTGGTCTTTGTAAGACGATCCACAATCACCCAAATCGAGTCATGCCCTTTTTAGGTAGTGGGCAAGCCTGTGATAAAATCCATACTTATATCATCCCACTTCCAACTAGGTATGAACAAAGGTTGCAACAATCCGGTAGGTTTCATATGAATGGCTTTCACCCTACAACATGTATCACATCTGGCCACATAGGCTGCAATCTCTTTTTTCATCTTTGTCCACCAGCAACGAGGTCTTAGTTCTTGGTACATCTTGCTACTTCCGGGATGTATAGATAGCTTAGAAAGGTGAGCCTCATCCATAAGTTTATTCTTAAGCTCTCGATCCTTGGGAACAACAAGACGTCGTCAAACCACAACACGTCCTGTTCATCCACTCTAAAGTGCTTAGATGGTTCTTCTTTAATTTTCTCTTTGATGTGGAATACCCCTTTATCGGTCTTCTAGCCTTCTATTATCTTACTCTCCAAAGAGCAACTAATCTGAATACTATATAGCACAGCAGGATGCATCAGATCGAACCCATCTTCATATACTGGCTGCATATTCAAGCAATGTGACTTTCTACTCAAAGCATCTGCCACTACATTGGCCTTTCCAGGATGATACTGCACATTTAAGTTGTAATCTTTGATCAATTCTGACCATCTTCGCTGTCTTATGTTCAACTCTGGTTGGGTGAAGATCTACTTGAGACTCTTATGATCGGTGAAAATATTGCACACATTACTAAGTAGGTAATGTCTCCAAATTTTTAGTGCATGCACTACTACAGCAAGTTCAAGATCATGTGTCGAATAGTTGACCTCATGCTTTCTCAATTTACGTGAGGCATAAGCAATGACTCTTCCTTCTTGCATAAGAACATAGCCTAATCCAGTTTTCGATGCGTCGCAAAACACATCAAAAGGTTTCTCAATGTCCGGTTGTGCTAGAACAGGAGCAGTGGTCAACAATTTCCGCAACGAGTGGAAAGCTGCTTCACACTCCTCTGTCCATACGAACTTGTGATCTTTCTGTAGCAGACTTATCATTGGCTTGGCAATCTTTGAGAAATCTGGTATAAAACGGCGATAGTAACCAGCTAATCCTAAGAAACTTCTAACTTCAGAAACTGTGGTTGGCGCCTTCCAATCCATAACCTCTTGCACCTTGCTCGGATCTACTGAAACTCCATTTTCTGACAAAATATGACCAAGGAAAGGAACTTTCTTTAACCAAAATTCATACTTGCTAAACTTAGCATACAACTTATGATCTCTAAGTCTGGTCAAGACAATTCTCAGATGCTCTTACACTACCACAAACTTATCCAATTCTAGCATGAAAACCGTATTCATCAGATACATAAAGTATGCAGGAGCATTTGTTAAGCCAAAAGACATAACAAGATACTCATACAACCCGTATCTGGTGGAAAAGGCGGTTTTCGGTATATCTTGTGGCCTAATCTTGATCTGATGGTAACCTGATCTTAAATCTATCTTGGAAAACACTCTGACTTTGGCTAACTGATCAAACATAACATCAATATGAGGCAAGGGGTACTTATTCTTGATAGTTACAGCATTAAGTGGCCTATAATCCACGCACATTCTCAAAGTACCCTCTTTCTTTTTCTTCACAAACAAGGCAGGACATCCCCATTCAGACTTACTTAGCTGGATAAACCCCCTTTTTAATAATTCCTCTAGTTGCTTCTTTAGCTCAGCTAACTCATCCGGAGGCATCCGATAAGGTCTCCTTGAAATTGGAGCTGTCCTAGGGATCAACTCAATTCCAAACTCAACATCCCTATCTGGCGGAAGACCAGGTAACTCATCTAGGAACACATCCGAAAACTCACATGCTACCGGAATCTGATGAATACGAAAGACTTCCACAACACATGTCACACTCACGAGGTCTATTCTTCTGGGCAATGGTACCCGAAAAGTACCCTCACCCTTGGGATCCTTAAGGGTAAGTACCCGACTCCCTGCATCTATAACTGCCCCCTAATCCTTCATCCAATTCATCCCTATAATGACATCCAAAACTAGTCTAGGCATAACTATCAAGTTCACTCGAAACTTTTGACTACCTAATTCAAGGGTTGCCCCTCGAACCATCTGATTGGTTAAAACATCAGCCCTCGCTGAACTTATACGGTAACCATAACTCAAATCTGTGCATAGTTGTTCATGTTTCTGTGCAAATGCTTGACTCATAAAAGAATGCGATGATCCAGAATCAAATAGAATAACTGCAGGGTGTTGGTTAATAGGAAACTTACCAGTGGTTATGGGCTCTACCTCAGAAATCTCATCCACGGTGGTGTGGTGTACCCGAGCAGTATAGGTATGTTGCTTGTTTCTGGGCGGATAAGGACAGAATTTTGAAAAGTGGCCTAGTTGATCACAATTGTAGCAGGGTCCCCTCACTGTACCAGCAGATCCTATAGCTCCCTTAGAGTTGCCCTGTCCCACAGTTGCGGCTGTCTTTGCTGGCGGCACTGCCATCTTATACGGCTTCTGCGGTCCCTTGTAGTTCTGGGTTTTCTGCTGTGGTGGCCTAAACCTTGCACCCGGTGCAGACGGACGATAGGCAGAATGATTAGCCGTGAGGACTCTCGGCTGTGATGGTCCTGACTCAAAAGCCCTCTTGCGAGTCTTGGATGTAGTGTACGTGTTGTTATTCTTCTCTTGTTTCAGACAATCACTGATGAAGTCATTGAATCTGGTGCAGGTATTGGTACCCACATGTTTCATCATTTTTGGATTCAGTCCTCTCTTGAAACTAGCAATTCTCTTAGCATCTGTGTCAACCATGTCGGGAGCATAACGACACAAGTTGTTGAAGGCATGCAAATACTGCGTCACAGTTTTGGTGTCCTGGTTTAAAGCCAAGAACTCTCCCAACTTCATCTCAACCAGCCCTGGTGGAATATAAACTTCACGGAAGGCTTCAGTGAACTCTCTCCACGAAATCTGAGCATTTGGAGGGAATGTAGTGCGATGATGCTTCCACCACATCCTTGTTGGTCCTTATAACTGATGTGCAGCATATTCTGTCTTCAATACATCAGTCAGCCTCAACACACGGAACTTATCTTTCATGGTGTTGATCCATTCTTCAGCGTCAAGTGGCTCTATTGCTTCCTTGAAAATTGGTGGTCTGGTGTCCATGAAATCCTTGAAGTTGCTATACCGATTCACCCCATTGCCAGCACCTTGGTTGTTACCACGTTGAACATTGTTGGCATTGGTACGCAGAAAATCTTCCATGTTCTTCTGAGATTGCTCGGCATTGTGCTGACTTCCAAGAAACTGTGCAAAGAATACCTCTGCAGTGAGCGGTGGAGGAGGCGGCAAATGTGGTTCCGGGTGTGGCTCATTGTGGTTGACGTTGTTTTCACCACTCCCACCTGCCCCGGCACCATTACCACCAGTTTCAGCAGCCTCGTACGTGGTGCGGCGAGTGTTTGCCATCTGCATATTTCAGCAACAAGTAATGATTAAGTGAAGCTGTAGTAATTGTGAGTGAATGAAAAAATTATGCTGTACTGAATTCATTAGAGAGAACAAATTCATACAATAAAACAGAGTCACAATAATCGCATTCCAATTAAAACAACACCACTAATTAAATTACTTCAAATGCAAACATCGCGTCCATACAACCAAATTGCCAGCATACATACACTGAACTTTTATGCGCTCAGGTATCGCATGACCAACCAAGTTCCAACATCCTACCAAGTCTCAAGGTTTGAAACAAGATACATCAAGATACATGAAGCCAAAAGAAAGGTCATCGCGATAGGACCTAATCGCTAACGCAAGGCAACTAGCCTACACCTCAGGGCTATCGTCGGGGTCGGAGACGTCACCATTGCTACCATCAGTAGCGACATCATCGTCAGCGGCAGGTGCAACTGCAGGCTCATTCTCATCGTCGTCAACGTCCATGCCGGCGGCGTCTGGAGGAGCATACGGGCCAATCCCATTGTAGAGCACGTGAAACTCCTCGCGTAAGTTGATGTTGTACTCCTCTAGCTCCTCGACCCTCTGCCTCAGAAGGTCCCTCTCGTTCTAGGCTTCATTCCTTTCCTGAACTAGCTATCCAATCATGCGGTCTGCATTATTATTGGCCTGAGTCAACGTATGCACCAGCTGCATAGCACTATCATCTCTCTCTAGAGCCTGGTCTCGCTGCAAGCTCATGTCAGCCAACTGCTCCTGCAAACTAGCTAGAGCACGTGGCTTCTTCTTCTTCTGTTTTCTTGCCTTGAGGCGATCATCACCACGCAAACCAGTCAGCGTCCAATAGGTACACTCAAGACCCTGATATGCTCTGATAGCTGCATACATAGCACTCATAGCGTGGTTGTCACTAGCCTATCCTTCGTTTGGGCCTCTAACCAAGACACTCTCTTGCGGCTGCACCCAAATAGCATCGCGAGGGTCATCTCTAGAAAAAGTGCCAGCTAGGGCTGCTGCCAGCTCATTGGGAAATCTGCTCATTATGTCCCTGATGACATGAAAAGCTGCTCCCTCTGCACCCTCAATCGGAGTGAGTCCCTCAAACTCCAAGTGCCAACCATCCCACTCTGGAGCATCACCAAGAGAAATGACTGTGATCTCCACTACTACAAGTCCATCATCGGCTAACTGGCTCTCACTCCAAGAGTACACCGGCTCCTGACCCTCTGGGTACACCACATTATGGAGCACTCTCCAAAGCAAGGTTGGCATGCTAAACTCGCTCAGAAAGGTGTCCGTGCTGCGGCGCTCCCGCGGGGCCAACTGGTGTCGGGGTGCTCTTCCGCCTGTGAACTTACGGGCAGTCTGCTTCGTGCGGGCCATCTGTAACAAAAGTTTTGATTACCTTGTGAGAACATATTTTAAGTTGGTACAATTTTTATCAAAAGGAGATAATTAATTTATAAGGGGAGGAATGCATGACATGAATAAAATGCACAAGTAATATGATGTATGTACGTTTCTTACGTTCTCACAAACTTATTAAATAAATAATCATTAGCGATGAATTCGGTGGCATACAAACGATCTCTCATATACGTAACTAATACGTTCTACCCGAGAAACGTTGTTATATACCTGCAGAAAATTTATTTCAGCCCAATTCCCCATGAATGCATGAAAGCAGTAAATTTATCTACACGCTCTACACGAATTTCCAGATACGCGTACAACGGTAGTAACTACCCAAAACATCGCCCTATTGACGACATCGTCTCAACGGACGAAACAACCACACATGCGACACTTTTGTAAAACATGCGTAGAACATGTAATTACTCCAGCATTATATGAGCACTCTCCCTAAATCGACGGTGTATCCGATCATGCTCTCACAACTCACACTTACCGAGGCGTAGAGGCAATTGATCCATACATTACCACTTAAACAAGTGGCACTCATACAATAGCACGTCATATGAGCAACGAAAGAGAAATATGATGCAAGAACCCCAAGTCAGTACTTAAATAAGCCACCTAGAGTCCTTAACTGGACATAAAGGATATGACCAATGTCACACTTTTTAGTTTGGAAATCACGTTTTTCAAACACATTTTTGTTTTAAATACGCTTGTGAACAGTAAACACGCTAAACCATGCTCCGATGCCAGCTGTAACAGTACTGACCAATTATACGAAATTAAGTAAAAAAATCGTCCACCGAGCAGACGATTTAGCAAGCTTAAGCCCGTATAACCCGGTAGTCCGTGAGACCACGACGGATTTCAAACCAACTTACATACCAACCAAGATCGTAATAAGTTTAGCGGTCACCATCACAAATTACATAAAAGTTCACATCACGGATACATCGGAGTTTAAACATAGTTATTACAAACCAAGTTCAAATAAAGTAGCGGAAGCATTTAGTTCAAACCACACACACTCACACCGAGTTCAAAATAAAGTGCTAGCTGATGATCATCTCCAACAAAAGCATTAGATGAGACGTAGGGAACGACTACTGCTCATGGTCCTAAGCTTCACCCATCGCAGGATAGAGGCAGTTGATACAGTAGCCGTAATACATCTGCCCATCTGCAACAAGCGGGAACAAAGCCCTGAGTATGAGAAGGTACTCAGCTAGACTTACCCGACATAATCGAAAATAAAATGACACCAAGGATCATGAAAGGCTTCATGGTAGTGTAGTTGACTCATTTGCAAAAAGACATTTTCAACATTTAAAGAACCTTTTCCAGAAGCTTTTATATCAAGTTAAAATCTTTATTAACCTGCCAACTACATTTACACCTATACTAGAGTAAACATGTAATTAAACAAGTAAGGATAACCAATGATCATTAACAACTTCCATCATGTCATATTTCATATAACTGTCCAAGTGTTCCATCAATATTACTACGATGAAGTAACTCAAGTCAATTGTTCACTATCCAGTGAACGATGGTGATTCAAATTGATTATTAACCAGCTGGTAATTTATTCCTCACACAAACCTCACTCACCCGCTAAAGTGAGATATTGGTCACTGAGTCAACTATTCAGGTAAAGTCTCGAGTTTGCCAGGAACCACATGTACCCGGGGGCTGCCCGACTGCTCTTTGGCCTTATCATCGCGCCCCCGTGTCCTACCACACCTGCTCCGGTACAGTGCGTTGCGGGCAATCCACTCGGCCCGAATAATCTCCTAACTTCGTGGTCGAAAGGTACATTATTCGGTCAGCTAAATGTAAGGCATGTGTTCAACATGACTCGAGGCCCAACAACGGTCGGTCCTTAATCGACACAGACGAAAAACACTACAGTCCGAAACCCTGTAAGTCTCCATTCGGTCTCAATTTCAAATTAACACTTAGTTATCCTAAGATGACATACTTTTTCAAGCAGATCTAGGTAACCACCTATCGCTCGTAGGTGATAGGAAATCACCCGGCTTCTACCGGTCTAAGCAAGCTAAGGATTTCTTGACTGCGAAGACCAGGGTAATAAGGGTATGGTAGAACAAAGGTAAACAAGGCATAATGTAGCAACGGTTGCAAACAACTCCTAAACGTAATGCATCATTTAAGGTAAAGCATTAATAAAAAAAATTGCAAACCGAGAGAGAAATGCTCCGGGGCTTGCCTCTTAGGAAAGAGCTTGGGCGATGGTCGGGGCACTCTGGAAGATCCTCACCGATCTCCTCGTCGGCTTCGGGCACCTCCTGCTCTTGCACCTCGGGCTGCTCTTCCGGCTCCTCGGGGACTGCTACCGGAATTACTTCCTGCGATCCTGTATGATGCAAATGTATAAGTGCTCATGTCTATGTGCATTATAGAGATGACATGTAATGATCATGATGAATGTGATGTAGATGAATATGTTTACTTTATTATATAAAGTAGGAATACAATTCTTCTACAAGGTAGTCCACATCATCCAAGAACATATACTAGTGTACTACTACTACTACAATCATTCTTCTACCATGACAAATCACCACAGCAATCTAAGATGCTTCAAAGATACACCAAAGCAAATCTTATTAACTAATCATGCATTAACAAGGTTAATTAAACCCTAGTGGAAACTATGTTTGAATGGAAACACTGCTTTTGGCAGCACAGAAAAATCTGAGAAAATTACAGTGACTTACTATCATCTAATCTAGCATGCCACACAAATTTTATTGTATTTGGATTACTAGAACTGCCTACACAAAAACAACAACCTAGGGCCTAAAAATGAGCATAAAAATACTTTGTACTATATAAAGTATCAAACAACAGATTTAGCATTTTTCCTACCTTCTACACGGTAAACAATCACTATAGAAAAATTATTATATGCATGTTTTATTCATATTTTTCTCTCTATCAAAAATAACAATTATCAACAATCAAAAGCACTTGAACAACACATCAAAAAATTTCTACAGAACATGCATGGCACATATTTTTTCTAGAAATTACATTGCACAAAAAGATTAATAAAATTGAAACCATATTTTTCTGAGCTTTATATGATTTATTAAGCCTTTATCAAGAAAACAACAATTTCAATGATTAAATAAAAACTCTACAGAAAAGTATTTCAAACTTGACATGCAATATTTTTAGATCATAGATCTGGTTCTAACAAGTCTACCAAAATTTGTTTCACAATTTGTTTGAGCCAAAATGAGTACACAAACATTTTCCAAAGTATTTCTCTCCCCAAATAATAAAAGAAAAACAGAAAACAATTTTTCTTATTGCCAATGGGCCGGCCCATGGAAACCAACCGGCCCGATGCTGTTTTCGGCCTGAGCGCGCGCGCGGGAGAAAGGCGAGCCGGCCCGGCTTGGCCTCCGGCCCAAGGCCGTTTTGGCCCCGTGAGGCCAAGGGGGGGGGAGATGGTCACACCGGTGACCATGGCGCCACGGCCGCGTGGGCAGCAGGCCGACGGCCGTTGCCGGCCATGACCGGGCACGACCGGGTGCACATCGGGTCCGCGAGAGGAAGGCGAACGCAGCAAGGTAACTCCAAGGGGGAGAAAAGTAGCGGGGACACTCTTCTCACGGTGAGGTCGAGCGCGGCGGCGCCATGACCGACGGCGGCAAAACCGCTCAAAGCGACCCTACCTAGCTCAGATGGTGAAATTAAGGCGAGCATGATTTGTCAGAGATTGAAGCGGAGAGACGTGCACGCGATGGAGGGCGGCGGTGGACCACCCGCGGCTAATTTTGCCGGCGGAGGTAGCGGTGGCGAGGGCGGCTCGAGCAGTGCTCGGTGCGGGGCGGAGAAACTGCAGCGCGGGAGAAGGAATGGAGAAGGCAGAGAGGGAAGTGGAGCCACTGCGGCTTGAAAATGGCGAGGCGCGCGCTCGTGGGGGCCACGGAGGGCCAAGTGTCGCCGGCGAGCGGCGCATGCCGGCCACGGGGTGGCCCATCCCTGCCGCGGCTAGGACGTGGCGCGGGCGCGTGGACGCGGGCGAGGCTGAGCTGGGTCGGGCCGGTTTTGCAAGCAGGCCGGGAAGGGAGACGGTGGCCCAACAGGTGAGAAAAACGATTTTCCATTTTCTAATTTCAAACAGATTTCAAATAACCATTTTCAAATCCCATTTTGAGCAAGAAAATGACTTTTTCTGAAAATGGCCCAAAAATGAAAGTTGCTTAGAATTTAATTCTCTACAACTTTTATTAAGGGGCCAACTCAAAATTCCCAATAGATTTTGAATTGGAGAATAAAAGCTAAATAGGGAGGGGTTTTGACTATTTTCTAATAATATTTTTAAAAGCAAAATTTGACAAAACTTTGAATACCAAAGTTGCTCCAAAAATTGTGCTAACTAATTCTAGGTGATTTACAATTATAGCCACACATGTTTTAGTAGCCTAGCAAGCATAATTAGGGTGAAACAATTCTAAACAAGTGTATGCAACATTCACGTTTCATAGAAATGTTTCAACTCAAAATGCACTCAACTTCACATGTGTTTATAAATGCAAATGATGCATCATGCGTATGATTTGCAATGCTAAAAGCCTGCGTAACACCGGGGTGTTACAGACGGTCCAAGCTCCTCGTGCCTCTGGTCCACCTCCTCGTGGTCGTCGTCCTCGTCCTCATAGGCAATGCCTCTGGACCCTATAGGTGCTTGGCTAGACGATCCTACGCCTCCTCTGGCTGCAGAAGGCACGTGCACGTCTTGCATCGTGGTTGTCCTACAACCACAACGAGCAGCCGCACGGCGTAGATGACGTGTCAGTCTCTGTTGCACAAAATCATGTTAATTAAAAAAATTCAACATATTAGTATTATACTTGAAAGAATTTTTAGAATCTTACGGCTAGGAAGCTACGTGTGTCGTCATCCCTGACTCTTGGACGAAAGCACTCAATTTCTTCGAACAACAATTAGAGGGTGTTGCCCTGCAACAAAGTTCACAGTTAGAATGTATTGGTATGCAACTCAACGTAGAAAACTAAGACAAATGACATACCACTCTGTCTAAGATTGGTCCTGCCTCCACCTTCCTTCCTACATGAGTAGTGTGGTCATACGCCATGTCTTCATCCTCAGATGACTCGATGTCAGTGTAGTCGGCCTATCACCACTGTAGCCTAAGCCTCGGACGTGCCGCTCCGTGGTACCAAGCTTGGTACCGTCTGTACTCACTGTTCATGTGTGGCTCGTCGTTATCGCTACGTTGGCATCGAACAGCTCCCACTCTTCAATGTAGTTGTGGTGGTGCTGGTCCTAATAAAAAAATCTTCTTGTTCTTCTTACGATCCAACCTGCAAGTCGTGTATGCCAAAGTTAGTGAAGTTTTTATACTATATAATATAAAATCCTGCAAAAAAATTTGGCAGAGTTTCCTTTGTTTATTGATGCAAACCAAACAAAAAATGACATGAAAATATGCATTCCATACACATAGAAACAAACCAACAAGTACTTCATCCATCTCATTCCATATACATGTGATGATATTAAAGTGCACATCAAGAATAACGGTACAATTGAAACATGAGAACACTTACTTGTGTAAGTCAACACCAGTCGAAACAAGATCCGGTGGCCAAAGCTGCCTTGCTCCAAATTGACGTGCAACTCTGTGTGGAAGGTGGTACTCGATAGCATAGAAGAAGATTAGAGGGCACCTCATCCTGTAGAGCTCACTGTCGCTCGCACACATGTTGCTCACCCGAAAAGTAAGTTCCCTCTCCCCATTGTACAGCTCCCACGTCACCTGCAACATGTCGAAACAAGATGTTAGATGGTATAATAAACCATTTCAAACCACCATGCCAAATAATTTGTACTTACACTAGAGGCCGTGAGCCTATCTAGCTTGTTCGTGAACTCTTTGTACGCCCGTTCCATCCTCCCGTGTGAAACTATCACCCGGTCCCAAAGGTACTCCCACGTCGGCTGTCGACATGCGTATTGACCTGGGAACCAGTCATGACGAGCCTGAACCTCGGGACAACCAATTGGAAGACGAGACCACATCCACAATTAGAGTAGGTACACGCATCCACCAAGTGAGGGTGAGGACGAAGACTGATGAGATCTCCCCTCTCCCACGGTGAGATCCGGCGTCGGCGGGCTCCCTTCCCGCTCCCACGGTGAGATCTCACGGCGGCGGGCACCCTCCTGTAACACCCTGTGTTTTGCATCATAATAAAAATCACTAAAAAATTGAACTTTTAAAAATTTACAACAAATTAAAACCTTGACTAGTTATTTTCTGCAAAACCGTTTTTAAAATGTTTTCCTAAAACCCTGCATCAAAATCCCCATATGCATTTTGTGTCTCGTAGGATTTAGTTGTAACGCTAGAAATATTTTCTAGGATTGGAAAATCGCTTCGCATTTAAATTTCGTTGCCTGCACCTTGGTTGTTTGATATGCTTGTTTGCCCTAGGGTTTATTTGGCACCAAATATTTTTCCTTGGCATCCTTCACCCAAATAATTTCCTTGACCTCTCTCTTGATTTAACAAGCTCCACATTTCAATTCCCCTTAGAATTCAAATTCAAACCATTCATTTATGTCCTAGTTTATTTTCTGTAAAATAGAAAACAGAATTTTAATTAGGAAATGGACAGCGGGCTCAATCTCTCTCTCCCTCCTCTCTGGCCCGTGCCGCGGCCTGTTTCTCCTCCCGCAACGGGCCGTAGCCAGCCCAGCCGAGCGCCCGCGTCGTCCCCCTCTCCTCCCCGTTGGGCCCGCCCATTTACTCGGCCAGGCAGCCGCTCCCACTATTTCCCTCCTCCTTCGCTGACACCGCAGCCCCGCCTATCGGACCCGTCATCTACCTCATGACGTCGATGGAAATACCGCGTCGCCTACCTCCACTTCGAGCCCACCGCCACTGCCTCTTCTCGGCCAAAGTGGATAAGCTCAAGGGCACTAGCGGACCCCACAGAAGACTCTTGAACCCACGCATCCCATCTATTTCCCTCTGCCATCCGCGGACACACGGCCGCGCTAGGGGTGCGTTCACTTCGTGAAAAGTAGGTGAAAAGTTACTATTGCATCTTTCATTGTTGTTTGGTAAAATTTGTCCAATCATGGACTAACTAGTCTCAAAAGATTCGTCCCGACATTTACAGACAAACTATGCAATTAGTTATCTTTTTTACCTACATTTAATGCTCCATGCATACGTCGAAAGATTTGATGTGATGGATGGAAGAGGAAATATTTTGGGTTGGGATGGGGAAGTGAACAAGGCCTAGGTCGCTCGACCGTTGCGCCGCCATGGCCGCACTCTAGCTCCAGCTCACCTCCAGCCGGGCAGTGGATAAGATCAAACTGTGCGCACCGCCTTCGAATTCAAACGCGTGCGCGGGAAAGAGGAAGCTTGGCGCGCGCGGAACCGAGGCGCCCGGAGGAAAATATCTCCCCGGCGAACCGCCATTGGCGGCCTATAAATAGAACTTCTCCGAGCTCCTCCGCTTCAACCATCACCATAGAGAGCCTCGCCTCGGTCTAGAACACACCATCTCCCTCCTATTCTCCTCTCTTTCCCCTTCTCCCGAGCTATGGCTTCGTTTCCCCAATCCGTCCGCCATGGCTGCCATGGAACCAATCTCCGCACCCTTCCCTCCTCCAGTGCATCATAGTCTAATTAGGTTAGTTAGAAAGCTCCCCAACCCATCCTCTACCTCCTTCACCACCTCCAGCCCGCTCTATCCCTCTGCATCACTCCACCACCAAGAGCAGCTCGCCGCCGAGCCATCATGGCCGCTACCCAATGTCATCGAGGCACGGCAAGGCACGACGGCACCCTCGGCGTACCCACCGATCTGCTGTGACCACGTGCCACCCTTTCTCTTTCGCTGGAGCATTATGCAGGGGCGAAGGCTCGTCACCGCACCGTCGTGCCTCTGGTCCTTGCATGGAAAAATTCCTAGAAAATTCCTAAATAACTAGGTAGTAGGTACACCCCAGATCCTACCTAAGCCCTTTCATACCATTTCCATTCTTCTAATTTCCAGAAATAATTCCCAAGTTATATTCCACATATTCTTTTCCCATTAATCTTTGGTAAATCATATCTTTCTCACCCTAACTCCAAATCCCTTGCTTCTTCCACCAAAAATCTTCTAAATTCAAGCTCACTTATTCATACCTTTTGTTCTATTATTTGGTGCCCATTTAAATTCCAGTTTGATTGTTTTTTTCTTTCCTATAATTAATTTGGAGTTTCAACTGTCAGTTTCACTGCCGTAGCTGTACAAGTTTCAATTGCCGGTTTCCTTCCTTAGGAGGCCTCGCTATCGGTCCAACCGACAGTAGAGCCGTCGCTTCTATCGCTATGGCAGTGAAAGTGGCGATAGTGGTATATCAATATGTAGTAGTGTAGTCTGATCCTCAAAAGTTCAAACCTAAGAAGGCATTTCTTGTGTACACAGCCACTTGGCCATTCAAGCTCAAACAGAACAGACCATACGAATAATGTTCAATGAAAGAAAATCCAAGTATCCAAGTACCGAGGATATTTTTTCTCAAATACACAGGTACTATTTTTTTATAAGCATACTATACCTTTCTAAGATTTATACAATGATGGTGAGGGAGCCCCCAGCGTGATGATGTCCTTGGACGCCGTCCGCGACGTCATTTTGGTCTCCTAAACAAGCCATCTGATCTGAAACTTCACCACAATCATAAGCAACTTATATCCAAAATAATTGGAACATGAGATATGGCAATGTTTCATGGATCAGGAAACAAACCTGTAGTGTTTCAACTCTGGATAAGTAGCGCCATGTTCCTTAAGCAGCACTATTGTTGAAACAACAGTGCTCAATCATGTATTATGTATTCGGCGAGTTTACAATTACAATGTGGCTATGCCTATGAGAGATGGGATGATTACAACAGGGGTATTGCTAGCTATTTATATCTGGGATCAACTTACCCTGCAAGCTAAGGATTCGTGCCCTAGTCGGAGTCCTGGCGCAATCCTGAGATTGCCTTCCTTGAATAGGGGCGTGGTGAGCCATCGGGTCTTCTCTAATCCGAAGTCGGTGATCGGCAATTAATTCCAATAGTCGGGATACCTGGGGTATTGGCATCAACAGGTTTAGTTTGAATATTGCAGGGGGCAGAGAATCAAGAAGCTACTCAGCAAATTCAGTCTTTCAGAACGTGTGTGGTGAGCCCACTTTTGTAATCGTACAGTATAAAATAAACATCATCTACCACTCCAATAACCATCGAGTTGGCCAGTTAGTTGTAAAAGGAATCCTGTATCTCATGGCGCACAGACTATGCTTCGTGCGAAACGACTATGGAGGAATTTCACGAGAATTTTCCGATCCCAATGGGACAGCAACACAGGTCGTCACGATGCTGTAGCTTGGCAATTTCGATTTTCAGGAACTTCATCCTGCCGCAAGCTAGCGGACCAAAATGCTAATGGGCTGTGCAACCACAAATTCCATATAACCTTGGTTGTGTGAACTGGCCTCGGGCGTCTGGCTCATGGCCGTCGTGACTGCCCAAGGCGTTCCGGGACGGGCACGCGACACGTGAAACTTATACTTAGGGCATGTTTAGCATATATTTACCAAAAAATTTATGAGCTGTTGTGAACTGTTTTTTTACCAAGTACCTTTTTCCAAAATAATTCACCGTTTTTTGCCAAACACTATTTTCCAAAACAGATCATGGAGTAGCTTTTAACAGCTCTCTACCTTATTTCTCTCTCTTATCCATGCATGAAGTTGTTGGGGAAGCTATTTTGCTAAACAATTATTTCTAAAACAGTTCAGCTCTAGCTAGAAAGTTGCTCAAGAAGTTGTTTTTCAAAAAAACAGCTCCTACCGCGGTGCCGCGCCACCCAAACCTGCCGCCCGCCGATGGCTGATCTCCCGCCGCGCGACATCACCCGCGGCCACCAGGTGCCCTCACTCGCCACCGCGAGCCACCATGACGCCCTCATCAGTCAAGGCGATAATTTCATAAGAAACCAATGTGAATTAGAATAAAGTAGAATAGGACAAAAGAGATTCCATGTAGTTTTTTTGTGGCGAAAAAGATTCCATGTAGTTTAACAATGCTCAAAACATGCATGCCCTGATTTGATATTTATAACCAGGATTATAGGCATATATAAGCTTAACTAAGTACTCCATATGTTGCAAATGCGATTTACATAAGAATAAAGAATTTAATGTCATTAGTAAGTTGTCAAAATAATTTCAGGTCGTGAGTTATTGAGACATGAAATTATTACTGCATATTGACAATGTAGTCTAAAGTTTGTGGCATGGTTTAATTGGGCAGGCTTATTGCTTCTAAAATTACTACCCAGATTAAGAGTGATAAATTTTGCAAAACCACATACTTATACTGCAATAGTTCATAGCAATCATCTACGCGAGTAACAATGCGTCAAGTAGAACTGCTAACCATATTGACATCAAGGTGTTAGTTGTGAAAGCTAGAACCCAGAATCTTAAAAGTTAAGACTAGAATATTATTGAATGCTTGAGGTACCGCTCACGAAAGACCTATTACCCAGTTTTATTATTTGTCAGCTTAAGTATTTTTCTGGGAGGCAATTGGTTATGATTCTAGAATTACGGGACCATTAAGCAACTGTCTCTGGAAAAGATTGAGAAAATGCTCATTTGAAAATTTTAGATGGTATGCTATAGCCACTAAGTTCGGTCGTACTTAAATGGCAGTCTCAATGCTTTGCTTGGTGTATTTTTTTTAAGAATGGATGCATTTCAATCAAGGGGAGAATGTTGGGTTGATCGGAGTCGTAAAACCGATCTCGGTTGCGGCTTCCGTTATACAACACTTATATAAAGAAGGGTCCCTAACCCTGTCGATAGCCAACGTGATCGAGAGAGATTAGCGACGTCAAAACCCTAAAGACCCGATCTAACCAAGCACTAGAGTAAAGGGAAGGTCGTCGCCCCTATGTCTCTAAAGTCTAATAGCTTCCTCCTCTGTTAATGAAGGTAAACCTGAAAGATCTACTTAGTTAATTTTTTAGCGTCACCAAGGGGAGGAAATCCCACCTGAATAAGGTCCAAGGACCAGGGTTCGAACCCTGGCCGGCCGACTCTTTGAGCCTTGCCACTGCCCTACTATGTGTTTGGTTGGGGGTTGGGTGGGTTGGGTTGGATCCAACCCAGTTTTTGGGGACGGAGCCAATCCATCCAGTGTTTGGTTGCACTTCTGATTTTGGGGACGGAACCAACCAGTTCAGTGTTTGGTTGAAGGAAGTTGAATGAAAACACGGGTTAAAGGAGTCAACCTGGCTGGAGCGGCTCCGTCCCCCAGATTTTGACGGACGGAGCCAACCCGCATCTGAGAGGAATATTCCATCCTGGAGCCAACCCAACCCTCCCATCCTCCAACCAAACAGCCACGGGAACGGGTTCGCTCCGACCCGGCTCGCCCTGCTCTCCAACCAAACACACAGCTAGTGTGTCTGCTACTAAGTTAAAATGAAGCTTAGGTATCCCAATTAAAACTACCTGTTTAAGTTCTAACACTTTCGACTAATATAATATTATACCGGCGATAATCACCATGTATGCGCTCACGCGGCGCCAAAGGTGGCGACAAAAGAAACTTTGGTTATTCTTTACTGCAAATGGCCAGTTTGCGTCGTGTTCCGTCTCGCCCCCGCCGGTGTCTACACCCAGAATCCTCTATAAAAACGCTCCAGCGGTGATTTGTTCACGGCAGAATCCTTAGGTTAGCCCTATTTGCCCCCCTGTCCCCGTGCGGAAGATCGTTCGAGTTCACATGGCCGGCCGAGGATATTCCAGCCTGACCAAGCTGGGCTTGGGCGCCCTGACCTTCAACTCAGCGCTTGCCATCTACAACTCCTGGGGCGACCCTAGCTCTGTCGTGTTCGTGCTCGCCGCGGATGCCGCGCTCGTGCTGCTCTTCCTCTGCCTCCGTGAGTTGGAGCAGGGCGGCGGCAGGGGCCGAGATGCCAAGATCAAGGTGGTGGTGTGGGCTCTCACGACGCTGCTGACGGCCATGTTCGCGTCTGGGGTGGCGCGGACGACCGTGCCGCTGGCTGTCGGCGCCCTCGTCTTCCTCTGTCTCCACGACGTCGATCACGTCCGCGGCGGGGAAGGTGGCGACGGAATCAGCATGGACGGGCAATATTACGCGCTTGCCAAGGTGGGTTTCGCCGTGCTGACGTGCAACTCGGTGGTCGCCGCCTACGACACCCGGCGTGACCCGGGCTCGGCGGCGTTCATGCTCGTGTCCTACGCGATCCTTGTGATCCTGATTGGCCTTTTCCTCCGTGCATTCGCTCGCGGTCACGCTGGCGAGCACGGGCAGGGGCAGGGGCAGGGGCAGGGTGCAGGGTGCCCCTACTGATGGCTCCAAGTCCGAGCTGGTGTGGTTCATGGCCTTCGCCACCGCCACCGGAGGATTCTGGTGTGGTTCATGGCCTTCGCCACCGCCGCCAGAGGATTCTTGTGTGGTTCATGGCCGTCGCCACCGCCGCCGGAGGATTCTGGTCGTTCTTCCTCAAGCCTTGTGTCGCTGTCTGAATAATCCGTATTTGCATTACCTATCGAATGCGTCGGTTTCCTCGCGTATGTTTTGTGTAGTGCCGCCGGAATTTGCTTGTTCCGTCAGTACCCTTGCAATAATAAATTATAAATTCGATTGACCAAGAACCATGTTTGTTTTGATTCGTCCCTGGCCGGCTGGGCCGACGCTGGCTCCGTTTGATTCGTCCGCGGACGCCGCGTTCGTTCACCTCTGCCTCCGTGAGTTCGAGCAGGGCGGCGAGGGCAAGAATAGCAGGGCCGCCGTGTGGGCGCTAGCAACGCTGCCTCAGTGCTCACGTGCGGCGATGTTCGCCTGGACTCGAGCATAGCGTCGCTGATGTCCCCGGTCCTGGCCGGCTGGCCTCGGACGTCTGGCTCATGGCCATCGTGACTGCCCAAGGCGGCTTCTGGGGTGTCTGGCTCATGGCCATCGTGACTGCCCAAGGCGGCTTCTGGGGTGTCTGGCTCATGGCCGTCGTGACTGCCCAAGGCGGCTTCTGGGGTGGCCGTCGTGACTGCCCAAGGCGGCTTCTAGGGGCGTCTGGCTCATGGCCATAGGCGGCCTCTGGGGCATCTGGCTCATGGCCGTCGTGACTGCCCAAGGCTGTCTCTGGGGCGTCTGGCTCATGACCATCGTGACTGCCCAAGGTGGGCTCTGGGGCGTCTGGCTCATGGCCGTCGTGACTGCCCATGGCTCATGGCCGTCGTGACTGTTAGAATTGATCTCATCCGTCTTGACCCAACGGTCGAGACAGACCCCTTGACTGCGTTCTGATCGGGGACGTCCAGCCCAATAACATGGCTGGTGGGCTCCTATCGTGCATCGCCATAAATAGGAGGTGAGGGTCAAGGCACAGATAAGAGGTTCACTGCCGCCATCCCACCGTCCTAGCCCTAGACCGATCGAGAGGGAGGCGCTGCCAGCGACAAGAAGCGCTACTGCCTTCACCGGATGTCACTGCAAGCATCCTCTTCACCGACCGTCGCAGCCTGTGCGCAAACTCCATCGACGAACGCGATGGACGCCTCCAGCTCCTCCAAGCCCACTGGTCAGTGCCTCACCTCTCCCTCTCCATCTCCCTCTCTCTCTCTGGTTATTGTGTTGATGGACGCCTCCAGCTCCTCCAAGCCCACTGGTCAGTGCCTCACCTCTCCCTCTCCCTCTCTCTCTCTGGTTATTGTGTTGATCTACACGTTCATCCCATTTGCAAGTGAAACACCCCACTGATCCACACACCTAGATGGTCCTAAGACCTAACAATGGTATCGGAAGCCAGGTTCAAGGGTGTAGATCTAGTTTATGGGGTAGAAAAGAACAACAATCAAAGAATCGATCCATCTGAATCGGTTTGAGAAAGAATGAAACTCGAACCCTAATCCTAAGGGAAAAGAAGGGCAGAGAGGTGGGACATACCGGGGCCCGTCGCCCTCACCGTCGTCGGTTTTAGAACACCGCACGGGAAGACAAACAGGAGCCGCCGCTCGCTGGTGTTTTCGCCGCGGCGCGCGTGCGCTCAGGGCGTCGTCGCCCAGACCGCTCGACGGCGGCGCGCTCAGCCTAGGGCGAGCGTGCACGCCAGCGAGGGGTCCGGTGGCGGCGCCGCCGTTCTCCTCCAGCCACCATGGGTGGCCGCCCTACTTTGGTTGTGGCGCTGAGAAATCGGAGGAGAAGAAGAAAAATTGGAGTTGGGGTTACAGCGAGCGGCGACCTGGGATTTTGATATCCCGAAATCAGCTCCCAATCGTCGGATCAGATCTGACGGGTGAGATCTCGCGGACCAGATTTGGTCCAGGCGGGCGAGAGGTTTCTTGGCCCAGGCCCAGGTTGCGGCCTGGGCACGGGGAGGGAGGCGCGCGCGGCTGGGCCGCTGTGGCACGCTGGGCCGTGGGCCGGCTTGCCTCACTGCTGAGCGCTTGCGCGCGTTGCGGGAGCGGCTGGGCCGCAAACGTGTGCTGCATGAATGAGAAATGGGCCGCCGTGGGAGCGCGCTGCTGGGCTTCGGGCCGAAATGAAAGAAAAAGTTAGAGAATGTGTTTTTCTTTTATTCCAGAAGCAGTTGATAATGTTTTAATTAAGATCTGAAGCTAAAAGTTGCTCATTTTTTAACCAACGTTGAAATCTGAGCAAACAGTAACTAAGTGCTTCTGGATAATGTTATTTTAAATATGGTTTTAATGTTTTCAGCTGCGTATTTAAAGTTGTTATTTTATTATTAAATTCGAACCAACGGGAGAATTTAATTTTAAAAAATGATATGTTTTTTGATTAATTATAATATTGTTATTATTCTGACCAACTGTAACACCCCTGAGTGTTAAGCATGCATTAGCATTTCAAAGCATGAAGCATTCAGCATCATTTCATGACTAGCATTGCATGAAATATAGCTCTTTTAAATTTAAACTTGAAAAGCAAATAATTAGAACCCTAACTTTGATGTAAGTACCAAAAATGTAGTATACTTTTGGGTATTAGCAATTTTAAATAATCTAGAATAAATTAACATGATTTTTGGAGCAATTTTTGAATTCAAGTTTTTCTCAAAGTTTGTTTTAAAAATATTCTAAACAAATAAATTTTTGATTAACAATTTAGCTTTAAATCCTAAATTCAAAATCTATTGAGAATTTTGAAAAGTGCCCTACATGAAAGTTGTAGAGAATTAAATTTTGAACAACTTTTATTTTGGGCAAAAGTTCTGAAAACCTCTTTTTCATCTTCAAATTCAAATTTGAAACAAATATAGAAATCAGAAAAATTTTATTTATAAAAGAAAAATCGGTTTTTTGCTTTAGTGGGCCGCGGCCTCCCTTTCGGCCCAGCAGCGCAGGCAGCCCGGCCCGCGCCCTGCGCCGGCTTCCTCCCGCGCGCGCGCCCGCACGCGACGCCGTGGCGCCGCGGCAGAGCTCGGCCGCCGCGTGGCCGAGCGGCGGCGACGTCGCGCGACACGCGCCCCTGTGGCCCCCGTAGCCCCGCGCTTACCCCGCCCGAACTCGCCTGCTCTCGCTCACTCGCCTCACTCCGCTCCCGCTCGCTCTCGCGTGCCTCGCCAGCGCCGCAGCACACCGAGCCGCCGCCGCGCCATTGCCGCGCCTCACCTCGCCACCGCGGCTCCTCTGCCAAATTCCGCCCGCCCTATCATTCCCCTCTTCCTGACCGACCTCGTCGAGTCACTGGACGCGCACCTCGGCAAGGTAAGCGGCCGAATTGGCCGTCTCCTCCCCCGCCAGTGAGCCCGCCGCCGCGGCTCCCGTCGGTCCCACCTTTCCGCCATCACCTTCCCCTCCTCCACGTGCGCACCATGATCGCCTCCGCTCGCTGGAGCTCGTGCGCCCGTCCGTGACCTCCGCCATGGCCTGCTCCGGCCTAGCGCCGGCAAGCCGCGCCGCCGCCTCCGCCATGGCCGCTTCGGCCCGTGCTCCGCTCTTCCTCTCGCCCTGATAACCACCTCGTTGGGTTCACGCGGTTGCGAGGAGTCGCCTGCTACTGACCTCGTCGCCGGCGACCTCGCCGACGGCGAGATTCCCCCGGTCAGCGCCTTCCCCGGCTTGGCTCCGGCTGACCGGTGGGGTCAGCTGACCCGTGGGACCCATCTGTCTGTCTCTCGGTGGGAGTTGGGGGTGAAACCGCGGTGTGCGCGTAGCGTTGAAGGCCGGTTAAATTTTCGGTTTTAAAGAAATTGATTTTCTCAGAATTATGAAACAGCTTTTAAAAATCATATCTCAAGATTTATAGCTCCAAAAATAATGAAACAAATTTTGAAATGTTCCTCTTGAATAGATCTACAGTTTAAAAATACCTCATATTATTTTTGTAACACTTTACTGTGCAAATTTATTTAATTGCTATAAATGCTGATATCTTAGAAAATATGTAGTAAATAAAATAAGGAAGGGAAAAATGTGATTCTTGCTTTAATCTTTATTAGTGATGTACTTTCTAGAAAAAATATTAGTGAAGCATGTTCTGTGAGAAATTTTTGAAGTGTAGTTCAAATGCTTTTAATTGATAATCTTTGTTATTTTTAGTAGAAAGCTAAATTTGTATAGAACATATATGTGATATTTTTTTGTAGTGTGTTAGTTTACTGTTAGTAATATAGGAAAAATATGAAATCTATTGTTTGATACTTTTTCTAGTACAAAATAATTTCATGCTCATATTTAGGCTATAACTTGTTTATTTTGTACAGGCAGTTTTACATAGGCAATTCTCATGAAAATTTAGTAGTAGGTTAGTTAGGGTAAGAGTAATCTATTGTAATTTTTGTAGATTTTTATCTATACCAGAAATAGGTGTTGCTGTGTAACCCTAGTTAAATAGGGAATAAAAGATTATTCTTTATGAGAAATTATGAGAAATAAAATATGTTTGGTGTATCTTTGAAGCATCATTATGCCTTGCTGATGTTGTGGTTGAGTTAGGTTGGTAAGCTTTGGTAGCTTAGGTTCACTTGTATGTGTAGATGATAGGCTAGCTAATAGAAGAATAAGGTGCATGTTTTAGGGTATATGTTCTTGGATGACGTGGACTACCTTGTAGAAGAAATAGTTATATTCAAACTGCTCATTCCATGTGTTCATCTGCATCTCATGTCATCAAAGCACTCCACCACAATCCGATGCATCATTCGCATGTTTACTTATGCACTTGCATCATGCAGGATCGCAGGAAGAGTCGCAGGTAGCAGTACAGGAGGAGCAGGCTTGGACGGATCGGCAGGAGCCCCAGGCACAGGAGGTGCCCGAGGAGGAAGAGTCAGGCGAGGAGCTGCCAGAGTGCGTCGACCACCATCCTAGCTCGTTCGAAAGAGGCAAGCCCCGGAGCATTTTAAGTCCCCTATTTTATAAAAGTTGTTCCTTACTACATGAACTATAGTTATATATATAGTTGCATTAAGTTATAGGAGTTGAGTAAAACCGTTGTTGCATTATTACCTTGGCCACCGGATTATCTTTCACCCTGTTAGGTCAGGATCGAGTAAATTGCTTAGCCATGCTTAGACCGGTAGAAGTCAGGTGATTTCCTGTCACCTGCGAGTTATAGGTGGATACCGGGTTATGGTTAGCTGTAATTATGATTATAAAAAGTAACCAAGTGTTGATGGATAAACGAAGACCGGGCGGAGTCTTATAGGGTTTTGGACTATAGTGATTCCGTCTGTGTCGATTAAGGACCGATCGTTGCTCGTCCCTCTTGTCATGTTAACGCATGCCTCACATTTAGCTGGCCGAATAAAGTACCTTTCGATCGCGAAGCTAGTGATACTTTTCGAGCCGGGATAAACTCGGGTTGGCAGACTGGTGTTGAAGGGGGTGTAATGGGGACGCGAAGAGTGAGCCCAAGGTGCGTCCTGGCAGTCGGGCGGTCCCTGGGTAGTGCAATCCATGATTGTTATCCCGCGGCTTCTTGGAAAGTGTCATTGGTGATCTACGCGACCCTGACGGGGGAAAGCAGGGTTTGTGTGAGGAATAAATCTCCAGCTGGATAGGAATTCAATTCGAATCACCGTCGCTCCCGGTTAGTGAGCACTTGACTCGAGCTATGGCATCGTAGTAACATTAATGGAACACTGATGGTTAAGTGAATGATGTTGGAAATGCTAAACCTGATATGGTAATGTAGATTGTTAATGATGAATCAAGTGATTGTTTTAGCAATAGGTGCTTACCTAGCTCGAATAGGTTATACTAAAAGTGATGCAAAAAGTAATGGTATAGTTTTTCATAACAACTTATGCTTTTCGCAAATGAGTCAAGCCCGTCCAATCTATAAAGCCTTGCATGATCCTTGGTGTCCTTTATTTCTGGTTTATGACGGGTAAGTCTAGCTGAGTACATTCTCGTACTCGGGGCGTTGTTCCCATTGTTGTTGCAGATGGTCAGATGTACTATGGGTACTGCTCCAACTGTCTGTATCCGGCGATGGGCGACAACTAGGACCTTGGGCAAGGGTCACTCTGTTTGTCTTATCTAATGCTTTTGTGGACCATGACTATCTACTGGCACTGTATTTGAACTAAGCGTGTGTGTAAAACTACTTGCTTCCGCTATGTTATTTTGAACTATGTTGTAATAACTTTTATTCCGAACTCCGATGTACTTCACTTTTATTGTGAACTCTATGTATTATGTGAACTGTGGCTGCTAAATCAGTACGATCTTGGTTGTATGTTGGTTGGTTTGAAATCCCTCGTGATTTCACGGAATCTCGGGTTATACGGGTTTAAGTTTGATAAATTAACCGCCTCGGTGGAAGATTTTCTTACTTAATCTCGTATAATTACGTTGATCCGTTACAGCTGGCATTGGAGCATGGTTTAGCATGTTACTGTTCACATGGGTATTTAAAAACAAAACTGTGTTTTTAACTAAGCTTTTAAATTTAAGAGTGTGCCAGTGGTCATATCCTTTATGCCCAATAAGGACTCTAGGTGGCTTAATTAAGTACTAACTTGGGGGTTTGCATCATATTTTAAATTTCATCGCTCATACGGCGTGCTATTGTATGAGTGCCATTCAATTGAGTGGTAATGTATGGATCAATTCCCTCTATGCCCTGGTAAGTGAGAGTTATGAGAGCATGGTCGGATACACTGCCGATCTAGGGGAGTGCTTATGTGATACCGAAATACTTACGTGCCATGCGCATGTTCGTATGAGGGTATTCAAATGGTGGGGACTTCCGTCATGCGGTGACGATGCCGTTAATAGGACGATGATTCGGGTGGTTGTTACCGTTATACTCGTATCTGGGGATGCGTGTAGAGCGAGTAACTTACTTTACTGCTTTCTTGCATATTTTCATTCTGTGAGGTTTGGGCTGAAGTGACTTTCTGCAGGTACATAACAACGCTTTCGAGTAGTACGTATTAGTTATGTTACAAGAGATCGTTGTATGCCACCGTTTATTCCGTTAGTAGTTATTAGTTTTCTAAGTTTGTGAGGACGTACGGAACGTGCATGTATCATGTTGTGCATTTTATTCATGGCATTGTTCCTCCCCTCATAAGTTGATTATCTCATTTCAATAAAAATGCCAATTTAAAAATCTGTTCTCACCACGGTAATAAAATTTTGCTACAGATGGAACATACCAAGCAGACAGCCCGCAAGTCCACCGGTAGAGCTCCCCGTCATCAGCTTGCTCCACGCACTTGTCAGCGCCACATTTTTCTTGGAGAGTTTGGGATGCCTACGCTCTTGTGGAGAGTACTCAGCTATGTAGGCTATCCTGATGGGATGGAGCCCCGCTACTTTTGGTCGAATGAGCGGTTGGGGGAAGGACTTTTGGTGACTGTGGAAGCAGTAGTTCGTCCCCGAGGTGATGGTTCTAAGTGGACCAGTTGGCATTTTGAGTCAACTGGCAGGACCCCTGAAGAAGCCGCTGAGAGGACAGCCTTTGGGATCCTGAGGGATATCATGGATCGCTTTCCTCAGGAGTTGGCAGCAGCTATAGTTGGAGTCTTTCCGAGGGGCAACCCCTTCACTGACTCGTGGCAGCAGGCAAGAGGAAGATCTCTAGAGATTAGCGCTGCAGAAGCACAGAACAGTGACAACCCCGCTATGAGTGCCATGTTCGCAGTGATGAGGGCCTTTGATGGAGTGGAAGGTAGCCTGAGACATGTGTCTAGTGCTCTTGGTCAGGATCGTGATGACCGCCGTCAGCTTCAGAGAGATCACGACACCGAGATTGAGAGGCTCAACATAGAGATGGCTCAGTTGACTCGTCAGAGAGATCAGGCTACCCAGAGGACTGTGGCTTTTAAGGGAGATGTACGTGCCCTGAGAGAGCAGGTTGGGCAACTGACCACCGCCAACAGGAACGCTGAGCGCATGTTGACCTCATGTGCTCCATCAGAGGAATGAAGCCTGGTCCGCAGAGAATGTGTTGAGGGCTAGACAGTTTGAGCTAGAGCAACAGCAAGCATATGCAGAGGAATATAATGACAATCTGCATGAGGAGGTTCATCGGCTGAACAATAAACTCAACCCCTATGTTCCTCCTGGTGTGGCAGAGATGGATTTGGACGAAGACGAAGATCCTGAAGAGCCCGAAGCACCAGTTGGGGAGCACCACGACGCTGCTAATGGCGACGACACCAACGTCTCGGACTTAGACAGCGACCACGATGAGTAGACTAGTAGTTGTTGCGCTAGCTACTAGGTTCCCTCTACATGATCTTTTGCTTTGTTGGCACGTTGGGCATGTAATAATGAGTAGAAAGGACTAAGGCTTTGATGTAATGTTGGAAAGCTTGGATGTGTTTGTGGCGGTATCCGAACATCAAAAAGTCCAGTGTATGTATGCTAGCAACTTGGTTGTAATGGACGCGATGTGTGCGCTTTAAGTAATCTAATTAGTGATGTTGTGTTAATTGGAATGACTTATTTTGCCCCTGTTTTATTGTATGAAATTATTCTCTCCAGTAAATTCAGTTCGGCATGATTTTTTCATTCGGTCGCAATTCCTACAACATCACCTAATAATTACTGTTGCTGAAACATGCAGATGCCGAACACTCGTCGTACCGTGTATGGTGCCGCTGAGGCTGGTGGCAGTGCAGCCGCTAGTGATGACCGTGATCCACCACCGCCTCCTCCACCCTACACTGCGGAACAGTTTTTTGCACAATTTCTTGGAAGCCAACGTAATATGGAGAGCATGCAACAGAATATAGAAGCTGCGTTGCGCAGTATCGTAGATAACACCCGTCGGGGGATAAACCCCGGGTGGGCACGAAGCAAATCAGTACAGCAGTTTCAAGGACTTCATGGATACTCGTCCACCAATCTTCAAGGAAGCCGCAGAACCCTTGGATGCAGAAGAGTGGATTAATACTATGGAAGACAAGTTCCGTGTCTTGAGAATGACTGAAGTGTTGAAGACTGAGTATGCAGCTCATCAGCTTCAAGGTCTGGCAGGAATGTGGTGGAAACATCACCGCACCACTTTTCCTCCCCACGCTCACATCACTTGGAGGGAGTTCACCAAAGCCTTCCGTAGAACGTACATTCCACCTGGTCTGACCGAGATGAAGCTTGGGGAATTCCTGACACTGAATCAAGGCACGAAGGCTGTAACTCAATATCTACATGCATTCAATAACCTGAGCCGTTATGCTCCTGATATGGTGAATACTGAGGCCAAGAAGATCGCTAGCTTCAAGAGAGGCCTGAATCCCAAGATGATGAAACATGTGGGTACAAATATGAGGACTAGTTTCAACGATTTCGTTAGTGACTGTCTGAAGCAAGAGAAGAACAACAATGTTTATGCTGCTTCCAAGATCCGTAAGAGAGCTTTCGAGTCGGGTCCGTCCCAGTCCAGAGCCCCAGTGGCCAACCGTCCAGCTTATCGGTCGCCTGCCCTAGGTGCAAGGTTTAGGCCACCGCAAAGGAAGAATCAGAATACTCAGCAACCCCAGAGGAACCAGAAACCATTCAAGATGGCATTGCCTCAGGCGAAGATAGGACAAGGCAGTTCATCTGGAACTGTGGCTCAAGTGAAGGGACTGTGCTTCAACTGCAACCAACCCGGACACTTTGCAAAGTTTTGTCCCTACCCTAAGAAACAGCAGACACAGTATCAAGCTCATGTGCATCACACCACCGTGGATGACATCCCAGATGGAGAACCGGTAACAGCTGGTATGTTTTCTATCAACAATCATCCTGTAGTAGTCTTGTTTGATTCCGGATCATCTCATTCCTTTGTAAGTCAAGCATTTGTTAAGAGGCATGAGCAAAGGATAGTTGAATTGGAATGTGCATATAAAATCAGTTCAGCTGGGGCTGATCTATTGACTAATCAGATAGTTTAGGGAGTAACCCTAAACATATCAAACCGACAATATAAGCTTAATCTGATAGTCATGCCCGGGTTAGTTTTGGATGTGATCATGGGTATGAACTGGATGAATAAGATGGGGGTAGTAATCGATATTGGAGGAAGGAGTACTCTCTTAAGGAACCAAGTGGAGAAGGCACCTTTCGAGTGGTCCTACCTCGGAAAGTAGACCTAGCTAGCACGACTTGTGCGGTCCAAACTACTCTGCTAGCCCAGATTCTAGTGGTCTGTGAGTTTCCAGATGTGTTTCCGGATGAGTTACCTGGACTTCCACCAGACCGAAATGTTGAGTTTGCCATTGAGTTAATTCCGGGAACAACACCGATCTCGAGAAGGCCCTATCGGATGCCTCCCAATGAGTTAGCTGAATTGAAGAAGCAACTCCAGGACTTACTAAAGAAAGGTTTGATTCGTCCCAGCTCGTCTGAATGGGGATGCCCCGCTCTATTTGTGAAAAAGAAGAAGGATAACTCCTTACGCATGTGCGTGGATTATCGACCACTGAATGCAGTGACAATTAAAAACAAGTATCCTCTTCCTCGGATTGACATCTTGTTTGACCAATTGTCTAAAGCCAAAGTGTTATCTAAGATAGATTTGAGATCAGGATACCATCAGATAAAGATTAGGCCGCAAGATGTGCCTAAGACTGCGTTCTCTATCAGATATGGCTTGTACGAGTACCTTGTCATGTTCTTCAGATTGACAAACGCTCCTGCATACATTATGTATCTGATGAATTCTGTTTTCATGCCAGAGTTGGACAAGTTTGTGATTGTGTTCATTGATGACATTCTAATATATTCAGAGAATGAAGAAGATCACGCAGAGCACCTTCGGATTGTCTTGACTAGACTCAGAGAACATCGACTGTATGCGAAGTTTAACAAGTGTGAGTTCTGGCTTAAGACAGTTCCTTTTCTCGGCCACGTGTTGTCTGAAAATGGCATTTTCGTTGACCCTAGTAAGGTGCAAGAGGTTATGGACTGGAAGTCACTGTAACGGAACCGTCCAAATTATAAGAGCACAAGTACAAAAACAATCACCGAAATGATCAAATTCTCGCACTTGAGCCCATATAACTCCGGTAGTCCAATGAAATCACGAGGGATTTCAAATCAACCAACATACAAGCCAAGATCGTAGTGATTCAACATAACAAGTCACATGTTACATCCATTTCACAAGTAATTCAATATACATCGGAGTTCAACATAGTTATTACAACTTACGTTGAAAAGTAGCGGAAGCAAAGTAATTTGAAACTAACATTAATCTTATTTCAAATATATGCCAGTACAACGGTCGACTTCCAACAAAAGCATTAGAGATAAGGTAACTCAGAAGGATCATGCCCATGATCACACTCTACCACTACGGCAGGAGCCAACCAACTCTTACAGTCGCCATGATACATCACAACCTGCAATAAGTGGGGATAAAACCCTGAGTACAAGAAGGTACTCAGCTAGACTTACCCGTCAGAAACCATAAATAAGGTGACACCAAGGATCATGCAAGGCTGATATGAAGTGGGGCTAGCTTGACAACATTTTACATAAAAGCTTAATATAGATGATCAATCATTAATGCTTAAGCATCAAGTAAATTATCATTAACCTGTCATCTATATTAGCACCTATACTAGAGCACTCACTTTATTAGGAGCAAACAATATTAACCATAGCAGGTATAAATTGAGGCAACAATTCTATCGTTATCCAATTAACCATCCGTTCAATTTAATGGAATCTACGTTGCCGCTGCTCAAGTCAAGTGCTCACTAACCGGGAGCGACGGCGATTCGAATCGAATTCCTATCCAGCTGGAGGGGTATTTCTAACACTCACCGAGTCACGCCTGGCGAGGGCTGCTCAGGTCACATTTGGTACAGTTCAGGAGCCGCGGGTCCGAATGATGTCGCGACCCCAAGGGCGACACTCTACCAGATGATAGGGACTCTAACCCCCCTTGGTCTCACGCCAATGTCCCCAAGCACATCCTTTCTCTCCACTAAGAAGCAACCTACCATTCGATTCCCGGCCTGAACTGTATTACTCGGATTCGCGGTCGGAACGACTTATCCGACCAACTAAGTGTTAGACTGCGTTCAACATGACTCAAGGACGTACAGTGAATCGGTCCTTAAACGACTCAAACAGGGATAGATCCACACCCAAGACCTCCATGCCTTGTTGCTTCACTATCGTCATCCCGCCCGGTCTCATTTCATTTTATTAACACATGGTTCCATTCCACGATAGCAAATATAGTCAACCGTACCATATATGAATATCCCTATATCTCGCAGGTGACAGGAAATCACCTGACTTCTACCGCTTAAAGCAGGGCTAAGCATCTACTCGATCCTAGTCTATGTAGGATTCAATGATTCATATATCTGGACAAGGAATGATATAATGCAGCAAGAGTTTCCAACCAACTCCTATCACTTAATGCAACAATACTTATAACATATATAGAATTAATTGCTTTGAAGATAGGAGGCTTATAATGCTCCGGGGCTTGCCTGGGATCCGACTCAAGTTAGAGTATGTCAGATGAATCTCGCTGAGTACATCCATCTTCGGGATAGTTCCACCAAACACCATCGTCGGGTTTGGCTCCACGTCAGGTCCTTCACGTGCTTCAACTAACGTACCTAAATGAGGTGCAACAATACATATGTATGAATGCAAAGAAGTGCAATAAACAAAGTAATCATGCAAGCATACCAAAGTTCACCTAAACCCTAGAGCTAATTAACTTAATCCTCAAGAAGACATAACATAGAAGAGGGCAAGCACATTAATCAAGAAACAAGTCTCACAAGATTACAGGGTACCACTCAAGTATCATCAAAGATATGAGTCACATTTCAATACCCAAGCATGACAAAGTTAATCAAAGTACTAGAACTAGAAATTGCTACCTTCTGGACATCAAACCAACAGCTGAGTAATTTAATCATAACTGGAGATCTACAACTCCAAATGACTTGCAAGAAGACATTATGGAAAGCTTATGAAATTATCTAAATTTCATTTATAAACATCACAGCATGATTCCAAAGTTTAACATGTCGAATTTACACAAATACCGAAACTGGTCTAACAAGACAGAGAGCAAGCAATTCTGTAACCTAACTTTAAACAGCTGTAGTTTCTAAACCATATGGCCAAATGCCACCAAATTTTAACAGCAGCTAGATCATGAAATTCACAACAACTTTGTTATAGCACACAAGACATGAAAACATCATTTGCATAGGGTAATTAACAATATCCTCAAATCTGTTTAGAAACCTCATTTGCAAGAAATAATTATTAACTTATGTTGCAAACATATAATTGGATAAAACCAACTTTACCAACATGTCACCCATGACCAATGAACACCATAAAACATAGTGTCCATTCCTAAATAAATTCTTTTAATGCATTTTCTTAATTTATTTAGATAATTAGGTGGAATTATGAACACCTATCAAAATGCTCAATAAATTCTACCAAAATTACAATGGCCTACAAATGCTATCAAAAGTCTACTGTCCAAATTTTAAACCATTTGGAGATATATATCAACCCCTATGAAAAAGACAAATAGCTATAGCAATAAATCATGTGAGAGCAAGTTAAACTTAACACTCAATATTTTCTGTGAACACAAGGCCATATTATGAATCAATATAATAGAGAAACATCATACTAAGGTAATGGAACAACATTTTCTATTTTATCATTTATATATTATTTATAAGCTATTTATCAAGCTATAAACAAGTTAAATCAATAACTTGAGCATACAGTAAGCAATGACCATGAACTTTATACCACAGTACATCCATAGCATAACAAGCCTACCATAAAAATTTGACATCAATTGGAGCAGCACAACTCAGGATATAAAAATAACAAGCAATATAATGTAAATTCCTTATTTATCAAGGTCCAATCAAAACCCTAAGAAAACAGTGAACAAAAAGTGTGTTTAATATTTTTCCTAGCAAGTATATGTCATCACAAAATTAACAAAATAAGAATCACTATTTGTAGAGTTCTAAAACTCCAGATAAGGCTCTGGTCGAGTTTATACGTATTTTAGAGCATTTTTAAAGCTTAAATAAAAACATCAGAAAATATCTACAAACATCTAGCATTTTATGATTCCACTGCATAGATCTCTTCTCAAGGTTTCCAAAAAGTCCACCTTTACCATTTTTGGAGTTTCCTAGCATGAGATATGGAATTTAGAAGATTTACACAAAATCTGAAATTCAAATTACTAGAAAACCGAATTCTAGTTAATTCGCTAGGCGCACCCGAATACATACCCAAAACAGCCACTACTTAAACCGACAAGTGGGCCCCATGGTTCGACCGGGCCCGCTTGTCATATGAGAGAGTCACGGGGGGGAAGGAACCGGTCCTCTGCTTCCCACGGCAGAGCAGGGGAGTTGGGGGCCGATCGGTCGCCGGCGAGGAGGGCCACCGGCGGCGGCGGCGAAGGGCGTCACGAGCATCAGGGGATCCATGCGCACCCGGTGGTGGCCGCGGCTTGACCGGAGGTGGTCGGAGGAGGCGGAGCCACGAGCGCCTGCGGTCGGCAGCAGCGCCACCACGGCTGGCAGTGCCCCGGTGACGGCCTTGGCCCGGGGAGGAGCGCGGTGGCTTGCCTGGAGGAGCACGCACGCGCAGAGGGGCCCAGCTCGGACAACGGTGGACCGAGGCGGCATACCCACATCGAGCTCGAGCACGAGTGGCAATGGCGGCCATGGCCGGTCACCGTGACGATTTCCCCTACCCCGACGGCTTACTATGGCGCGGGTAGGTTAGCAAGATTGAGGAGACCATGATGTAGCTATGGTCGCGGCAAAGGAAGATAGAGTCGCTGCCGCGGTAGTGGATTTGGCAGCGGCGAGCTCGGAGCCCCGCTCCGGCGCCTATGGCGGACACGGCCACGGTGGTCTACGCGCGTGAGCATGGACGAAGAGACAGAGGGAGTGGGGGGAAAATGGAGAGGAGCTCGGCATTTGCGCTGGAAGAGGCCGGGGCGCGTGGAGGCAAGGTAGGAGCTCCGCCCGCGCATGGTCTCCATGTCCTGGCCACGCGTCGTTCGCTGGAGCCCGACGTCGAGCACGTGGTGTGCGTGAAACCGTCTGACTTGGAGGCAATGGTTGGGCTGGCTATGGGCCAAACTGGGCTATGGACCAAATGTCAAAGTTGTTCACCTCAGTATACTCTACAATTTTTATTTAAGCACCATGGTCATAAGACCCATAGATTAGGAGATAACTAAGCCCAAAGTTGACAGTGTCAATGAGTTAACAACGATTAGGGGCAAGGGTCAAAACTTGATCAAATCTGCGTCAAACTTGATCCAACTTTTTACATGCCCTTCTCCCAAGAATATACTCCAACCTTTACATTGGGACCATGTGAAGTTGTTTAACAAAATCTCGAGAACGCGGCATGTCAACATGTCAAGGTCAAAAAGTGATAAAACAACTTTTTGCTGTTTTGGAAACTCTTATAGAAGGCCCAACTAAGCTCCATTTTGAGTGACACTTGATCCATTGTTTCCATCATGAAAAGTACTACAACTCATATTAAGGAACCTAATTGAGCTACCATATGAAATTGGGAGATAAAATGTCGCAAAGTAACCAACTTGCTGCTGTCACAACAAGGACTTAGAATATTTTTCTAAGTGCTGAAAACAGCAGCTGATTCCACATTGTGATCTCTATTTGGCTAGGTTAGAGGCCAAACTAGCTCTTGACCATTAAATAAAGTTTGTTCTACACAAGATGAACTACAACTTTTGTTTAAGGTCAAACCTCATTACTGGTACAGAACTTAGACTTCCACTTTGGTCAAAGTAGCAACCCGATAAAGCCGAAACTAGGGTTTTAGGCCACTCGAGGCAATTTCTTGACATTTGCTCAATATGAACCCTTTATGACTTTTGTTGTAGAGTTCATCTAGAATTATTTGGGCAAGTTTGCATGGTTTGGCTGATGATCTACAATTACATTCACTTAATGATGTAAGTTCCAATTGGAATGGAACTTATCATTTCATGTGACTTTTTGATTCCAAACTCCATGAAACTTTTCCGGGGATCAATATAGATAGGTACCAAGGTAAGACATATGAAGATATGGCAATAACACCATCCAAACATATATCTTTGAAAATGGCCTATATGTAAAGCAATGATGCAGCATCCCACTTTAAGGTAGGCTCATCTCCATAGGTTGACATTGACATTGTCATTTCCACTGAATCTATCGTGTTTGAGCTTAAACCCACTACTTAATTGGTGATCAACACCTGGGGTGTTACAGCCCTCCCCCCTTAAAAGAATCGCGTTCTGAGATTCGGAATGAAAGATCTTTTAAGGAAGAGAGACACGTTATCTTGTTCCCAACATCTGCTGTAGCCTTCAGCTATAAAGCTTCAACATCGGCGAACAATTTGGTCAAAGGCCCTTTCTTCTACTTATTTTTCATGGTAAAATTTGTCTGAAGAATTTCCTTCATTGACTTCCATGAAACATTGTTACTTTGGGAGGAATCCAAGATAGCACATACTGCATTCTCAGTGTACGGAGATCATTTGGTCCATGAGTGAACCACTCACAAGTACCTGACTTTCTAATGACCACAACATAGGCCATATGAACTTGACACTCGACCGAAATAATCAGAAGTATACTCGTTAAAATGACTCTATGTTCACAAAGTTTGAAAAGCAGTCCTCTACCAAAATGGCTTGAGCACAACCTTCCAAAAGGGTGAGATCATAGACGACAAATATACTCTGAGGCTAGAGGATACTAACTAACCAATAGACAGGGTCTATGTTGGTCATAGATGTTCAATCCTTCTGATATCAACTAATGAAAAACTACTTAAGGTTCCATGTGTGCAGTTCTCTTTCTCTAATGACAACACTGTATTATCTGGGTCTAACGAGGGGTTAGTGAATGTGATAGCTGACTCTGTCGGCTTCATATTCCTGCCAACAGCTACCTAATAAGATTCTTTTATCCAAAGACAACAGTTATCTGGGTTGAATCAGATGCAACCTCTTGGATAAAAACCTTTACAAGGTACCAAAGTATGTCACCATTGGAAAATAATTACTAAAGAAGGATGTAGCGAGGCCTTAAGGACAACAAAAGTTGTAATATTTACTAAACCACGGGGAGTAGTCTACCACCAAGCGATTGAGTAAAAATTTTCCTTCGTGACTTAGTTGCACTGTAAGTTGAGTTGACTTGCAGCGTAGCAACTTTGCCAGGCCAACCTTCATCCGAGGCTTCCTCTTTGGGATCAAACAGCAGCTCTAAGATAGGAAATCTGTTGTTTGACACTTCTTAGATTGCTTTCAAATATTCCTCAACACTTTGTCCAATAAAGTTATGAACAAACCATTTGTGGCACCTAAGGGTACAAGGATATTGATCGAAACTGGGGCATGCATTCCTCTAATTCTTCACCGAAGCTGATTGAACAACTTGCACTATCTGTGTGATTGTCCAAGACAGAATTGACTTGATCACAATGGCTCTAAAAGATAGAATATCACTCAAGTTGTTGGCTAGTTGATTAACTTCTTGTTGGTTATTGCTCTGTAAGACATAGCCTTCGTAGCTACCAAAGAGTCGTTACCTAGCTGGAGATTAACCTTCCTATTGGTAACTAATCAGTTATCTCGCAACACAAAAAAAATTCTAAATCTTCACTCTTGTCCACAATAATCGTGGTTGATACAGAACAGATGGTTGCCATCGAGGTCAGCATATAAGGAGTCACACCAGAGATGGTTGATTTCAATTGTATGGTCATTATACATACAAAGGTTAAGATTTGCATAATGTGATGATCGAGTCTTATCCAACGGATGACTTGTCCAACAGTAAGTGTTGTGTGTCCTTTTTATCCAACAGAGATGAGATGCTTTGCTCACTAAATGATGTTCGTCAATACAGGGATAACTAAATAGAGTCACTAGGCTACCACATGTTGCAGTCTATTAATGTTTATGTCAATGACCTGTTCTTCAAAGGTCATCCTCTTAGCAACTTCAGGAGAAAGGTCTACTACTTTTGGTCCAATATAAGGGTCTTTTGATAAGATATGAAAAGACAACCAAGGAAGAAGGTCACGTGAAAATCACATCAATATTGTTCTACAATGGATTATGATTAGAAACCATGATACCAGCGCGTGCCGAGCAGCACAACCTTGTGTGTGCACCCACAGGAGGCTCTCGGTTTCGTCGCGGCACCATTAGTTGCTACTCACAACACCATTACTGAACATGCACCCGATGAGGAATTTCAAATGGCATAGATTAGGTTGTCAAGGTAGATGAATGAATTTGCAAGCACACGATTTAGAGGCCATAGCAGAGATACATTGCGTCACACTAGCTAACCTTTAGGAGAGGTAACCAAAAGGTCCAACATAGATTTGGGTATGGTCTCCACAAAAAGGGTTGGAAAACATCCACGGCTTATAAAAAAAACATATAGGAGAACTAAACTTTGGGCTTTCGGTCAAGCAAAGGCATGGATACAAACATTCAAGGCAAGCAACCACGGCTACACGGTTAGGCTCATAAGGGAAAGAACCTAATTGGAGATGATACCCAAGAGATTGTTTCGCGTAACTCGAGTGTTGCCCTAAGATAAAGCTATTCGACACTCGCATGCTTACCGAGGACAAACGAGGTGACAACTATGGCACTACCTAGATAACAATCATACATACAACATCACCGTCAAGCAGACAATTGAAAAATTTCAAACGAATGAGCTTAAGCAATCAATACAAAGCACAAGGCTCACCCAAAATAAGCTTTTATCTCAAGCATGAACTAACTACAAGTTTAGCTCAAAACAACGCTAGCTAAGGAAGCCAACTTAGCATGTGCCCAGAATCTGGACAGCAGCACAGTAGTTACTTGTTTCAACCATAACTGAGATTGTAGACATCCCACAAAGGTGATCCTAGACTTTCTAGAAAGCTTAGGAAGATGACTAAACTTTAGTTATTCATACCAAAAGCAAATTCATAGATTAACATGACCAAAATTGCTCATGTTGCAGATCTGTACCAATATGGACAGAAAACTGACCATAACTTCAAAAATGTACAACTAGAGTTCTAGGGACACAACAAGGCTGAACCTTAACTTCATGTAAATCTTATTAAGTTGTCTATAACTTTCTTATTATCATATTAAGATGATTCTATATCTAACAAGGCCAAACAAAACAAAGAAGACATCTCTGCCCAGATTTGGACAGATTCTGTCATTCCACTTTATAAGCTTATAACTAGAGATTTAGACCACCAAAATTAGTGCTATAGGACACTTTGGAAAGCTTAGAAAAATTACTACACTTCTTCTATTATCTCCAAGACAAGATTCCATATGCACATAGATCAATCAAAGCAAACATTCAGATCTGTTCGGAACATAAGCAGAATCTTGACAATAAACTTCTAAAATTCATAATTCTCAAACCATAATACCTAGGTTCATAAAATTTTAGGACAAGCTAGATAAGTAAGTTAGCTACAACTTTGGTATTCCCCATAACTTACAGAAAACACCATTATGACCACGAAAGCATCACTACAACAGAAAATGTTCTAGCAGCCAACATTCGACAAGCAAAACTAAACTTGCCTTTGTTCTACTTAACAAGAGAGTACACAAACATGTTATTCTAGTAGCTCTAAATTTTTGTTACCTTAGACCAACACAAATTTATTTCATTCATGAGAATTCATAATTATTTAAGTGAGGTCTAAAGCATTGGCAAACGCTTGGGTGAGCAACATAGAGTAAGGCATTCTTGTTTAGCTTCACACAACAAAGATAGTGTACTACATTGATCACAAGTTACTTAATATAGGATAAGGGTGAGAGGAGCATGGCTATGCATAAAGCAACAATCATGAAGATGCATGCTTTGTCCTATTCGTCCTCACAAGATTGCCAACCTAAGGTGGCGATCACGTTCTATGTCGGTGGCATTACACGCACTCTCTCGATATATAGCTAGTCGCTAGCTACATTCGACTTACGCATTCGTGGTTAGCGTACCTGCAGAAAAGTTTCATTGTAGCCCAACAATTCCCCCAATATAGCACACAATAAAAGCAGGAGAGTAAAATTCTAAGTACTCCCATGTACATATACCCCCGTATATATACATGTAGCACCAAAACTACCCGAATCATCAATCACCCATAATTAAGTACCTTCATATATACATGTGTGTAACATGGAAATAATCCAGTAACCAAAACTAGCTCTCCCCTAGACCGCAGGTTGTACGGTCATGCTCTCACAACTCACACTTACCTGAGCGTAGGTGCGACGTTGCATAAAAGTAAACTAACAACATATATGGCTATTTCATATATGAAGGCTACCTCTAATCTGACACACTGGGTAGCATAATGTGGGAGAGTTATCACACATACATACCTTGGCCTGGGCGTAGATGCATAATGAAAAACCCCCAAGTTAGTACTTATATAAGCCACCTAATAATCCTTATATGGGCATAAGGAAATTGACCATTGGCATACTTAGGTTTAAAATTTAGATTTGACAAACCTATATATAACTATAAGTTGATAAAACTGATTTTATAAAACAAAACCTTTATTTTAAATACACATATGACAAGTTTAATGTTGAATCTTGCTCCGATACCAGCTGTAACGGAACCGTCCAAATTATAAGAGCACAAGTACAAAAACAATCACCGAAATGATCAAATTCTCGCACTTGAGCCCATATAACTCCGGTAGTCCAATGAAATCACGAGGGATTTCAAACCAACCAACATACAAGCCAAGATCGTAGTGATTCAACATAACAAGTCACATGTTACATCCATTTCACAAGTAATTCAATATACATCGGAGTTCAACATAGTTATTACAACTTACGTTGAAAAGTAGCGGAAGCAAAGTAATTTGAAACTAACATTAATCTTATTTCAAATATATGCTAGTACAACGGTCGACTTCCAACAAAAGCATTAGAGATAAGGTAACTCAGAAGGATCATGCCCATGATCACACTCTGCCACTACGGTAGGAGCCAACCAACTCTTACAGTCGTCATGATACATCACAACCTGCAACAAGTGGAGATAAAACCCTGAGTATAAGAAGGTACTCAGCTAGACTTACCCGTCAGAAACCAGAAATAAGGTGACACCAAGGATCATGCAAGGCTGATATGAAGTGGGGCTAGCTTGACAACATTTTGCATAAAAGCTTAATATAGATGATCAATCATTAATGCTTAAGCATCAAGTAAATTATCATTAACCTGTCATCTATATTAGCACCTATACTAGAGCACTCACTTTATTAGGAGCAAACAATATTAACAATAGCAGGTATAAATTGAGGCAACAATTCTATCGTTATCCAATTAACCATCCGTTTAATTTAATGGAATCTACGTTGCCGCTGCTCAAGTCAAGTGCTCACTAACCGGGAGCGACGGCGATTCGAATCGAATTCCTATCCAGCTGGAGGGGTATTTCTAACACTCACCGAGTCACGCCTGGCGAGGGCTGCTCAGGTCACCTTTGGTACAGTTCAGGAGCCGCGGGTCCGAATGATGTCGTGACCCCAACGGCGACACTCTGCCAGGTGATAGAGACTCTAACCCCCCTTGGTCTCACGCCAATGTCCCCAAGCACATCCTTTCTCTCCTCCAAGAAGCAACCTACCATTCGATTCCCGGCCTGAACTGTATTACTCGGATTCGCGGTCGGAACGACTTATCCGGCCAACTAAGTGTTAGACTGCGTTCAACATGACTCAAGGACATACAGCGAATCGGTCCTTAAATGACTCAGACGGGGATAGATCCACACCCAAGACCTCCATGCCTTGTTGCTTCACTATCGTCATCCCGCCCGGTCTCATTTCATTTTATTAACACATGGTTCCATTCCACGATAGCAAATATAGTCAACCGTGCCATATATGAATATCCCTATATCTCGCAGGTGATAGGAAATCACCTGACTTCTACCGCTTAAAGCAGGGCTAAGCATCTACTCGATCCTAGTCTATGTAGGATTCAAGGATTCATATATCTGGACAAGGAATGATATAATGCAGCAAGAGTTTCCAACCAACTCCTATCACTTAATGCAACAAAACTTATAACATATATAGAATTAATTGCTTTGAAGATAGGAGGCTTATAATGCTCCGGGGCTTGCCTGGGATCCGACTCAAGTTAGAGTATGTCAGATGAATCTCGCTGAGTACATCCATCTTCGGGATAGTTCCACCAAACACCGTCGTCAGGTTTGGCTCCACGTCAGGTCCTTCACGTGCTTCAACTAACGTACCTAAATGAGGTGCAACAATACATATGTATGAATGCAAAGAAGTGCAATAAACAAAGTAATCATGCAAGCATACCAAAGTTCACCTAAACCCTAGAGCTAATTAACTTAATCCTCAAGAAGACATAACATAGAAGAGGGCAAGCACATTAATCAAGAAACAAGTCTCACAAGATTACAGGGTACCACTCAAGTATCATCAAAGATATGAGTCACATTTCAATACCCAAGCATGACAAAGTTAATCAAAGTACTAGAACTAGAAATTGCTACCTTCTGGACATCAAACCAACAGCTGAGTAATTTAATCATAACTGGAGATCTACAACTCCAAATGACTTGCAAGAAGACATTATGGAAAGCTTATGAAATTATCTAAATTTCATTTATAAACATCACAGCATGATTCCAAAGTTTAACATGTCGAATTTACACAAATACCAAAACTGGTCTAACAAGACAGAGAGCAAGCAATTCTGTAACCTAACTTTAAACAGCTGTAGTTTCTAAACCATATGGCCAAATGCCACCAAATTTTAACAGCAGCTAGATCATAAAATTCACAACAACTTTGTTATAGCACAAAAGACATGAAAACATCATTTGCATAGGGTAATTAACAATATCCTCAAATCTATTCAGAAACCTCATTTGCAAGAAATAATTATTAACTTATGTTGCAAACATATAATTGGATAAAACCAACTTTACCAACATGTCACCCATGACCAATGAACACCATAAAACATAGTGTCCATTCCTAAATAAATTCTTTTAATGCATTTTCTTAATTTATTTAGATAATTTGGTGAAATTATGAACACCTATCAAAAGTGCTCAATAAATTCTACCAAAATTACAATGGCCTACAAATGCTACCAAAAGTCTACTGTCCAAATTTTAAACCATTTGGAGATATATATCAACCCCTATGAAAAAGACAAATAGCTATAGCAATAAATCATGTGAGAGCAAGTTAAACTTAACACTCAATATTTTCTATGAACACAAGGCCATATTATGAATCAATATGATAGAGAAACATCATACTAAGGTAATGGAAAAATATTTTCTATTTTATCATTTATATATTATTTATAAGCTATTTATCAAGCTATAAACAAGTTAAATCAATAACTTGAGCATACAGTAAGCAATGACCATGAACTTTATACCACAGTACATCCATAGCATAACAAGCCTACCGTAAAAATTTCACATCAATTGGAGCAGCACAACTCAGGATATAAAAATAACAAGCAATATAATGTAAATTCCTTATTTATCAAGGTCCAATCAAAACCCTAAGAAAACAGTGAACAAAAAGTGTGTTTAATATTTTTCCTAGCAAGTATATGTCATCACAAAATTAACAAAACAAGAATCACTATTTTTAGAGTTCTAAAACTCCAGATAAGGCTCTGGTCGAGTTTATACGTATTTTAGAGCATTTTTAAAGCTTAAATAAAAACATCAGAAAATATCTACAAACATCTAGCATTTTATGATTCCACTGCATAGATCTCTTCTCAAGGTTTCCAAAAAGTCCACCTTTACCATTTTTGGAGTTTCCTAGCATGAGATATGGAATTTAGAAGATTTACACAAAATCTGAAATTCAAATTACTAGAAAACCGAATTCTAGTTAATTCGCTAGGCGCACCCGAATACATACCCAAAACAGCCACTACTTAAACCGACAAGTGGGCCCCATGGTCCGGCCGGGCCCGCTTGTCATATGAGAGAGTCACGGGGGGGAAGGAACCGGTCCTCTGCTTCCCACGGCAGAGCAGGGGAGTTGGGGCCGACCGGTCGCCGGCGAGGAGGGCCACCGGCGGCGGCGGCGAAGGGCGTCACGAGCATTAGGGGATCCATGCGCACCCGGTGGTGGCCGTGGCTTGACCGGAGGTGGTCGGAGGAGGCGGAGCCACGAGCGCCTGCGGTCGGCAGCAGCGCCACCGCGGCTGGCAGTGCCCCGGTGACGGCCTTGGCCCGGGGAGGAGCGCGGTGGCTTGCCTGGAGGAGCACGCACGCGCAGAGGGGCGTAGCTCGGACAACGGTGGACTGAGGCGGCATACCCACATCAAGCTCGAGCACGAGCGGCAATGGCGGCCATGGCCGGTCACCGTGACGATTTCCCCTACCTCGACGGCTTACTATGGCGCGGGTAGGTTAGCAAGATTGAGGAGACCATGATGTAGCTATGGTCGTGGCGAAGGAAGATAGAGGCGCTGCCGCGGTAGTGGATTTGGCAGCGGCGAGCTCGGAGCCCCGCTCCGGTGCCCATGGCGGACACGGCCACGGTGGTCTGCGCGCGTGAGCATGGACGAAGAGACAGAGGGAGTGGGGGGAAAATGGAGAGGAGCTCGGCATCTACGCTGGAAGAGGCCGGGGCGCGTGGAGGCAAGGTAGGAGCTCCGCCCGCGCATGGTCTCCATGTCCTGGCCACGCGTCGTTCGTTGGAGCCCGACGTCGAGCACGTGGTGTGCGTGAAACCGTCTGACTTGGAGGCAATGGTTGGGCTGGCTATGGGCCAAACTGGGCTATGGACCAAATGTCAAAGTTGTTCACCTCAGTATACTCTACAATTTTTATTTAAGCACCATGGTCATAAGACCCATAGATTAGGAGATAACTAAGCCCAAAGTTGACAGTGTCAATGAGTTAACAACGATTAGGGGCAAGGGTCAAAACTTGATCAAATCTGCGTCAAACTTGATCCAACTTTTTACATGCCCTTCTCCCAAGAATATACTCCAACCTTTACATTGGGACCATGTGAAGTTGTTTAACAAAATCTCGAGAACGCGGCATGTCAACATGTCAAGGTCAAAAAGTGATAAAACAACTTTTTGCTGTTTTGGAAACTCTTATAGAAGGCCCAACTAAGCTCCATTTTGAGTGACACTTGATCCATTGTTTCCATCATAAAAAGTACTACAACTCATATTAAGGAACCTAATTGAGCTACCATATGAAATTGGGAGATAAAATGTCGCAAAGTAACCAACTTGCTGCTGTCACAACAAGGACTTAGAATATTTTTCTAAGTGCTGAAAACAGCAGCTGATTCCACATTGTGATCTCTATTTGGCTAGGTTAGAGGCCAAACTAGCTCTTGACCATTAAACAAAGTTTGTTCTACACAAGATGAACTACAACTTTTGTTTAAGGTCAAACCTCATTACTGGTACAGAACTTAGACTTCCACTTTGGTCAAAGTAGCAACCCGATAAAGCCGAAACTAGGGTTTTAGGCCACTCGAGGCAATTTCTTGACATTTGCTCAATATGAACCCTTCATGACTTTTGTTGTAGAGTTCATCTAGAGTTATTTGGGCAAGTTTGCATGGTTTGGCTGATGATCTACAATTCCATTCACTTAATGATGTAAGTTCCAATTGGAATGGAACTTATCATTTCATGTGACTTTTTGATTCCAAACTCCATGAAACTTTTCCGGGGATCAATATAGATAGGTACCAAGGTAAGACATATGAAGATATGGCAATAACACCATCCAAACATATATCTTTGAAAATGGCCTATATGTAAAGCAATGATGCAGCATCCCACTTTAAGGTAGCCTCATCTCCATAGGTTGACATTGACATTGTCATTTCCACTGAATCTATCGTGTTTGAGCTTAAACCCGCTACTTAATTGGTGATCAACACCTGGGGTGTTACAGCCCTCCCCCCTTAAAAGAATCGCGTCCTGAGATTCGGAATGAAAGATCTTTTAAGGAAGAGAGACACGTTATCTAGTTCCCAACATCTGCTGTAGCCTTCAGCTATAAAGCTTCAACATCGGCGAACAATTTGGTCAAAGGCCCTTTCTTCTACTTATTTTTTATGGTAAAATTTGTCTGAAGAATTTCCTTCATTGACTTCCATGAAATATTGTTACTTTGGGAGGAATCCAAGATAGCACATACTGCATTCTCAGTGTACGGAGATCATTTGGTCCATGAGTGAACCACTCACAAGTACCTGACTTTCTAATGACCACAACATAGGCCATATGAACTTGACACTAGACCGAAATAATCAGAAGTATACTCGTTAAAATGACTCTATGTTCATAAAGTTTGAAAAGCAGTCCTCTACCAAAATGGCTTGAGCACAACCTTCCAAAAGGGTGAGATCATAGACGACAAATATACTCTGAGGCTAGAGGATACTGACTAACCAATAGACAGGGTCTATGTTGGTCATAGATGTTCAATCCTTCTGATATCAACTAATGAAAAACTACTTAAGGTTCCATGTGTGCAGTTCTCTTTCTCTGATGACAACACTGTATTATCTGGGTCTAACGAGGGGTTAGTGAATGTGATAGCTGACTCTGTTGGCTTCATATTCCTGCCAACAGCTACCTAATAAGATTCTTTTATCCAAAGACAACAGTTATCTGGGTTGAATCAGATGCAACCTCTTGGATAAAAACCTTTACAAGGTACCAAAGTATGTCACCATTGGAAAATAATTACTAAAGAAGGATGTAGCGAGGCCTTAAGGACAACAAAAGTTGTAATATTTACTAAACCACGGGGAGTAGTCTACCACCAAGCGATTGAGTAAAAATTTTCCTTCGTGACTTAGTTGCACTGTAAGTTGAGTTGACTTGCAGCGTAGCAACTTTGCCAGGCCAACCTTCATCCGAGGTTTCCTCTTTGGGATCAAACAGCAGCTCTAAGATAGGAAATCTGTTGTTTGACACTTCTTAGATTGCTTTCAAATATTCCTCAACACTTTGTCCAATAAAGTTATGAACAAACCATTTGTGGCACCTAAGGGTACAAGGATATTGATCGAAACTGGGGCATGCATTCCTCTAATTCTTCACCGAAGCTGATTGAACAACTTGCACTATCTGTGTGATTGTCCAAGACAGAATTGACTTGATCACAATGGCTCTAAAAGATAGAATATCACTCAAGTTGTTGGCTAGTTGATTAACTTCTTGTTGGTTATTGCTCTGTAAGACATAGCCTTCGTAGCTACCAAAGAGTCGTTACCTAGCTGGAGATTAACCTTCCTATTGGTAACTAATCAGTTGTCTCGCAACACAAAAAAAAATTCTAAATCTTCACTCTTGTCCACAATAATCGTGGTTGATACAGAACAAATGGTTGCCATCGAGGTCAGCATATAAGGAGTCACACCAGAGATGGTTGATTTCAATTGTATGGTCATTATACATACAAAGGTTAAGATTTGCATAATGTGATGATCGAGTCTTATCCAACGGATGACTTGTCCAACAGTAAGTGTTGTGTGTCCTTTTTATCCAACAGAGATGAGATGCTTTGCTCACTAAATGATGTTCGTCAATACGGGGACAACTAAATAGAGTCACTAGGCTACCACATGTTGCAGTCTATTAATGTTTATGTCGATGACCTGTTCTTCAAAGGTCATCCTCTTAGCAACTTCAGGAGAAAGGTCTACTACTTTTGGTCTAATATAAGGGTCTTTTGATAAGATATGAAAAGACAACCAAGGAAGAAGGTCACGTGAAAATCACATCAATATTGTTCTGCAATGGATTATGATTAGAAACCATGATACCAGCGCGTGCCGAGCAGCACAACCTTGTGTGTGCACCCACAGGAGGCTCTCGGTTTCGTCGCGGCACCATTAGTTGCTACTCACAACACCATTACTGAACATGCACCCGATGAGGAATTTCAAATGGCATAGATTGGGTTGTCAAGGTAGATGAATGAATTTGCAAGCACACGATTTAGAGGCCATAGCAGAGATACATTGCGTCACACTAGCTAACCTTTAGGAGAGGTAACCAAAAGGTCCAACATAGATTTGGGTATGGTCTCCACAAAAAGGGTTGGAAAACATCCACGGCTTATAAAAAAAACATATAGGAGAACTAAACTTTGGGCTTTCGGTCAAGCAAAGGCATGGATACAAACATTCAAGGTAAGCAACCATGGCTACACGCTTAGGCTCATAAGGGAAAGAACCTAATTGGAGATGATACCCAAGAGATTGTTTCACGTAACTCGAGTGTTGCCCTAAGATAAAGCTATTCGACACTCGCATGCTTACCGAGGACAAACGAGGTGACAACTATGGCACTACCTAGATAACAATCATACATACAACATCACCGTCAAGCAGACAATTGAAAAATTTCAAACGAATGAGCTTAAGCAATCAATACAAAGCACAAGGCTCACCCAAAATAAGCTTTTATCTCAAGCATGAACCAACCTCAGTGCATGAAGTTCGCAGTTTTCTTGGTTTAGCCGGTTACTATCGTCGCTTCATACCGGATTTCTCAAAGATTGCCAAACCAATGACAAGCCTATTACAGAAGGATCATAAGTTTATATGGACAGAGGAGTGCGAGGTAGCTTTCTGCACCTTGCGAAAGTTGTTGACCACTACTCCTGTTCTGGCCCAACCGGATATAGAAAAGTCATTTGATGTGTTCTGTCACGCATCTAAGAATGGGTTAGGATGTGTACTAATGCAAAATGGAAGGGTCATTGCCTATGCCTCATGTCAATTGAGGATGCATGAAGTTAACTATCCTACACATGATTTGGAGCTTGCAGCAGTAGTGCATGCTCTAAAGATTTGGAGACACTACCTGCTGGGTAATGTGTGTAATCTCTTTACAGATCATAAGAGTCTCAAATACATTTTTACCCAATCTGAGTTGAACATGCGACAGAGAAGATGGTTAGAGCTGATAAAGGACTATAATCTAAACGTGCATTATCATCCCGGGAAGGCTAATGTAGTAGCAGATGCACTGAGCAGAAAATCACATGCTATTGATGTGCAACCATTGTTTGAAGAAGGGTTCAAATTGTTACATCCTGCTGTGTTGCATAATATTCAGATCAGTTGTACTCTGGAAAACCAGATCATTGAAGGTCAGAAGACAGATAAGGGAATCTTTCATATCAAGGAGAAGATGAAGAGGGAACCCATCAAACACTTTCGATTGGATGACCAAAGAGTGTTATGGTTTAAGGATCGCCTGGTGGTACCTAAGGATAGAGAGCTTAAGAACAAGTTGATGAATGAGACCCATCATTCCAAGCTATCTATTCACCCCGGAAGTAGTAAGATGTACCAAGATTTGCGACCCCGTTATTGGTGGACTAAGATGAAAAAAGAAATTGTAGCATACGTTGCTCGTTGCGACATGTGTTGTAGAGTTAAAGCTCTTCACATGAGACCTGCAGGACTTCTGCAACCCTTGTCTGTACCCGATTGGAAATGGGATGATATAAGTATGGATTTCATCACTGGTCTTCCCACCACACAGAAGGGACATGATTCTATTTGGGTAATAGTAGATCGTCTCACCAAGACAGCTCACTTTCTGTCAGTTAAGACAACATTCCAACCACCTCAATATACAGAAAAGTACATTGCTGAGATTATCCGATTACATGGTATACCAAAAACGATCGTGTCTGATCGTGGTTCACAGTTTACCTCTCATTTTTGGGAACATCTTCATAAAGGTTTGGGTACTAGTTTGATTCGTAGTACGGTTTACCATCCACAGACAGACGGGCAGACAGAACGAGTTAATGTTGTACTTGAAGATATGCTTAGAGCTTGTGTACTATCATCCAGAGGCACATGGGAATCCTGGTTACCGTTGGTAGAATTCGCTTACAACAACAGTTACCAAGAGAGTATCAAGATGGCACCTTTTGAAGCTTTATATGGCAAGAAGTGCAGGACACCGTTAAATTAGGTAGAGCCTGGAGAAAGAAGGTTTTATGGAATTGATTTTGTAAATGAGGCAGAGAAGAAGGTCCGTATTATTCGGCAAAACATGCAAGCTGCACAGTCCCGTCAGAAGAGTTATGCAGACAAGAGAAGAAGACCATTGGATTTCCAAGTGGGTGACTATGTCTATTTGAAGGTTACCCCTATGAAGAAGAAACGGTTTGGAATCAAGCAGAAACTGTCTGCTAGATATATCGGACCATACCAGATCATAGAGAAAAAAGGTCCCGTGGCGTACAAGTTGCGATTGCCAGAAGGGATGAGTTCGATCTTTCCCGTCTTTCACGTATCCCAGTTGAAGAAATGTCTGCGTGTTCCGGAAGAGAGAATAGAACCGCAGGGTATTCGGATCAAGGCGGACTTGGAATATCGTGAACAACCAGTTCGAGTCCTGGATACTAAGGACCGAGTCACTCGGAATAGAGTGGTAACAACCTACAAGATTCAGTGGAGCCATCATGATGAGAGTGATGCTTCATGGGAAACGGGAGAATATCTTCAAACCTCGTATAAAGATTTTTATGATAAATGGTTCGTAACTGAAAATCTCAGGACGAGATTCTTATAAGGGGGAGGGCTGTAACACCCCTGGGTGTTAAGCATGCATTAGCATTTCAAAGCATAAAGCATTCAACATCATTTCATGACTAGCATTGCATGAAATATAGCTCTTTTAAATTTAAACTTGAAAAGCAAATAATTAGAACCCTAACTTTGATGTAAGTGCCAAAAAGGTAGTATACTTTTGGGTATTAGCAATTTTAAATAATCTAGAATAAATTAACATGATTTTTGGAGCAATTCTTGAATTCAAGTTTTTCTCAAAGTTTGTTTTAAAAATATTCTAAACAAATAAATTTTTGATTAACAATTTAGCTTTAAATCCTAAATTCAAAATCTATTGAGAATTTTGAAAAGTGCCCTACATGAAAGTTGTAGAGAATTAAATTTTGAACAACTTTTATTTTGGGCAAAAGTTCTAAAAACCTCTTTTTCATCTTCAAATTCAAATTTGAAACAAATATAGAAATCGGAAAAATTTTATTTATAAAAGAAAAATCGGTTTTTCGCTTTAGTGGGCCGCGGCCTCCCTTTCGGCCCAGCAGCGCAGGGGCTTCCTCCCGCGCCCCGCGCCGGCTTCCTCCCGCGCGCGCGCGCACGCGACGCCGTGGCGCCGCGGCAGAGCTCGGCCGCCGCGTGGCAGAGCGGAGGCGACGTCGCGCGACATGCGCCCATGTGGCCCCCGCTGCCCCGCGCTTACCCTGCCCGAACTCGCCTGCTCCCGCTCACTCGCCTCAGTCCGCTCCTGCTCGCTCTCGCGTGCCTCGCCAGCGCCGCAGCACGCCGAGCCGCCGCCGTGCCATTGTCGCGCCTCACCTCGCCACCGCGGCTCCTCTGCCAAATTCTGCCCGCCCTAGCATTCCCCTCTTCCTGACCGACCTCGTCGAGTCACTGGACGCGCACCTCGGCAAGGTAAGCGGCCAAATTGGCCGTCTCCTCCCCCGCCGGTGAGCCCGCCGCCGCGGCTCCCGTCGGTCCCACCTTTCCGCCATCACCTTCCCCTCCTCCACGTGCGCACCATGATCGCCTCCGCTCGCTGGAGCTCGTGCGCCTGTCCATGACCTCCGCCATGGCCGCTTCGGCCCGTGCTCCGCTCTTCCTCTAGCCCCGATAACCACCTCGTTGGGTTCATGCGGTTGCGGGGAGTCACCTGCTACAGACCTCGTCGCCGGCGACCTCGTCGCCGGCGACCTCGCCGACGGCGAGATTTCCCCGGTCAGCGCCTTCCCCGGCTCGGCTCCGGCTGACCGGTGGGGTCAGCTGACCCATGGGACCCATCTGTCTGTCTCTCGGTGGGAGTTGGGGGTGAAACCGCGGTGTGCGCGTAGCGTTGAAGGCCGGTTAAATTTTCGGTTTTAAAGAAATTGATTTTCTCAGAATTATGAAACAGCTTTGAAAAATCATATCTCAAGATTTATAGCTCCAAAAATGATGAAACAAATTTTGAAATGTTCCTCTTGAATAGATCTACAGTTTAAAAATACCTCATATTATTTTTGTAACACTTTACTGTGCAAATTTATTTAATTGCTATAAATGCTGATATCTTAGAAAATATGTAGTAAATAAAATAAGGAAGGGAAAATGTGATTCTTGTTGCTTTAATCTTTATTAGTGATGTACTTTTTAAGAAAAATATTAGTGAAGGATGTTCTGTGAGAAATTTTTGAAGTGTAGTTCAAATGCTTTTAATTGATAATCTTTGTTATTTTTAGTAGAAAGCTAAATTTGTATAGAACATACATGTGATAATTTTTGTAGTGTGTTAGTTTACTGTTAGTAACATAGGAAAAATGTGAAATCTATTGTTTGATACTTTTTCTAGTACAAAATAATTTTATGCTCATATTTAGGCTATAACTTGTTTATTTTGTACAGACAGTTTTACATAGGCAATTCTCATGAAAATTTAGTAGTAGGTTAGTTAGGGTAAGAGTAATCTACTGTAATTTTTGTAGATTTTTATCTACACCAAAAATAGATGTTGCTGTGTAACCCTAGTTAAATAGGGAATAAAAGATTATTCTTTATGAGAAATTAAGAGAAATAAAATATGTTTGGTGTATCTTTGAAGCATCATTATGCCTTGCTGATGTTGTGGTTGAGTTAAGTTGGTAAGCTTTGGTAGCTTAGGTTCACTTGTATGTGTAGATGATAGGCTAGCTAATAGAAGAATAAGGTGCATGTTTTAGGGTATATGTTCTTGGATGACGTGGACTACCTTGTAGAAGAAATAGTTATATTCAAACTGCTCATTCCATGTGCTCATCTGCATCTCATGTCATCAAAGCACTCCACCACAATCCGATGCATCATTCGCATGTTTACTTATGCACTTGCATCATACAGGATCGCAGGAAGAGTCGTAGGTAGCAGTACAGGAGGAGCAGGCTTGGACGGATCAGCAGGAGCCCCAGGCACAGGAGGTGCCCGAGGAGGAAGAGTTAGGCGAGGAGCTGCCAGAGTGCGTCGACCACCATCCTAGCTCGTTCGAAAGAGGCAAGCCCCGGAGCATTTTAAGTCCCCTATTTTATAAAAGTTGTTCCTTACTACATGAACTATAGTTATATATATAGTTGCATTAAGTTATAGGAGTTGAGTGAAACCGTTGTTGCATTATTATCTTGGCCACCGGATTATCTTTCACCCTGTTAGGTCAGGATCGAGTAAATTGCTTAGCCATGCTTAGACCGGTAGAAGTCGGGTGATTTCCTGTCACCTGCGAGTTATAGGTGGATACCGGGTTATGGTTAGCTGTAATTGTGATCATAAAAAGTAACCAAGTGTTGATGGATAAACGAAGACCGGGCGGAGTCTTATAGGGTTTTGGACTATAGTGATTCCGTCTGTGTCAATTAAGGACCGATCGTTGCTCGTCCCTCTTGTCATGTTGAACGCATGGCTCACATTTAGCTGGCCAAATAAAGTACCTTTCGACCGCGAAGCTAGTGACACTTTTCGAGCCGGGATAAACTCGGGTTGGCAGACTGGTGTTGAAGGGGGTGTAACGGGGACGCAAAGAGTGAGCCCAAGGTGCGTCCTGGCAGTCAGGCGGTCCCTGGGTAGTGCGATCTATGATTGTTATCCCGCGGCTTCTTGGAAAGTATCATTGGTGATCTACGCGACCCTGACAGGGGAAAAGCAGGGTTTGTGTGAGGAATAAATCTCCAGCTGGATAGGAATTCGATTCGAATCGCCGTCGCTCCCGGTTAGTGAGCACTTGACTCGAGCTATGGCATCGTAGTAACATTAATGGAACACTGATAGTTAAGTGAATGATGTTGGAAATGCTAAACCTGATATGGTAATGTAGATTGTTAATGATGAATCAAGTGATTGTTTTAGCAATAGGTGCTTACCTAGCTCGAATAGGTTATACTAAAAGTGATGCAAAAAGTACTGGTATAATTTTTCATAACAACTTATGCTTTTCGCAAATGAGTCAAGCCCGTTCAATCTATAAAGCCTTGCATGATCCTTGGTGTCCTTTATTTCTGGTTTATGACGGGTAAGTCTAGCTGAGTACATTCTCGTACTCAGGGCGTTGTTCTCATTGTTGTTGCAGATGGTCAGATGTACTATGGGTACTGCTCCAACTTTCTGTATCCGGCGATGGGCGACAACTAGGACCTTGGGCAAGGGTCACTCTGTTCATCTTATCTAATGCTTTTGTGGACCATGACTATCTACTGGCACTGTATTTGAACTAAGCGTGTGTGTAAAACTACTTGCTTCCGCTATGTTATTTTAAACTATGTTGTAATAACTTTTATTCCGAACTCCGATGTACTCCACTTTTATTGTGAACTCTATGTATCATGTGAACTGTGGCTGCTAAATCAGTACGATCTTGGTTGTATATTGGTTGGTTTGAAATCCCTCGTGATTTCACGGAATCTCGGGTTATACGGGTTTAAGTTTGATAAATTAACCGCCTCGGTGGAAGATTTTCTTACTTAATCTCGTATAATTACGTTGATCCGTTACACCAAAGTTGATTAATAACAATATTATGATGTTATTTAAGAGTTTTGTCATGCACTAATTCTATTTCTGTCCAACGGTGATGTAGAATTAGTGTAGAGGACATCTGTATGAGTTAAAGAAAGTGCTTCTGAACAGAAGAGTGCATTTTGTTCACATTTTCTGTTGTAAAGTTAAAGTTAATTATCTTCTCATTAAATTCACACTAACGGGAGGATTTAATTTGAAGAGCAATTATAGTTATTCAGTAAATGATGAAAAGTTTATCCTCCAGTTAAAATTAGAACCAACGCAAAAATTTCAATTGGAGGAATAGTCGGTTTATGGTTAGGATAAATTATGATATTGTTATTTTCTGACCAACATTAATGATAACAATATTATAAGTTTATTTATGAGCTTAAGGTTGAAGTTTAAATCTCTGATAAATTTTGCATCAAAGTGACTGATTTTTTAGAGAATAGATAAAGATCGAGAAATGTATTTTCATGTTTCCGCAGCAATGATGATGATAATCTTCTAATTAAATTCAAACCAACGGAAAAATTTAATTTTGAAGAGGGTTATAAGATAATTGAGTTTTACGTATGTTAATTTCATTTTTGCCCAACGGTGATGTGAAATTAATGTAGAAGAATGATGTTTTGTTATATTTCTGTCCAACGGTGATATAGAATAGAAATCAAAGATTTTAAAGTTTAATGCGCATGTTTTTAACCAGACCAACGTAGGGTTAATTTCATGCTCATTATTGTTGATTACTGTTGATTAAAGTTCTTCAGAGAGAGATCTTCATGCTTTCATTCTTGAAGGCAGAAAAGAAAGTGATATGGGTACTTGTGACTCAAATGATGAAAAGACTAAGTGCAAGTTCTATGAGAAAGAAGGCCATTGCATGAGGGACTGTATTCTCTTTAAGAGTGGCTTGAAAAGAAAAGTTTTCAAAGATTTCAGGGATATTGATCTAAGAAAAGAAAATAGAACAATAAGAGTTTAGTTTAAGAAATACCTTTTATGTACTCTTTATGAAGAAGAATTTAGTTTTTACTTTTATCATCATGATAAGAGATGTAATAAGCAATATAATTTTTTAATCATCATGATATAAAATGTAATAAGTGATATGCATGTTTAATTTGACCAACGTCGGATTAAACATGTGTATTAAAGAGTATTCGGATTTATTCCTAAATTTGATGATTAAATATGAGCCAATCCTGACATTTATGTCCCTTCAAGGGAATTATCTCGCATGGTGAGAAAAAGTTTGTGATAGTACCCGTATGGCGGGAAAAGTTTGAGAAAATACCCGCATGGCGGGGTAAAATTGGCATAGTACTTATGTTAATCAATTCTGCATGGCGGGAGAAGTTTGGCATAGTACTTATCCTGTATGGCGGGAGAAAGTTACAATGATTCATGTGCTTTTAGTGTATCCCGCACAGGGAGAAAAGTTTAGGGTAGCTCTTATGCTATCCTAGTATGAGTTTAAGAACAAAAGGAAGTTGCAAATGAACCTCATGATAAGAATGGCATGCAAGCATGACTTGCAAAAGTACTGACAATAAAAGACTTTGTTGAGTTCTTGAAGTGAAATAAGGAAAAAGTACTCACATACGAATTAAGAAATAATTTCACTTGCATGATGTAATCATGTGGATGAAATAAGTAATCAAAGTTTCTTCATTCACAAGAGTTCTGAATAGTTTTTGAAATTGTGGTAGAAAAGTTCATACCACATTTTGAGGGGGAGAAATATGAGATCAATTAAGAAAGATAATTAAGAAAGATACTACCCCATACTCAGATAATGCGATGCATACTATGCATTGAAGGAAAGAGTGATCTATAAAAGATAAATGTGATCATCGGAGAGTAAGACGGTCATAATAACGATACCCCTAAAGTAAAGAAATAGCTAAATAGATAGGACAATCTGGGGGAGCATGTTACAAAAGGACCTAACTCCGCAAGGAGGATAAATAGTATAAACAAGGATCTTATTACACAGGACCTTGAAGAATCAATTGTCTTTTGGCAATAAAAGTCAAGAAATGCTAGTAGCTGAGGCCCCAGAAGTCTCAAAGAATAAGAGAATTAGATATATCTGATGATTATAAAGTCTATATTAGTGAAATTCAAATAGAAAGTGATTCCACCTCATTTGAAGAAGCTATGAGAGGCGTTCACTCATCCAAATGGTAAGAAGCAAAGGAAGATGAAATGAAATTGATAATACCAACGATGTTTGAGACTTAGTAGAAATTCCTAATTGAGCCAAAACAGTAGGCTGTAATGGGTCTACAAGTCAAATGTGACTCTAAAAGGAATATAGAAAGATATCAAGGAGCACCAATAATATTTTGGGATCTAGAATAAATTTCTAAGGAGCCAAAACAGTAGGTTGTGATGGGTCTACAAGAAAAAATGTGACTCCAATGAAAATATAAAAAGCTATAAAGTGCCACTTGTGGCGAAAGGACTTGCGCGAAGAAAATAAATAGATTATAATGAGTGCTAGTGGCACTTCATGATCTAAGTTGCATCAGATGAAAGTAAAGACGGTATTCCCCAATAAAATTTGTATGAAAATGATTACATGGCACAACTCAGAGGTTTTGTCATGGAAAGAAAAGAACGTAAGGTGGACTAGAGCAAGTTTCTAGACAATGACAATTAAAGTTAAAGAGTCAATTAGATATTTGGGTTAAAGAGAATGAGAGGACAATTGCGTTTGTACAAAGTTATAGAATGAAAAATTTATTTCCTAATCCTGTATATGTGGATGATATTTTACTTGCTAGTAATTATGTCAATCTACTGCTTGAGAAGAAGAAGTTATTGTCCTCAAGGTTCAATAAAATGTCTCGGTGAAATGTCTCTCATTATAAGAATTGAAACTCAACGAGATAGAAGAAAGGGGTATTAGTACTATTGCATGGGCATACTTAGAAAAGATTCTAAAGAAATAAAGTATACATGCGAAAAAACCTGCACCTGTTCCTATAGTAAAGGTAATAGTTTTAGGAACTTTAGTGTTCCAAGAATCAACATGAAATAGATCAAATAAATATGGTACCATATGCTTCGGCTGTTGGAAGCTTAATGAATGCACAAGTATGATATTACCCTGACGTAGTTTATATATCCGAGTCATTTTGGCAAAAGTCCAGTCCAGATATAGATCACTGGAATAGAGTTAAGAATGTCGGCCTCATGCTAAGAAAGAATGAATAAGTACTCTCAAATAGTTGTTGGTGCAAATGTTAAATTTTGGCGAGATGTTTAATGAAACCCACATAGTAGCTGACACTCGCAGTTGGAGTTTTATTGTGAAAAAACTCCAAAGAAACATTTTTAGTATCATCAGTGATGTAAAGTTACAGTATAACATGTTATGAGGCTCCGAGACAGGCAAAATGGCTAAGGAACTTGTACCCGGAATTGATAATGGTTGACAACAGCAATAACCATTTAAGTAGTTTACTCCTATGACAACAGATCAAGTGTGCTGCCAAACACATTGACGTTAAAGTTATACGTTGTAAAAGACAACGTCTAGAATCATACTAAAAGTATTGAACGTAAAAGTAACAAGCAAGTGCTTGCGGATCCGCTTAACAAAGACTTACCACACAGTGTGTTCAGAGAACACACAGTCGACATGGGTTTACGGGAAAGCCTATGACTTCCGGATAATAAAGGGCCCAAAAGTTAAAGAATCTGTTTCAGAACAAATACGTGTATTGTAGCTGTTAAATCTATCGGCGATTGACCGTGACGATGAGGCATACTCTATACACTGATTTGTGATGGAATAGTGAAACAAATAAGTGTGAAGTAAAGTAAGTTTAAAGTGTAAGGTGAGATCAATGGGGAGAATGTTAGAATTGATCTCATTCATCTTAACTCAACGGTCGAGACGGATCCCTTGACCGCGTCGTGATCGGAGACGTCCAGCCCAATGACACGGCTGGTGGGCCCATATCACGCAGCGCCATAAATAGGAGGTGAGGGTCAAGGCACATATCAAGAGGTTCACTGTCGCCATCCCTCCGTCCTAACCCTAGACCGATCGAGAGGGAGGCGCTGCCAGCGACAGGAAGCGTCACTGCCTTTGCCGGACATCACTGCAACCATCCTCTTCATCGACTGTTGCTGCCTGTGCGCAGACTCCATCGACGAACGCGATGGACGCCTCCAGCTCCTCCAAGCCCACTGATCAGTGCCTCACCTCTCCCTCTACATCTCCCTCTCTCTCTCTCTGGTTATTGTGTTGATGGACGCCTCCAGCTCCTCCAAGCCCACCGGTCAGTGCCTCACCTCTCTCTCTCCATCTCCCTCTCTCTCTGGTTATTGTGTTGATCTACACGTTCATCCCATTTACAAGTGAAACACCCCACTAATCCACACACCTAGATGGTCCTAAGACCTAACACTGAGGCGTCTTGCTCATGGCCGTCGTGACTGCCCAAGGTGGCCTCTGGGGCGTTTGGCTCATGGCCGTCGTGACTGCCGAAGGCGGCGTCTGGCTCATGGCCGTCGTGCGTCTGGGGCCTGGCGACCTCTGGTTCATGGCCGTCGTGACTGCCCAAGGCGGCTTCTGGGCGTCTTGCTCATGGCCGTCATGACTGCCCAAGGCGGCCTCTGGGGTGTCTGACTCATGGCCGTCGTGACTGCCCAAGGCGGCTTCTGGGTCGGGCACGTGACATGCGACGTTTTACCTAAACGTATACTTGTAAATGATTATTATTCCCTATACTTGTACTTGTATACAATTGAGTTTATTAGGAAGTATGTCCATGTACCTAAATGTATAGTACTAGTATGCGTGCATACCTGTACTATTGTTTTGATTAGGAAGTATGTCCACATACCAACAGGAAATTTTTTTAGGAAGTATGTCCACGTACCGATAGGAAATTTATTAGGAAGTATGTCCACATACCAATAGTATGAGTACATACGGTTTTTTTTGTGAGGAGTATGAGTACATACGTACTTCTATAGTAGGGAGTATGTGTATGTACGCATTATATGAGAAAGTGTATGATTGGATACTTGTTTTTTGATGAGTATAAGTATAGCCAAGGAGAGAATGAACACATACATATTTAACGGGGACCAAGCAATGCAAGTATGTCATTTTGAGAACCAGAGTATATATGTATACTTAGAGAGTATGAGAATATACTCATTCGTAGGAAAGTATACAGGTTCGGGAGTATGTTTATATACTTATCTGACGCATGTGATTATATTAGTATAGGTACATACTTTTTCGACAAACGAGTATATGTAGATACCTTTTCTGGCACAGGAGTATCAGTTCATACATTACTATATTATGGTACTAGCATTTATCTCTCAGCTTGCTTAGTCGCGGATCCACCGAATTCTGAATGCTTCTTGGTTGTCGGATGGGCACGCGGAATGTTGAACAACATACGCGACGCAGACGTAGCCACTCGCTGCAGTCTGTGCAGGAGTAAACAAATCAATTTATTATTCCACGTACAATTTGATCGAACCTGGATGAAGTAAAAATTACAAAAAGAAATCATATGTACGTGTACCTGTACTGAGTTACTGACCAACGGCGCATCAGTCACCTCCCATGCCTGGTGAAAGAAGCTGCCTCTGGTGAAAGAAGACGAGCAATTCAATTTGATCTAAAAAATACTACGAACCAGATCAATCACAGTCACCTCCTATGTCTGGTGAAAGAAGCTGAATCTGGATCTGCCTCTGGTGAAAGAAGATAAGCAATTCAATTAGATTAAAAAATACTACGAACCAGATCAATGAAAAGGCAAAACCGGGGACCTCCCTCCGCACCTGCACGGCCGCACGCCAGCCAGGGAGCCGGAGAACTCCGAACAAGGCCGCATCCCGCGGGATCTGAGGAGGCGAGAGAAGGCCAGCAGAGCACCGGCTGAGAATCTCCGGCCCGCCGCCGGGCAGAGAACTTGGCTCGAAGGCTGAAGCCACCACCTGCGAAAATCTCGGGAGGGGGGAGGAGAAGGCTGGGAGGACGAGGAGCTCCACCTCGCCGCCACGGTTGAGGATGACGCCGCCATGGGTGGAGGTGCTGTTACCGGTCACGGGAAGCGTGTCCGCCCCGGTCGTGGGGGAGAGGGGCCGCCGCCGGTCGTGGGAGGAGCGCCACTGGTCGCGGCGAGGTGAGACCGTGAGAGGGAGGGAAGCGCCGCCGTAGCAGCGTATGTCTTCTGGTCGGTCGACGCAACAAATTAAATGACGAGCTTGCGATCCAAAACAACTCCTAGAAAAGTGGATTGTTTTCTTATTATTACGTATTAATTAAATAAATTAATGGATCCGTTAGTTGAACCCGCTAACCAATATGGCACCACGTCATGTGTGCGTGAAATAAACCGTGGGGAGGTGGGAGTAGCTACTCCCCACGGAGCAGGAAATATATATATATATATAATCATCTATATCTACCTAATAATAAATTATGAAAATTTTTGTACACTTTTTAGTTTTCACCTTAGATTTCTGTCTGTCAGATGGTGTGGGCTTTCTTGCGGCCCAATTTAGCCAGCCCAATGGCCCACTCTAGCATGTGGTCATGTGTTACAATAATACCTTTATATTTATTAGGTAAAACTTCTGTCATATAAATTTCCTTTCGTTTGATTTTTTGTTGGTCTTCCATCCGATTTTTGTTGTTGTATCTGTTATCCTCATAGGTGGCTTTTATTGATTTTTTAAGAATAATTATTATGAATCTTTGAATCTTGATTTTTCTTTATGATTTTTTCCTACTACCAAGTTGTTAACATAAATTTGATTAGAAAATATTCAAACCTAGATTAACATGTGATTCACCTAATCAAAATGTGAGTAGAAAATTTAAATAGTTTATTGTCTAATCTATTCTAAATAAATGTGTCTATACAATCATCAACGACGGCTAGCATGCGAAAACTCAACTCAAGTGAGTTTTCCATCTAACTCTTTGTTGGCATTAATATGCTGCCGCATCAAGGAGGTGAGCCCGGACGCCATTCATAATAGCTCAACATCTATATCAACAACACTGTCTCACCGAAAAGACGAGTCTGGATGTCATCGTGGCCGGCTCCGCATCTACACCAATAATACACGCCTAATGCACGTAATGTGGTCATCATAAGATAAATTAGAGCTTTTAAAGTTTATAGAAAGGGTAAAACATAAATACATATATAAAATTCTACCCTCGTTTGCTATTAACGTTTCATAGCTTTTTTTCCTCTCGTTGCAACGCACGGGCAACTTTGCTAGTCATCATAATAAAGAGGCAAAATTTCTGCCATGATTTTTTTTCACCAATTATCTTACGTGTAAGATGTAATCGTCCATGACTCAATCTCACGTAAGACTCAATCTCGCGTCAACACGATAGAAAAACGGATATGCACACATACAACACACATACAATTTGGCTTACGTCCAAGATTGAAAACTTTTTGTCAAATGAGATGAAAGTGCTACCGTGTTTATTAAACTTTTAACACCCAAACCAAACGGGGCCTCAGCTGCATGTAAGGGGTGTGTCTGCAGCGATGCTAAACTTGATGCTTCAATTCGGATGCGCCGGCATGGAAGTCTGGGTTGCGTGTAGGCCACTTGTATAATTGCTGTCTTGTTTTCTTCGGACGCCATGCTCCTATTTTTAGATCGACTGAGGCTGGGCAGACGCTCTCGGCGCAGCTGGGAGTCTGTGGGATGTGAAGATTCTCACAGCGGGCCATTCAACTAACGGCTCTTTTTCTTGATTACCGATGTGGCAGCGGGTGATTTTCAGACACTACTACCAGTGATCTGGTAGGGCTAGCTTGTTTTCAAGTTGCTATAGTTTTTTTTATGGCATGCTGCACAAGTGACTACTTTTGGGTGCTGCGGTATCTTGGATGGGTGGATATATTATATGATGATGATTTAGGGGGTGACAAACTGTCAAACTCGATTGGCGGGCAGTTGGAGCGTCGATGGACGCTGCCGATATACAAAATCAATTACGTGTGCACTCCTAGTACTAGTAACCGTGGGCAGCGGGGTGTCCTTTTCTACTGCCCGTATTGTTTTACTAGTCAGGGTTGTCGGCTTAGCGGGCACGCAGATTTGAATCCTTTCAAAAAGAGAGCGTCGCGCAGAACGCAATTTGGAATTTTATACTAGAGACCGAGACGCGACTTTTCAAAATAGTACTCCGCAGTCCCGCTAGCGCAAAACGCCTATAAAACATACTTAGGCTTATAAGTTCAAATGCTGCTTTTGCCGCCCACGCCCAGAAAAGAAAGAAACCCTTCCTACTCGTCGTACTCGATTATTCCGGTGAGCATCGCATGGACATGGACCGGCGCTATTCCGGGCTAACCAAGCTAGGCTTCGGTGTCCTGGCGTGCAACTCGGTGCTCGCTGTCTGCAAATCCTGGGGCGACGTCGGCTCCGTCGCATTCGTGCTCGTCGCCGATGCGGCACTCGTCCTCCTCTTCGTCTGCCTCCGTGAGTTCGAGCGCCGCCGCCTTGCTGTCGGGGCCACAGCAGGGAGCGGCAGGGTTAAGGCTGCGGTGTGGGCGCTCACCACGCTGCTCACGGGCATGTTCGCGTGCAGGGTGGCTCCGCTCATGCCGCCACCCGTGGACGCTCTGGTTTGGGGCATGGCCACCGCCACGGCCGCCGGCGGGCTGTGGGCGTTGTTCTTCAACTAGCTAAGCTAGCCCATAGTAGGTTGCAATGGTGCATGATCTCTAGTATTTGCGTGTTGCTTTGTACTATTCTACTTACACATTGGATTTGTTCTGACTTGTGACTTTAGGTGCTTACCCCTGTTTGTACCGAATAGCCCTGTTCGACTGGCTGGAAAAATGATCGCCGATGCTGATGCTGATTTGTTGTGAGAGAAAAACACTGTTATTTCGCTGAAACAATATGGCTGATAAATTCAAGCGAACAGGGCCTATTCCTTGCTTCGTCACCTCGGTTTCTTCTTCTGGAACTGGATTCCACATCATTACATTCGTTGCCGCTCTAAAAGTCTAACATCGTCTTGAATCTTGATAGTCGCTGTAGTTCAATGAGCGTCAGCTTGATGGAGAGAGACAAGCGTGGGAAGGGGCAAGGTGCCGACTGCCGAGGCAATACTGCACTGCTCTACGGAACTCAGATTTTTCATTCCGAGGCTCGCAAACTATGTGGTGGCGCCAGTGCGGAGCGGCACCGTTTACAATAATTTCGATAATATTCCGACCAGGACGTCCGTCCGGGCGTGCTAGTCCGGACGTCTCGTTCCCGGGCCTGCGCAGCGCGGGTCCAACAATCCCCACTCGGTGGCCACGAGCTTCTCTAATAAAAAATACATAAATTCCCAATCCCCACTCGCTTCACTTCACGTCGCGGCTCCTCTCTGCCTCGCCGCCGCACGTCACGCAGCGCCCCCATCCCTCACCGCATCTGTCGCCGTGCCGCACTCTATCGCTCCCCGCCATCCACGCTCCACCTCACTGCGCCCTTTCCCACGCAGCGAGGTGCCCCGTCCCGCGCCCTATGTGTCGTGCCCCGTGCCACGCAGCTGAGCGTCATGCCCCATCCCCCGCCGGGTGAGGTGCTGCCGATGCCGCCATTCCCCACCAGAAGGTTGTGGCCACTTTGACGTCGCGCCGCTGCGACGCTCATCCTCAGTTCGCAACATCAGAGATCTGGAGTGGCCAGACCAAGCCAGGCGTAGGCGTAGCTGGCTGTTGCGATGCCATGCCACCATCCTCGGCCGCAGGCTGGCTGGAGCAGGCCATTCCCCGCTCTACTCTGCGTTGTCCGTAAGAAGGGTTAAAAACACATGTTGCAAGTGTATGCTTCAAGTGTTTCAGATGTTCATAAGTATGTTGCAAATGTTTCATATGTATATTGTAAAAGTAGATCAAGATGCATATATTGTAATGGTTGTACATGTATGTTGCAAGCTTCTATTCCCAATGTTTCATCTGTTTTTTCATACGTGTGTTGCAAGTGTGTTTATCTGGATGTTGCATATGTTTGACACATATGTTGTATGTGTTTCATCTAGATGTTACATATATTTTGCAATGTCTTTTCCAAGCGTTTTTCAGGTGTATTTCAAACGTATTTGTCACAAATACGTTGAAGGAGCTCGGCGGGAAAGCAGGTGAGCGACTACCGGCTGAGCACATGGACGGCGCGGCGACGTGGTACCGAGGAGCCTTAGCTCCGAGGTCAGTGGCACCACCGTGCGAGTGGAACTTAAGACGAACTTGGGCCGCAACGGTCGGCCCCGAATAGCAAAGCAGCAAATAGGTAGACCTGCGACTCATTCGAAAAAATTACAGGATTTCAGTTAAATATACTTTAGTACACTGAGGCTAGAAAGCACTGCAAACTGTGACCTTGTTGGAAGTTCGAAGAAATAATTCTCGACGACCACAGGCGACAGGAATGCAACTAGTTTGCACCTGGCCTCGAATCTTAGCTTTTGCCAAAAAAAAAACCCTGTCAAACTAGCAATGCAATGAAATGTTCTAAAATTTTGCTCAAAGAAATGGTCTTAAAATTGTCGGGCCAACTACAAATGACGTCTATAAATTCAAATTCTGCCGGAGATAGCTGCGGTAGGCGGGACCGATTGCAATTAATAATAAATGAATAAATAGTACAACTAGCCGTTGGTGGAGCGGATCACCTATACTGGGTGAGGTGAGTAGGTGACAGCCAATTATATTCCCGTTGTTTCGTTGACAAGTGATATATAACACGTACCAAACGTTCTCCCAATGCTAATCCTGTCTATAGTACGCGTTTAGTTTGAGCTGCCATACTACGAACAACCTTTGTTCTCTTTCCTGCCCCTACCAAATCGCATGGACGAACATTTCTCCGGCCTAAGCAAGCTGGGCTTCGGCGTCCTGGCGTGCAACTCGGGGCTCGCCATCTACAACTCCTGGGGCGACGCGACCTCCATCTCCTTCGTGCTGCTCGTGGACGCCGCGCTCGTGCTCCTTTTCCTTTGCCTCCGCGAGTTCGAGCGGGGCGGCAGGGGCAGGGAGGATGCCAAGATCAAAGCCGCGGTGTGGGCACTCACGACACTGCTCACGGCCATGTTCGCGTCCAGGGTGGCGCCGATGATGCCGCCGGCCGTGGGCGCAGTGGTCTGGGTCATGGCGGTGGCCACGACTGCCGGTGGGTTCTGGACGTTCTTCCTGAATCCGTGACGGTTTTGCGATCTTGTCCACAAGGTTTGCCCTTCCTGTTTGCGGTGGTTTCTCTTTTTTTTTTTGCTTCATATGAGTTCTTGTACACATGACTCATCTCAATGATTTGTTCAGGGCAGCATATTAGAATTTTATCATTGCCTATATACGTCCCCGGAATCGAATTTTATCAAGAATAAGCTAATTAGTTTATTTCAAACTAATGACGCTGTCCTAAATACAACAACAACAACATAGCATTTTGTCCCAAGCAAGTGGTGGTAGGCTAGAGATGAAACCCAAAAGAGACGAGAAATAGGGAGACACATAAAGGGATATAAAGGGCACAAGACAAAAAGAGGTCACGGTTTAGGCACGTTGATTGTCAATCTCCAAGCGCTCCTGTCTATAGCTAAATCCTTGAAGATATTCCACTCCTTAAGATCTCTCTTAATGGACTCGTCCCAAGTTAATTTAGGTCGACCTCTACCGCTCTTTACATTATCGGCCCGCTTTAGAACTCCACTACGCACCGGCGCCTCAGGAGGCCTCCGTTGGACATGTCCAAACCATTTCAACCGATGTTGAATAGTAGCAAATATTTAAAAATGGTTAGATTCAATTCAGCGACCTCTGGAGAAAGATATGGTACAATGGTACATAAGTCATAAATAAAACTGAGTCGGTCATTGTGGAGAAAATAAAATAAAAACTGAGTCAGGCATGACTAAGCTCGGTCCCAAGTTGCCGGCCGAAATGAGAGTGGAATTACACTCTGGTACAGGTAGGATAATTTCTGGAGCGTAAGGAGGTTGGAATGGATTGGTTGTGTGGTTTCTTCTCTTCGGACAGCGACATGCCTGAGCGGGAGAGGACTACCATGGGCATGGGTCATGACTCATGAGCTTTATCGCATGGTTTGTTTAATTAATTATTACCACCGCTGTGTTCCAGTTCCAGGCCGGGGCATTCCTTCATGCATGCACGTCTTGTGGATGCCACCGCATCTCAGATGTTGATCCAAAGACAAGACCGAGGAAAGGGCAACAGAAAGCGGGACTAGTGGGTCTTGAGCAGATCGGAGGGCAGGGCGTTCGAATCCATCCATGTTACCAGCAATTGTTCCACACAGACACAGATTGACTTGCGATGCAAACCGTCACCGCTTGTTCAAAATTCACATAATGAATACGTATCTTTTTTTTTTAAAATTCGAGGATGCGACATTGGAGTAATTCTCGACCTAAATACTGTAGTACAAATGTTTGTAGTAAAATCTTTGCCCCCCCCCCCCCCCCCGAAAATTCAAACTCAGTAACACGACACGAAACAATTGGGGTATGTGCACCGTTGTTGTAGTAATAAATTACACTAGGTAGCCGTTGGAGGCTTGGAGCGGAGTACGGGCTATGTACGCGTTCTGGTCGTGTAACTGAGAGTGTGACAGTCGTTTTGCCGTTGCATCATCGTGGCGATGTGTCTCAGAACCCTTGGTTTCGAAGGTCTGCTGTCTGCAGCGGCGTCCGACATGAGAAGATCAGGGAAAGAAAATAAATTGTGAAAGCAAGATTCGAATTCTTAGGGTGTGTTTAGATGGGTGTAAAGTGGGTGTAAAGTTCTTGTAGCACTTTTCGTTGTTATTTGGTAAAATTTATCCAATCATGGACTAACTAGACTCAAAAGATTCGTCTCGACATTTACAGACAAACTGTGCAATTAGTTATTTTTTTACCTACATTTAATGCTCCATGCATGTGTCCAAAGATTTGATGTGACGGAGAATCTTGTAAAATTTTTGGAATTTTGAAGAAACTAAACACTGCCTTACTGAACTTCTCCTTACAGAGTAGGTTAATTGCAGGTCTGTCACTTTGTCTCAGGAGAGAAGCACACACCGACAGACGCGGTGTCACAATGAGGCTTGTCGGCTATTCATATAGTATTTTCCTTTTTTATTAATAACAAATGGGTTAAAGGCACAAGTCTGAGGCTGCACAGATGATTCGCGGCGCTGCACTATATATATACGCTGTCTGAAAATCTAAAGGGCCCTTTGCTCGATCCACTGGCCCAGCCATAGACTTGGCCCTCTTTGTGTTTGAGCTTTTTAGCCTCCAACAACTCTCCACACAAGTCATTCAGACGGGAAAAAAATAGCTCACTTGGCATGGACAGGCAACGGTCGTGTCTAACCAGCCTGGGATTCGGCTTCCTGGCATTCAACTCGGGGCTCGCCATCTACAACTCCTGGGGCGACGCGAGCTCCGTGGCCTTCGTTCTGCTCGCGGATGCTGCGCTCCTGCTGCTCTTCCTCTGTCTCCGTGAGTTCGAGCGGGGCGTTGGCAGGGGAAGAGATGCCAGGATCAAAGCCGCGGTGTGGGCGCTCACGACGCTGCTCACGGCCATGTTCGCGTCCAGGGTGGCGCCGATCATGCCGCCGGCCGTGGGCGTGGGCGTCTGGATCATGGCGGTGGCCACGACTGCCGGCGGCTTTTGGGCGTTCTTCCTGAATCCATGATGCATTGCAGACAGGGTATGTGTGCGTGCGCTTCCTGTTTGTAGGAGCATGTACTGGTACCGGCCTATTCGTTATTTTCTATAAGTACATTATGTATATGTTCCTTATGTTTCTATTTCGATCATTATAAGTCACGAATTGATTGTAGCCGTATATATTCTGATTGCCGTTTTGTGGTACCACGCATCATTGCGATTGTGTTGCATGCGTGCGTAGTAGGTGCCTCTTGAATTGTCATTGCCATACTTGAAATTAATTCACCCATTTCGTCGTGCCTCTAGAGAAAAGTTACACACCCGTATGGCTTCAAAAACGCTTCCCAACCACGGCCGGTCTAGCTGCTGCTGGTGTGCGCCAGGTTTGAGATTGAGATGCACACATTACCGAGTTGCATAGATCGAGCCGCCTGTCGGTGATGGTGTCGGCACGCACGCAGGTGGCAGCCTCGAATAGGTCGATGGTCGTCGCGGCGTGATCGGCACAGAGCGTTGATCACATCGGTGACAAAGCACGGGCACGGAGGAAGAGGACTGTACGTCGGTGGATAGGTGTTGTGTTTGTTTCTATCTCAGCAACTGGCCTGGCCAACTAGCTAGCGCTTGCCACTTGCCGGACTACGACCTCAGGAGGGAGGTACTGTGTCTACACTGGCCAACTCGGTTAACCGACCGTTCCCATTATAGGTCAAAATATGTTCTTAAAGACCACATCAAGTCAAATTGCGTCTTATATTCAGGGACGGAGGAAGTAATATATATATAAGCGACATTTACTCTATATGAGCTGCAACACTGTCATACTACAATATGTCTCTCCAAAAAAAGAAAGAAAATACTAGTATTTGGTAGTAATTACTCGTTGCGGCTAAGACGACTAGGGGCTTTAGCGCTTTTGCTCCTGCTAAGCCCCACAAAAATGCTTCCTCCTCCAAGATTTCAGAAAAGATTGGGTCTCTACGAACTGTCTTGCGTTGCTTCCATGCAGTGGTCCAGAACTCCAGATGACCAGCCAGGGTGTGCCCTAACTCCCTAAGGTCTTGTTTAGATGTTGTCGTATTCAACTCAATCCAGATGTATTGGTGTGGATTGGGGTGTAATTTAGTTCAAGTTCCACTCCAGTCCACCCCGATACATATGGACTAAGGTGAATACGATAACATCTAAACAAGACCAAAGTGTGTTGTCGCATTTTTTTTCGCAAATACGCTGGAGGAGCTCGGCGGGAAAGCAAGTGTGAGCGGCTGAGGGCGTGGACGGCGACGTGGTACCGGCGAGCCTTACTGCCTTGTGCCTTAGCTCCGAGGTCAGTGTACGTGTGGATGTGGTGCCGCCGTGCGAGGGGAAGGACAAGGAACTTGGGCCGCAACGGTCGGCCCCGAATAGCAACAAATAGGTAGACCTGCGACTCTCAATAGGAATGTAGAAAATTCTACAGGATTCAACTTAAATTAATTAATTAATTCTGGACCACAGGCTACATGAATGCAACTTGTTTGCACTTGGCATCGAATCTTAGCTTTTGCCCAACCAAGCAATCTATTTGTCAAACTGGCAATGAAATGAAATGTTCTAAAGTTCGCTCAAAGAAAAGTTGTAAAAATTGTCAACCTGAAAGCATCTAGGCCCCGGTGTTGGTTTCGGCAATTAATGACAACACATAATTACCATGATTAACATGTGTTTTGCAGAAACATTGGTAAGTTAGGTCATGGAGATGATAACTGCTTTGGGCAATATGGTATTCATGTCCCTCGATGGAAATCGTTTCGGTTTTCAAAGGATCAACGATAAGATTAAGGACGGTTAGTTCCGGATGTCAAGGTGTTGAGATACATCTGGAATAGTCGTTAGGATCTTTGTTTCTTCCTTTGACCGTACTATAAAGAGGGGCATGAGCGAGTAGCTTGACCTAGGTAAGACTTGTGTTTAGATGTGGTACACACTTGTCAAACTTAGCACTAGGTAGCTCGAGAAAAGCTCAGAGTTCAGTTAGAAGCAACTTGGTTCAAGTTGCATCGCGTTTAGAAGACGTTTGAGCCGTTTACCTATGACCGGACGCGGTCCTGGTCATGACCGGACGCGTCCGGTCAGTACTAAAACCTCACTGCGTTTTCAGCTGACTGACCGGACGCGGTCCTTGAGAGGACCGGACGCGGTGGTCAGTCTGACACGTGTTCCAGAAGGTAAACAGCGTAATCGGACGCGGCTGTGAAATGATCGGCGCGTCCGATCATGTTCCAGTAAGGTCCCGTGGTGACCTGACGCATCTGATCACCTATGATCAGACGCGGTGATGCATCAGGTCAGTTTTCCAGAGAGCTCTTGCATGATCGGACGCGTCCGATCATCTCTGATCGGCGCGTCCGGTCATCTCAGACCGGCGCGTTCGGTCATCACAGATCGGCGCGTCCGATCACTCAGCACAGGTTTCCATTTTTCGACCGTTACACCTGACCGGCGCGTCCGGTCATATCGACAGGCGCGTCCGGTCAGTGCGCGTCTAGCTGTTTCGAAAGGTAACGGTTGGATTTGTTTGAGGGGTCTATAAATACATCCCCTCCACCTATTTTAGAGATCTCTTGCTCATTTGTTCAGCTGAGAAACACCTTTGAAGTGCAAGGGAGTGCAAGAGCCCTAGTGAGGATAGAGATTTGCGAATCAAAGTTTGAGAATCCTCTCTAGTGACAAGAGTCAAGCAAGTGTGCATCCATCTTCTCATTAGGCTTGTTGTGGTCAAGTGAGAGTTCTAGCTTGTTACTCTTGGTGATCGCCATCATCTAGACGGTTTGGTGGTGATTGGGAGTTTGGTGATCATCCGACGAGATTGTGGGTGACCCAACTCAAGTTGTGAGCGGTTTTGGGTGATTCGCCGCGACGGAGTGTCGAAGAATCAACCCGTAGAGAGCACTTGATCCTTGCGCGGATCAAGGGGGAGCTACACCCTTGCGCGGGTGCTCCAATGAGGACTAGTGGGGAGTGGCGACTCTTCGATACCTCGGCAAAACATCGCCGTGTTCCTATCCCCTACTTTCATGCATTTACTTTCTTGCATCACCTTCATTGCTTGTTTACTTTCCTAGAATTGCCTTGCTAGTCTAGGATTGGAACTTAGGGTGCAAAACTTTTATCGGTAGAATCACAAGGAACATAAGTAGGCACTAGGGGTGAAGTTTGGCTTGTATGGTTTAATTCTTGCAATTAATTTTTTAGAAAAGTCCAATTCACCCCCCCTCTTGGGCATCTTGATCCTTTCAATTGGTATCAGAGCCGTGTTGCTCTTAATTTAGGCTTTACCGCCTAGAGCAAGATGTCTAATGGGGAAGGACCACCTCCCACTTTTGAGGGAGATGATTTTCCATATTGGAAAATTCGTATGGAGGTGTACCTCGAAGCCATAGATGTTGGGTGCCTTAGAGCCGCAAACGAAGGGCTTCCTCCTATAAGGGATCCCGCCAACCCAATTGGTGACGAGGAGAAATACGACCGGTGGAATGCAAAAGCAAAAAATGCAATCTACCGGGCACTAGGCAAAGATATTTTCAATCGTGTGCGAAATGCCAAAAACGCTCACGAATTGTGGGAAAATCTTTGTGCTCTCCATGAGGGAACTAAGAGTGAGCGTGGGGAACGCTATCATATTGCTTTAAAGAAAATTAATTCTTTTGAGATGCTTCCTAAAGAAAGTGCTAACGACATGTACACTTATTTGAATGTTCTTGTAGAAGATCTAAATGCTCTTGGAATCACTAAAATGAGTCAATCGGATGTTGCAAGGAGGATCTTAAGTGTTCTCCCCGTTGAGAAGTATGGACACATTGTCACCGTACTTCACCAAAGTGATCTCTCCACCACAACATCAACTCAAGTATTGGGGAAGATCAACGCACATGAGATATACATGCATATCACTCCGGAAGAGGGCTCATCATCTTCCAAGAAGAAAGACTTGGCCTTCAAAGCTAGTCATGAAAAGAAAAAGAAGAAGGCCCAAGCCATGATTATGCAAGAAAGCTCTAGTGAAAGTGACATTGATGATGCATCACTTGCACTCATGGTGAGGAAGACCACCAAGATGCTAAAGAAGCTAAATAAGAGTGGCATCAAGTTCGATGGCAAGAAGAAGAAATTCTTCACTAGTAGCAAAAGGAAGCCAATCTCCGAAATGGATTGCTTCAATTGTGGAGAACTTGGCCATCTAGCTCACCAATGCCCAAAGCCTCCAAAAGATAAGTACAAGAACAAGTACAAGGGCAAGAAAGATGATTCAAGTGATGAAGAAGATGATAAAAGAAAGAACAAGCCATACAAGAAGAAAGATGGCAAGAAAAGAGAATTCTATAAGAAGAAGAAGGGAGGCAAGGCCTATATTATTGGTAATTGGCTCACCGACATTGAATCATCATGTGAGTCCTCCGGCGATGAAAGTGACAATGACAAAGAAAAGATCGCCGCACTTGTGATTGGGCCACCATCATCTTCACCGACATCTTAATCACCACCTTCACCGTCATCTTCACCATCATCTTCTACTACTCATCTATGCCTTACGGCAAAGGGTGATCGAAAGGTACAAAATAGTGATAGTGATGATGATGATAGCGATAGTGATGATGAATATGATGCTCCCTCTTATGATGAACTAGTAAAATTGTTAAATAAATATTCTAAAATCATAAGGAGGACTAGAAATGAAAATGATGAGCTTCAACGTGAAAATGAATCACTCTCATCTAAGCTTGAAAGTGCACATAAGACTAGGGATGAGCTCATAGATCAAAATGAAACTATGTCTTCTTCTCTCAAAGAGCTTAAAACTTCTAACAAAGAGCTTAGAGATAAACATGATAAAATTAAGAAGAAGCATGGTGAACTCATCACTAGGCTAAACTTGCTAAAAGAAGAATACACCACCTTGAAAATTAACTATGATACTCTTATTGTTGCTAATGAGCTTGCTCTTGAGACACATGATGCTACTAACCAAATTGTTAAGATTGATATAGCTACATCATGTGATGATTTGATTGTTGAGAACTTTGAGCAAGGCTCTAGCGGCAAAGGCAAGAGTGTGGTTGAGGCCAATGACTATGATGAGTATGTCAAGCTAAAGAGTGAAAATGAGATGCTTAAAGTTGAGAACAAGAAGTTGATGGCTCTTGAGAAGCATGCTTCAAATGAGTCACTCATTGAAGAAAACAAAAAGCTCAAGCAAGAGAAATAGCATCTCAAGACCGGCCTAAGCAAGTTCACAAGAGGCCAACATTTGCAAAGTGAGCTACTCATGAACACCGTCATGAAGTTGGATAGGAGTGGCATTGGCTATTTAGCAAATCAAGAAAAGAAGGTAAAGGCCAAACAACAACAAAGCAAGACAAAGCCCAAGCCAAAGAGATGTGTTGAGTGTGGACAAAAAGGCCATTTTGCTCATGAGTGCAAAACTCCACCACCACAACCCTTGCCCAAGCATGCTAGACCCTTTGCTTTCAATGCTCACTACATGCTTAGAAAGGACTCAAGTGGAAAGATGAAAGTCATGTTCTTGGGTCCTCCTAACAAGAATAGGCCAAAAAAAATTTGGGTTGCCAAGTCACTAGTTGAGAAAGTTAAGGGTCCCTCTCAAGTTTGGGTCCCTAAACAAAAGGCTTGATCTCTTGTGTGTAGGTGAACTACAAGACCGGTGGATCTCATTGGGTGATTGATAGTGGTTGCACACAACATATGACCGGTGATCCTCGTATGTTTACCTCACTTGAAGAGGATGGGGTATGTCAAGACAAGATCACATTTGAGGATAATTCAAAGAGCAAAGTCAAGGGTATAGATAAGGTTGCAATATCAAATGATCATTCTCTCTCAAATGTGCTCTATGTTGCTTCATTGAGTTTCAACTTACTATCCGTTGGGCAACTTTGTGATCTTGGCTACCAATGTTTGTTCACTCCAAATGAAGTGGTAGTTACAAAGATAGATGACAAGCAAGTGATTTTCAAGGGCTTTAGATACAACAATCTTTATCTTGTTGACTTCACCTCCGAAGATGCAAACTTGATGACATGTTTGTTCACCAAGACCACACTTGGATGGCTTTGGCATAGGAGGCTTGCTCATGTTGGAATGAACACTCTCAACAAGCTATTAAAGAAAGAATTAGTGAGAGGTTTGAAGGATGTAAAGTTTGAAAAGGACAAACCTTTAGTGCATGTCAAGCCGGCAAACAAGTTGCAAACACTCATCCAACCAAAGCCTACATGTCAACATCAAGAGTACTAGAACTTATACACATGGATTTGTTTGGCCCTACAACTTACAAGAGTTTGGGTGGAAATCTTTATTGTCTTGTGATTGTGGATGACTTCTCAAGATACACTTGGACCTTCTTCCTTCATGACAAATCCGAAGTGGCAAGTTGTTTCAAAAAGTTTGCAAAAAGAGCTCAAAATGAATTTGAAGTCAAGATAAAGAAGATTAGAAGTGATAATGGAAAAGAGTTTGACAACACCAACATTGAAGCTTACTGTGATGAAATTGGAATCAAGCATGAAGTGTCATCAACCTACACTCCTCAACAAAATGGTGTAGTTGAGAGAAAGAACCGGACCTTGATCACTCTTGCAAGAACAATGCTAGATGAGTACAATACACCAGAGAAATTGTGGGCCGAGGCAATCAACACCGCATGCTATGCTTCAAATCGCCTCTTCCTACAAAAGTTCATTTGCAAGACCCCTTATGAGTTGCTAAATGGGAAGAAGCCGGACGTCTCATTCTTCCGGGTGTTTGGTTGCAAATGCTATATCTACAAGAAGCGTCAACACCTAGGGAAGTTCCAAAGACGTTGTGATATTGGTTTTCTTGTTGGCTACTCATCAAAGTCCAAAGCATATAGAGTATTTAACCATGCCACCGATTTGGTTGAAGAAACATATGATGTGGAATTTGATGAATCTAACGGCTCCCAAGGAGCAATTGAGAATTGTGATGATGTAGGTGATGAACCATTGAGGGAGGCCATGAAGAACATGCCGGTGGGTGACATCAAGCCTAAAGAAGATGAAGACGATGTACAAATTGTCAATCCACCATCTTCATCACATGTGCCTCAAGATGATGACAAGAATGAGAGAGTTGAAAATGAAGACACCCATGTCTCTCATCATCAAGCCGAGGCACAAGCACAAGATGTTGATGCTCCCCATCCTACTCCTCAAATGGTTGATCGAAGAAACTCACCTCTACTTCAAGCACATCCACAAGATCTCATCATAGGGAGTCCTACAAAGGGTGTAATGACTCGATCTAAAAAAATTAACTCTTTTGTTGAACATCACTCTTTTGTCTCTTGTCTTGAACCTAAGAATGTAGAAGAAGCTCTTCAAGATCCGGATTGGGTGAATGCCATGCATGAAGAATTGAACAACTTCGCCCGCAATCAAGTATGGACACTTGAAGAGCATCTAAAAGGTGCAAGAGTCATTAGAACTAAGTGGGTGTTCCGCAACAAGCAAGATGATCAAGGGTAGTAGTAAGAAACAAGGCAAGACTAGTAGCAAAAGGGTTCTCTCAAGTTGAAGGTCTTGATTTTGGAGAGACTTTTGCACCCGTTGCAAGACTTGAAGCCATTCGTATCCTTCTTGCATATGCATCACATCATGATATGAAACTATATCAAATGGATGTGAAAAGTGCATTCTTAAATGGCTTCATAAATGAACTAGTCTATGTTGAACAACCTCCCGGGTTTGAAGACCCTAGATATCCTAATCATGTTTATAGGTTGTCCAAGGCGCTATATGGGCTCAAGCAAGCCCCTAGAGCGTGGTATGAGCGCCTCCGGGACTTCCTCATTGAGAAGGGCTTCACTATTGGGAAGGTTGACACCACACTATTCACCAAGAAATTCAATGAAGAAATCTTCATTTGTCAAGTATATGTTGATGATATCATCTTCGGGTCGACAAATGAAGACTATTGCAAAGAATTTGGTGAATTGATGTTAAAAGAGTTCGAGATGTCAATGATTGGTGAGCTAACATTCTTCCTTGGGTTTCAAGTCAAACAAATGAGAGAAGGAATTTTTATCTCTCAAGAAAAGTATACCAAGGATCTTCTCAAAAGATTCAAGATGGAAGAATGCAAGCCAATCAAGACCCCAATGCCAACTAATGGACATCTCGATCTAGATGAGGGAGGTAAACCAATCGATCAAACTCTTTACCGTTCTATGATTGGTAGCTTGTTGTACCTTACCGCATCTAGGCCCGACATCATGTTTAGTGTGTGCATGTGTGCCCGCTTTCAAGCATGCCCTAAAGAACCTCACCTAAGTGCCGTAAAAAGAATCCTAAGATATCTTAAGTATACCCCAAGCATCGGACTATGGTACCCCAAAGGAGCTAGATTCCAACTAGTTGGCTACTCCGATTCGGATTATACCGGTTGCAAAATTGATAGAAAAAGCACATCCGGAGGGTGCCATTTGCTTGGGAGATCCTTAGTATCGTGGTCATCTAAAAAGTAAAATAGTGTGGCTTTGTCCACCGCCGAGGCGGAATACATTGCCGCGGGGGCTTGTTGCGCACAAATCCTATACATGAAACAAACCCTCCTAGACTATGGAGTTGTTCTTGAAAAGGTGCCGCTTTTATGTGACAATGAAAGTGCGGTTAAAATTGCTAATAATCCGGTACAACACTCTCGCACCAAGCACATTGATATCCGCCACCACTTTCTAAGAGATCTCATTGCTAAAAATGACATATCACTAGAAGGTGTAAGGAGTGAAAATCAATTGGCGGATATCTTCACTAAACCTTGAGATGAGGCTACCTTTTGTAGATTGAGAAGTGAACTCAATGTGCTTGATTCTAGTAACTTTAAAAAATGAGCTTGTGTTGTCCCTTGCATTGCATTGTATTATATGTCATGTTTAATTACCCGCAATGCATCTAGGGCTTGGCTAACACGGTTATGATAACCCTCCTTTGGAGGAGTGAAGAAGCCTAACCGTGGATCAAACTTGACAAGCAACCTAGCTTTACTTACTTGTTTAGCATTGCATATGCATGGTTGTTGCTTTGTCGTTTCTTTTCGGTTAAGCTTTGAGCAACCTCTGTGTTCGTCCATGGGTAGAGAGAGCATTTTGACGCTCCCAAGGGTTCAAAAAACTCTATTGCATGGCCATATGTTGCTCCTCGGGTGTTTGTTGCCTATTTTCCTAAAAATAATATTAGCCTAAGGCAAACTATTTTGAGAAACTTGAGGGTTTGAGTGAGGTCACTCATATCTTGTTCTAATTGGTGTTTATTTGTGTCTCTTTGAATTGGAACTTGATTGGGAGAAGTCGCGTCGAAGTTCGGAATGAAGAAGGGCGAAAAACTGTGACCGAACGCTGGACCGGACGCTACACCGGACGCAGTGATGCTTTACCACCGCGTCCGGTCATCCAGAAGACCAACTCCTGTTTCGGCAAATCAGCGCTTGTCCGGTGCTTCGGGAAGTCTCGCGACCTAGGTCATCTCCTCTCATCACCGTTTTCTCGTCGATCCGAGGTAGCCATCGCGTTTCGATTCACATCTTACCTTATACTTGCTATCTCTAGGGTTTCGTACCTTTTAGATCATATATGTTGCTTATAGTAGATCCATCTATTCCGTCTTTTCAGCGAGTTTGTCGGTGTGTCGGGGTGACTGCTGTTCAGTGGTTGAATCCAAGGCCAAGCCTGCGGATACGGATTGAGGCCAAGCCTCTCGAGTGTCAGTACACCATCTTTCAGAGGTTTCCCGACAGTGTGACAGCATGGTTCGTTGCAAGAATGCTGCTGGTGCTCCTGGTGACGGGGACGACAGTCCTCCTCGTCTGTCTGAGGTTGCGCGTGAAAAGCGCATCAAGATCATGGCCAAAAAGAAGAAGAAGACTCTTACTGATGCAGAGATTGCTCAGGCAGTGGCAGATGCAGCTGACGCAGCAGAGAGGGGTGGCAGGAGCAGTGGTATACGCATTGGCGATAGTCGCTTTCATCTTAAAGGTCGACAGCTTGGTACAGAGACTACTGAGACCACTGAGGGCACAGAGGCAACAATGGATGCAGATGCTATGTCAGTTGATCCACCTGCAGAGGCTCCAGAGGGGACAGAGGAGCAGCCAGCTCAGACTCCACCGCGTCGCCGCTCCACACGCACACGAGCTCAGGTGACTCCTAGGCCAGAGGGCCAGCGTCATGGAGGACGTCCACCTCCCAGAGTTAGAGGTTCACCCCCTGTCGAGCACTTTGACTTGAGAGGTGCTACTGCACGTCAGGTGCAAGGTTTGAGATTTGTTGAGGTCAGCCGATGGTTCCCACCTCAGAGGGACTCCAGAGCTTCAGAGGGCTTTTACACTCCTCTACAGGAGGATTTTTATAGAGCTTATGTTAACAGTGGCATTGCCTTTCGACCATAGAGGGTCTGTCGCATTGAGTCACTTGTTGAGGTAGTGGGTGAGCAGCTTCGTCTGCACCTGTCCTATCTACCGGGCTTGTCAGATTTTCTTGGACGGACAGGTGCATACTGCGGCACTTGGGTTAGGGAGTTCTATGCTTCACTATGGATTGATCCAGCCCATGAGTTCATACACTTTGCATTTCGAGGCCGCGACCGCAGACTGTACAACACAAGAGTGCGGGAGATTCTCAGACTCCCAGCTTCAGACACGAAGATCCACCAGCTCTGTTTCGGTCAGACAGCTCCACCTAGACGCCCTCATGGCGGTACTGTGCCATCTACAGATCTGATCCGACCCTGCTTCCGTGAGCCTTTTGGCGAAGGGTCTCGTCGTACACCTGCCAGTTTGACACCGCTTGCCCGAGTTCTAGATGCTATTATCAGGCGTACTCTTCTTCTCAGGCTTGGTTACAGAGAGGGATTGACCAGGATGCAGCTATGGGTTGTTCACCACCTCATCTCACAGACACCTTTTGACATTTGGGATCTTATGATGAGTGAGGTGGAGGACACCCTGGCAGAAGGTTTTAAGGGACACCGTCAGCTGCCCTATGCTCATTGGATTTGCTTCATCATCAGATCTGCACTTGAGCTGCCTTCAGAGATTAGTGCTGAGATAACTGAAACTACTACTGCTTTTTCTGAGTATGACATTCGTCAGCTATGGGCTTCAGTTACGAGAGAGCAGGCCTCTGTGCCAGGACAGAGAGAGAGACCTGAGGTGCCTGAGACAGCGGCTGAGCAGGACGCGACCGTATAGGGTCTTGCTGAGGCAGAGCTTGCAGATCTAGATGCTCAGCCCGCTGATATAGCTGAGGATGAGGCCTCTGACAGCACTGACGAGGATTATCAACCCATCCCCAGGTATCGGTCTCCTCGGCCTCACGACCACGAGGCCAGTGAATCTGGTTCAGCCTCCCGCTTAGACCCAGCCATGGTGGCTATTCTTGAGAGGCTGACCCAGGCACAGGAGCGACAGGAGCTTCAGCTACAGAGACAGGCTCAGGATACAGCTGCTGCGTTTGCACAGATACAGGCTCGACAAGATGAGTTCCAGAGACAACAGCTTGAGATACAGCGCCAACAAGTCGAGATGCAGCGTCAGCAGTATGAGATGCAGCGACAAAGTGCAGCTAGCCAGCAGCAGTACTTGGAGCTTCTACGTCACCTAGTTACAGTTGGGGTTCCTCCACCTGCATCTGTCCTGACTTCAGCCTTACCATTCAGTGGACCTTCAAGTCAGGAACAGCCGAGCTTTCAGTTTACCTCTCCACAGCTGCAGGTTCCTCAGTCGTTCCAGTCCCCAAGCTACACGCCTATTCAGACAGGGTTTACTCCTTCAGACCAGCCTCGCCCTCACCTTTTGACCGGCAGACCCTTCATTGATCTCAGTGCCACATATAGCGAGTTGACTGGTCAGCCGACGTCCTCGCATACTACTTTTGCTACTTCATCAGGGTTGTCAGCTTCAGAGGCAGCGATTCCTCCTGTGACAGGGACAGGCACTACAGAGACAGTTTCTTCGTCCGTTGCCTCGACAGATCCCCCAGCTATTGGCTCTCTTCAGGCTCAGGTCACAGAGACTGCTCCACTTGTTGCTACTACATCAGTACCTGTTCCTGTTGATCAGACCCAGACCGCTTCACAGTCGCGTGCTTCTTCAGAGGGTCAGCCTGATAGCTCTGAGTCCGAGGGAGACATTTCTCAGTTTGTGATTACTCCGCGCTCCTCGGCACCTGACTCGACTCCGTCTGTTCCCCCGTCAGATCCTTAGATTAGCTTTTGGCGGTTGATGCCAAAGGGGGAGAGAGAGTAGATTCAGGGGGAGTTTTTGGTAGAGGGTTTTCGTTCTTCTCTTGTGTGCTACACTCATGCATCATGTTTACTTTATAGTATTTGCATACTTGTGACAGGTGGTCTTGTGAGATACCTTGAGTCTATATGGTTTATCTAGTCACAGTTTTAAATCATGTCACTTGTTTGTTTATAGCTCATAAGGTTGTGCTTCCGTGCCTTACTCCGATTTCATATGAGCTATATTTTATGTGTACTAACTCTTCATGTTTTATCTTATGAGTACACTTAGTTGGCTTGGAACACATAAGCATTGACTAACCCTTTGTGCTTACAGCTTTATGCTTATGTGAACCAAGCATGATCGAAAACCTCAACTCATATCTTCTGAATCTAAGTGTTGTCATCAATCACCAAAAATGGGGAGATTGAAAGCATCTAGGCCCCGGTGTTGGTTTCGGCAATTAATGACAACACATAATTACCATGACTAACGTGTGTTCTGCAGAAACATTGGTAAGTTAGGTCATGGAGATGATAACTGCTTTGGGCAATATGGTATTCATGTCCCTTGATGAAAATCATTTCGGTTTTCAAAGGATCAACGATAAGATTAAGGACGGTTAGTTCCGGATGTCAAGGTGTTGAGATACATCTGGAATAGTCGTTAGGATCTTTGTTTCTTCCTTTGACCATACTATAAAGAGGGGCATGAGCGAGTAGCTTGACCTAGGTAAGTCTTGTGTTTAGGTGTGGTGCACACTTGTCAAACTTAGCACTAGGTAGCTCGAGAAAAGCTCAGAGTTCAGTTAGAAGCAACTTGTTTCAAGTTGCATCGTGTTTAGAAGACGTTTGAGCCGTTTACCTATGACCGGACGCGGTCCTGGTCATGACCGGACGCGTCCGGTCAGTACTAAAACCTCACTGCGTTTTCAGCTGACTGACCGGACGCGGTCCTTGAGAGGACCGGACGCGGTGGTCAGTCTGACACGTGTTCCAGAAGGTAAACAGCGTAATCAGACGCGACTGTGAAATGATCGGCGCGTCCGGTCATGTTCCAGTAAGGTCCCGTGGTGACCTGACGCGTCCGGTCACCTATGATCGGACGCGGTGATGCGTCAGGTCAGTTTTCCAGAGAGCTCTTGCATGATCGGACGCGTCCGATCATCTCTGATCGGCGCGTCCGGTCATCTCAGACCGGCGCGTCCGGTCATCATAGATCGGCGCGTCCGATCACTCAGCACAGGTTTCCGTTTTTCGACCGTTACACCTGACCGGCGCGTCCGGTCATATCGACAGGCGCGTCCGGTCAGTGCGCGTCTGGCTGTTTCGAAAGGTAACGGTTGGATTTATTTGAGGGGTCTATAAATACATCCCCTCCACCTCTTTTAGAGGTCTCTTGCTCATTTGTTCAGCTGAGAAACACCTTTGAAGTGCAAGGGAGTGCAAGAGCCCTAGTGAGGATAGAGATTTGCGAATCAAAGTTTGAGAATCCTCTCTAGTGACAAGAGTCAAGCAAGTGTGCATCCATCTTCTCATTAGGCTTGTTGTGGTCAAGTGAGAGTTCTAGCTTGTTACTCTTGGTGATCGCCATCACCTAGACGGTTTGGTGGTGATTGGGAGTTTGGTGATCATCCGACGAGATTGTGGGTGACCCAACTCAAGTTGTGAGCGGTTTTGGGTGATTCGCCGCGACGGAGTGTCGAAGAATCAACCCGTAGAGAGCACTTGATCCTTGCGCGGATCAAGGGGGAGCTACACCCTTGCGGGGGTGCTCCAACGAGGACTAGTGGGGAGTGGCGACTCTTCGATACCTCGGCAAAACATCGCCGTGTTCCTATCCCCTACTTTCAAGCATTTACTTTCTTGCATCACCTTCATTGCTTGTTTACTTTCCTAGAATTGCCTTGCTAGTCTAGGATTGGAACTTAGGGTGCAAAACTTTAATCGGTAGAATCATAAGGAACACAAGTAGGCACTAGGGGTGAAGTTTGGCTTGTAGGATTTAATTCTTGCAATTAATTTTTTAGAAAAGCCCAATTCACCCCCTCTTAGGCATCTTGATCCTTTCACAACCCAACTACAAACGACGTCTATATTTGTTTTGTTTTGCCCTATAAATTCAAACTCGGCAGCATCAGACAGCTGGGGTATGTAGGCGGGACCGTTGTATAAAATAAATAAATAATACAGCTAGCCGTTGAACTAGCCGTTACATCGGATCAGGAAAATAAAATCGTTATTCGAGGACACGGTGGAGACGACGCATCAGCCACCATGTGTTGAAAAGAGTCTTGTCGACTGTAGACTGTTCATACATATAATTCTTCCTTCGACAGTAAGCACAACTGCACAAGCCTGAGGCTGTTCAAATTAAAATTGCAAAGGACCTCGGTTGTCTTCTTGTCGACAGATAGATGCTACAAGTCGCTGCACTATATATACAATCTGAGCTCCATAAGTTTCAGCTGGTGCCACATGAACCAGTTTCTATTCCGCACACACAGACGGCAAAAAGAATCGACATCGCGCGATCGAGTTGGCATATGGACAGGCAAGGGTCGGGTGGTCTAACCAGCCTGGGCTTCGCCGTCCTGGCATTCAACTCGGTGCTCGCCATCTACACCTCCTGGGGCGACGCGGCCTCCGTGGGATTCGTGCTGCTCGCGGACGCCGCGCTGGTGCTCCTCTTCCTCTGCCTCCGTGAGTTCGAGCAGGGCGGTGGCAGGGGGAGGGATACCAGGATCAAGGCCGCGGTGTGGACGCTCACGACGCTGCTCACGGCCATGTTCGCGCCCAGGGTAGCGCAGCTCATGCCGCCGTTCGTTGGCGCTCTTGTCTGGGCGATGGCCGTCGCCACGGCTGCCGGTGGCCTCTGGGCGTTCTTCCTGAATCCATGATGCGTTGCAGACAGAGTTTGTGTGCGTGCGCTTGCTGTTTGTAGCGGCTTGTACCGGTACTGGCCTATTCGTACATTATGTATTTGTATAATATCAAACTCTGTTGTTTTCTCTTGTATACGAAGGGATGTAGTATATGTTCATTATGTTTTTATTTCGATCATTATAAGTCACGAATTGGATGTAGCCGTATATATTCAGATTGTCATTTTGTGGTACCACGCATCATTGCGATTGTGTTGCATGCGTGCGAAGTAAGCTGCCTCTTGAATTGTCATTATTGCCATACACGAAATTAATCCACCCATTTCGTCGTGCCTCTAGAGAACAGTGACACACCCGTATGGCTTCAACGTACACATCCCAGACGAACCAATTGCGCGCGCCTCAGCCACTCTAGCTACTGTGTGCCAGGGCTGAGAGTCTGAGACACACACACACGTTACCGAGTTGCAAGGATCGAGTCGCCTGTCGGTGATGCAGTCTCGGCACGCACGTCGGTGGATAGGTGTTGTGTTGTTTCTATCTCAGCAACTAGCCAACTAGCGCTTGCCCATGTTGCTTGCCAGACTGCCAATTTGACAGACACACGACGCGGCATTGAACTGAGCCGATACAGTGCATGTCAGCACGTAGGCGTTTTTCCTAGCGAGTACTTTCCTGTTTTCAGGGAAAAAGGAATAATTATATCGTCAAACTATTTTAACCTAATCAATCAAATTTTTACAAAGAATATTATAATATCTACAATACCAAATGAATGCTTTTAGATTTGTCACGACAAATTTTCATATTATGCCTAGTCTGTGCTATATACAAATATTAATATTCTTTTCTTTCCTCCTTTTCAGAAAGAATTAACTAATGCTAGCTCAATGATAATTGCATACTTACATTAATAACAAATAATAATGGCACAGCCGCGGCCACAGTGGTACCTTCCGTGCCCGGTGGCCGTCCCTGGACTGACCAAAATAGACGACGTTCTTTAGGCCACGCATTGTGTTTGTGTTAAAAAGATCTCAACAGATTTTTGAGAAAAAGATCTCCATGGATTCAAACAAAAGATCTCAATGGAATAGAGAATTGTGTTGGCCCAGTACAATTTGTGGGCCTCGTGGTTGCGTGCGTTTGTGTCGTCGCCTGTTAGTCATCAGCATCGGCTGTCCAAATCAAGACTTGTGTTAGCCTAGTACCACTTGCGGGCCTTGAACGCGTAGGATTCTATCCGATAACACATAAATATTTGTAGTTGGCCCACCTAGCCTATATCTACAGTTGCTTTTTTTACGGTTCCGTTCGCTTGTGCTGAAAAACAAGCTGAAACACTGTTCTGGCTTATTTTCTGTGAGAGAAAAACACTGTTCTGACTGAAAAAAACAAGCTGAAAAGTACAAATTATAAGACGGCTGAACAAGGCCACATCTCCATCCATATTATAACAAAAGTCAGCAGAGTAGCTTAGTGTGTGCCTCTGCTTCACACGGTACCCGTGAACTCAAATGAACAGAGTGGGTCATCCTCTGATATAACCTCCGCCACCTTACGAGGCACTGCAGTCGCTGGTCTAGTGCGAGTGTGCTGCCATCGGTCTAATGCTAGTGCGCCGACGTCGGTCTAACGACGAGAGACCGACGAGCGTGCCGCCATGGGAGGTGAGAAAGAAGGGAGGGTCTATAACTACCGGAAATACTTGTCAAATAGAAGCATGTTTGCATGAGATTATTAGTCAGACCAGCCAACCATTCAGCAGTGTTTTCTCTCAAAAAAACCAGTCAGATTTCAGCCCAAGCGAACAGACTGTGGAGCTTTTCCTGAAACGATGGTTGATCGGGTGCAGCCATGGGGCACTAAGGGGTGATGACGAATTGCCACCATGGCTGGCTGGCCGCCTGCCCGGAGCTCTGAGCTCTAGTTAATTGCATATTTAGCTGCCATCCAGAGAATGAAAGGGATGGCACTCTGATTCCAAATGCCAACGTGAATGGTACATATCTACTTATGTTTTATGCTTTTATAATTTATTTTGTGATGACTGTCACATCCATAACATAAGTTAATGCTGATAATAAATAATAATGTCCTATTAAAACTGTATCGAATTAAAATACACATGGGCATATTTTTCCTTCCATTGCAAAGTGCATAATTATCTTGATATAAATATATCAAAACTTTAATTCTCCATATAAATACATTTGTTTAGATTTCATTAGACAATAATCTACACAAGATTCCAGTTCACAAAATAATTAGTTGTAACGTTGACTAATCCATATTTTAATAAAAATAAGTTCTGTTTCTAATCAGAACTACATCAATGGTGTACATATTTCTCCTCAAAACTTAATGTGCAAACAAACTTAATAATTGCTGAAAATTAGGGGTTATGCACCGGTGCTTGTCTTGGGTAGGAATCGGACATCGAAAAGTTAGTGAAGGCTTCGGGAACACCGATGATGAGGACATCCTCCTCGTACTCCTCGACCACCCTCGCCTATTCTAAGTCTTCCTGTGGCACGCCCTCGGTCATCGCCGAACCTATAAGCATGAAACATATGTAAGGATGATTTAACACACCTACAGATAAAAAGCACAACCTAGCAAGATTCATAACATTTATGGATAGACCATGAAGCTAACAAAACTGGTTTGACATTTTTTTATTTTTCTATGATTTTTGGTGAATTTTGCAAGATATTTGTTTTTTATAAAAAAAGAGAAAAACGAAAGAAAAGGAAAAAGACTTGCATGGGCTTGGTCCAGCTCACAACGAAGCCGGCCCAACCGCAAGGATTCAGCCCAGGTTGAGAAAAAAAGCCCACGGGGAAAGACCCACTCAGATCTAGACATTTGACATCAGGAACCCCAATCTATTTCAAAAACTATTAAGGTCCTCCCACATTTTCTTTCTCTTTGGCATCTTTATATTTGGAATCCCGTAATTCTTTCTATTATCTTCCCCACTCCTAATCTCGAGGTCTCGGGAAGGCAGAAAAAAAAGACACGCCAGAGTGCGAGACCGAGCTGGTCTCGGCAAGGTAGAAAAAAAGACCGAGCCGGTGGTAGAAAAAAAATACGATGAGAATTTTATCTCTTTATTATTAGGTATAGATATACGGTGCTCCGCACACATGTACAAACTTCAATCCGCATCTGAAACCTCACTAGGAAGTCGAAACATGACATTAAGCACGTTACTCTCGTTTCCTTGGAGAAAGTTCATATGCTTATCCTGGCTCCCTGGGTGAAGACTTGTCCCTCTTTTCTCTTGGTGAGTGATAAACGTAGCTCCTAGACCGGACAGTCAAATTAGGTTCTACTCTTCTAGAGTTCTAGGAGTGCAAGAGAGAAAAATCACGGACTTTGAGATTTATGCGCCTTCTGCAAATAAACCAAGGGATTTGTACACTTGGAATGCTAGCTCATAACAAAAAAGAATAGATTCAAAACGTGTTGATATATATGAGCATATGCAAAGAGAGTAAAAAAAAAGTGTATTTCTTCGCGTGATCTGACGGAATGCACGAAGATGTAGACCTACAACGACGACTGTGCACCACCGGAGAGTACAAAAACTCAATCTGCGTCTGCGTTGAAAGCAAGATTAATAATACAGTTGGCTACCGACTGTATGGAAACTTATACCTAATCTATTAGCTCACTTATATAATAGTTAACTGGCTTATAACCCACTTGCCTGTCTCACAAAAGTTCTTGGTTCTTATGCATAAGCTGGCTGTTAGCTTATATCCCACTTGTCTTCTCTTTCCTTCCCTCTCTCCTTTCACCTTAGCATACAGCTCATGTACAATCCCTTATTATACTTGCTCTGATGGAACAAATATTTAGGATTTCTAGGCGCTGTTTTTGAATGGTGGGAGCTCACGAAGTCCGCAGCCACGATTGGTCCCTTTCGGCCTCCCAGAGTTTTCCGTTGTGGGCCAGCATGGCCCGGTAACCATGTATAAATCTCAGCCCAGTGGTAGTTAGAAGGTGGCCCATTTAGGGCTCCTTTGGTTCATAGGGTAGGCATAGGAATTTTGTAGGATTAGCTTTCCTGAGGAATGTTTCCTGTCCTAACCTTTGGTTCATGTGAAAAGCAAAGGAAATGTTTCATAGGATTAGAATCCTATCACTCCATTCCGTAGGAAACAAAACATGAGGTCAGACCTCATGGAATTTTTCCTGGCGGGAAACGAAGTGCGCACTCGCACTCAGTGCGCTTCTGGTGAGCCTTACGTGGGCTGCTTTGGGTCATTCCAGAGGCAAACAATAAAAGCCAAGGAGTAAAAAAAAAGGCGAGAGGGTCCTCCAGTTCGCCACCGGGCGTGGCTTCGTCTCCACCGACGACATCCGTCCGCGGCCTCCGCGACGCGGGGCTCCTCGTCGGCGGCACCGGCACGCAAGGCTGCCCCATCGCCGCCGGCACGCCACCATCCCTTCGGCAACCACGCGACGCCGGCTCAATCGCCATCTATGCAGCGCCACCCTCCCCAATCCCTGTCAACCAAGATCCCAGATCTAAATCCATGAGTTTGCATGGAGCCGCAACATCTTCCAAGATCTGTAAGCTTGCTCATCTTCTACGCACTTTGTTTTCCCCTAATCTGAAAATGGTTATTCTTGTTTTGATTTGGGGAGTTTTGCGTTGACGTATGAATACTCACCGTATGAAGTGGCTGGACTGATCTTGAAGTGGCTGGGCAAATCTCTTGACGTGCTTGACGATGAGCAGATTGTGTTGGCGCTTGTACGGGATGGAAATCAGGAAATGCATACTTGCAACAACAGCTAGCAGACTGTGTTGGGGCTTGTACAAGGATAGACATGTGTGTGTATATATACATATATTTTGAATGCACAACGGGTAGATGTTCAGATTTAAAAACTGGAAGCATCTACAGCCTGTTCGTTTCGCTGGTTTATTGTGCTGAAAGCACTGTTCGCTGGTTTGTTGTGAGAGAAAAACACTGCTGGATGACTGCTGATTCTACTGATAAGTCCAAACGAACAGGGCGCTAGTTTCTGTGATTCATTCCTGTGTTTCACCTGTGCTACTGCCAAAGGACTTCCTTTCAGCTTTCCTGTGTTTTAAATTTCCAAAGGAATGAAGAAGTATGGTATATGGATTCCTAAGGTTTTCCTATTCCTACTTATTTCCTATCCTACGATCCAAAGGGCCCTTATAAAGTTGTTTGTAGAGAGGGAAGAAACGGACAAAAGCTCCGCACAGATTGCAACGCGGTTTGGCCGTCAACAGAACAAGAAAAAAAAAAGAAACTCCCTCGCTCCTGTTGGACACATTAAGGGCCCCTTTGGCTCATGGGAATAACAAAGGAAAACCATAGGAATCCAAGAACGTAGGAAAGGAAAGCAAGTTGGATTCCTCTAGAATCGTTCCTCTAGAAAGGAAAGCACCAACCCGACCCGTGCTGCTCACACACACACAGCATAGACGCGCGCGCACACACACTCTCTCTCTCTCCACGCTAGCGACAGCACGCGCCACACCGCTGTTGCCTCGGACTTCCACCAAAACATGAGCTGGGGGTGGATGTTTTTTTCCTATGTGGTTGTGAGTGAACGAATCCATAGGAATGGATTCCTCCGTTTCTCCCGTGCGTTCCCAAACCAGCGATGACGTCATCAAATCCATAGGATTCGATTCCTTCGTTTCTCCGGCATTTCACCCATGATCCAAAGGGGGCCTAATTTGTTTCCTTGAAGTGAAAAAAAAAATCATACTGTTTTTATTGCTGAAGGCGGAGTGCATGCATGTTGGCTGTCGGCAGGTCCTGGTCAATGGCGGTAAACAGTTGATTTAAACAAGAAAAATCTGTCGGCAAGTCGGTTCGGTTGAAGAAAGCTACGTACTCCAAGTCGGTTGAAAAGTCTATATAGTCCCAGGGTTTCAACAGCTACCGGGTTCCCACTTCTTGCTCGCTCAATTGGTCTCGGGAGGTCCATTAACGTGTTGATGGAACGCCAGTATTTCGGCCTGACGGTCATAGGCTGCACCGTTCTGGCCATAAACTCGGGTCTCGCCATCTACAACTCCAGGGGTGCCGACGACCCAGCCTCCATCGCATTCGTGCTGCTCACAGACGCTGCGCTCCTGCTGCTCTTCCTCTGCCTCGTCAGGTTGGAGCGCGCCAGGGCAGGAACAAGCAAGGGCAGGCTGAAGGCCGCCGTGTGGGCTCTCACGACGTTGCTCACGGTGATGTTGGCGTCCAGGGTGGCGCCACTGATGCCGCCAGCCATGGCCACGGTGGTGTGGCTCATGGCCACGGCCACGACCGCCGGTGGGTTCTGGGCGTTCTTCTTAAATTAATCTGTATTATCCTTTCGGATTGCTACCTCCTTATTTTTGGTATAGATATGTACGTTTGATCTGTTCTGCGCAAGATACTGTATGTATTAATGGCATTGCATCTATCATTGTGACAATGTATTTTTTTTGGGTAAGAAACTGGTTATCATTTGAATTTACAGTATCTATATGTCAGTGCCCAATGCAACCAAATCATTAACACATCTTAGACGCGGCCTGAGTGAATATGCGTCGTCATGCATGAGATACAGCGTGGGTACAACACCATGTCATACAGTATCAATGAATGAATGAATGAATGAATGCTCCACATCGCTGGCACGTACACCATGAATCTTGTGTTGGCTTCATTTAGCAACACGTCGTGTACGGTGGCGAGTTGGATACGTCGCCCGCGCTGCGACGGGCCGAGAGTGTCATCCTGGTGCCGAGGCCCGTACAACACAAGAAATTGGACATCTAAGCCCACATGATGATAGTGGCTTAACGTGGGCTATTCTCTGAGGAATTAGAGGTTGGATGGCCCAGAGGCTTGGCTGTGGTGGCGGTGGCCCAGTCTAGCGCTGCTTATTTCGTAAGTAACGTGGCTTAACCTGGCCGATCCGTAATCCACACACTTCCAAAGCTCATCTTCTCGATCACCAGATGAACCAGGCTAGCAGAGAGACCCCACCGATGCCGGTGGACTCGTGAGGTCGTCCTGGCCATGACCTCCGGCCTCCGGCGTGGGCATGTACAGTACAGAGGCGGCAACCGCAGCCGACTTGGGCTCCGTCGCTTTCGTGAATCGTGACCCTCGGCTACGGCGCACAGCCCACTCCTGGTGCTGTTCCGCTTCCTCGGCGAGCACGAGCTGGTGCCGCCCGATGCTACATGATGTTCAGATCACCGAGCTCTTCGTGTGCAAGCTTAAGGGCTCCGCCACCACAGCGCTGCTTATTTCACAGTTTCATAGCGTAGCTTTAGCATTTAATTCGTATACTATACTGTGATCAAATGTGGTATGCAAACTATGTGACCTTTTGCAGCATGAGTTCTCTCACTTAAAATACGCTGATGCAAAGTTCAGCAACATTCACCAATAGACGGCTAGCAAGTAGCAACGTTCAGCAACCACCGATGAAGTCAAGAGCTACCCGGCCCTGTTTGGAACGTGGAATATTTTTTCTAATCTTGTGTTTTTTCTGTGAAAATGAACTTATTCCTATGAAATCCCTGTGCAATTCGTAAAAACATGCAGGACGCCAAGGCTCCCGGTACTGTAAGTCTGCGACTTGCTGGTGAGCGCGACAGCGCCCATGGTCCGGCAGTGGAAGTGCTGCTGAACACCAAGTGTTGCTGAAGAAGGCGCGGTCCGCGAACGACAGACACCTCCACGAGCCGCTTGGCTAGCTCCACCTACGACACCTCCACGAAGCTGAGAAAACAGGTCGGACAGAGCAATGCGTCGAACACATGGTGAGCACGGGAAAGGGAAGGGGACCGTGCTCGAAGACGACGCACGTACTCGAAGACGACGCGCCCGTACTCGAAGACAACGTGGGACTGCTTGTAGGTGCCGATGAGGATCCGCGCCTCGTCCTCCATGACGGCCCGGCTCGCGGCCGAAAGTTCTCGCCGCGGCGGCCGTGGTTGTCAGGGGCGGGGGCGGCGCCGCAAGGCAGGACAATATGCGTGCCCGCGGTCTAGCCGGCGGTCACCATGACGGTGAGGAAGGACTAGAGCGAGGTCATTGTGGAGCCGTTGCCGTGGTCGGCAGAGCTCGTGCCCGCGGCTGACAAAACCCGCCTTCCCCTCCGGCAACGGCCTCCCGTGCCGCCTTCCCCTCCGGCAGTGACAGCCTCGTCCATGCCCGGCGGTGGCGGCCACACCCACGCTCAAAGGAAGAAGAAGTCACGCATGGGATGAAACGAACGAAGGCTTTCAGTGCGGGTTTCATCTGGTTTCAACGTTTTGGAAACAACGCTCACTCGTTTTGTTCCCATAAAACGTTTTCCTTCCCTTACCTTCTAGATACATGCAAAAGCTCTATTTCTGCTGACGTGGCACACTATTTAATGTGCATGAAACCCCTATAAAATCTACATTGAGACTGGCCTAGGCAGTTTCGTAGAAAGAGTTGCTACGTGGGCGGTCGGCAGTTGGGCCAGGCTGTTTTCTTTTTTTTTTACTGCTTGTGTTCTTTTACTTTTACTGGTTTGTGCGGTGGCCCACTCGGACACCTACCGACGAGAGAAAACCGGTTTCGGATAGTGAGCGGGCACGAAATTTTGAATTCCAAAGAGAGCGCTGCGCACCATGCAATTTGAAATTTTATAAAGACACGACACACACACGAGTGACTTTTTCAAAATAGTATCCCGGTAGCGGAAAATGGCTATAAAATGAGGCAGAATCGTCTCCTCGCCAACGATCAAGGATTTATAGGCTAATAAGTTCAAACGCTACACTTTGCCGCCTAGAAAAGAAGCTTGCCTACTCGACCACGCACCCAGTCCCCGACTCCTGCAGTCCCTGCAGCAACGTATGGACATGGACCAACGCTATTCTGGACTAACCAAGCTAGGCTTCGGCGTCCTAGCGTGCAACTCGTGTTGGATTTATTATGGGCTCCCATAATACATTTAATAAATTAATTGTTGGGGGATTAACCCCCTGGCGACGGAGGTAACGCAACAGCGGGGTGCGCACTCTAGATCGCGGTCATGGCGCCACCGCCGATGGAGCCTCCGGCAACTCCAGGACAGAGGTGTCAGGCGAAGATACAGCAGGAGTTCCGCACGCTAACCCTGACTTGGAGATTCTGGTTCGTTTGTGCCGCTGTGCAGGATGCACGGAAGTGGAGCCTGAGCGGAAAACTTACCTCTGCCTCCGCAAGGCCGGAGGTTAAACCTGCACCGTGCGGGCGGAGGTTCCGGGAGCTGTTCGGCGCCTTGGAGTGCCGCTCGCGGAGGTCGCCGGTGAGGCCAACAGGCGGGCAACGTTCAAGTCCTAAGGCAGAGGTAAAACCTCCGCCACCCAAGGGCGGAGGTCTGAAACGTGCTCCAACACCAGCGCTAAAACCCCCGGAGGCCTGATGGGCCACATGTGCCGGCCCACCGAGAAGCAGCCTTCATCGCTGAAGAATGACCGGCTACCCTTGAGAGACTGGCCTAGGAAAGGTATCTACGGAGAATATACCGCCGTCGTCACGGGGCAGGAATGTAATTGCGATTTGTATCAATCGGTGCCCTATAAATAAGGGTTGTAAATGCTCCAGACAGAGGTCTGTGAATACAGCAATGAAACCTTAGTTTCCCTGGGTCCCACCTATGTTTTCTTTAAGCTCACTCTTCCTTAACCTCCGCCTGCACCCCGGCGGAGATCCCATTTTCACCACACTAACCCCTTGCTGGGAACAGTTTCCCAACATTGGCGCCCACCGTGGTTTAGCCAAAACAAACCCATAATGGTAGGAAAAAGAAAAGCCCTACCAAGGTGCCCCGCGACCTCCGCCGAAGATGCAAGGCCGACGTGCAACGTTCGTAGCAACTACGCTGCTCCACGGTTAGACGATGAACACCCGAAGTGCAAGACCAGCAGCCTATTAGTGGGCTAGCTGACTCATTTGCGAAAAGCATTACGTATTTTGCAAGGCTTTCTTTAGTGGGCTAGCTGACTCATTTGCGAAAAGCATAAGTTATCATGACTAAACCATTACGTATTTTGCATCATCTATATTACAACCTATCAATCTAGATAAGCACCTATACTATAGCAATCACTTGGTTAACCATTAACATCCAGTTACCATCTCAGGTTTAGCATTTTCAACATCATCCACATAACCATCCGTGTTCCATTATCATTACTACAATGCCGTAGCTCGAGTCAAGTGCTCACTATCCAGGAGCGATGGCAATTCGAATTGATTCCTAACTAGCTGGTGATTTATTCCTCACACAAACCACGCTCATCGATCAAATGAGCTACAAATCACCAATGATACTATTCTGTTAAACACCGTGGAACAAACTGGGGCCGCACTACCCAGGGACCACCCGACAGCCAGGAGTCGGCTTACCCGCCCTTAGACTCACTCTTCGCGTCCCCGTCATACCCCTTCAGCACAAGTCTGCGCACTCATGTAGATCCCGGCCCGAATAGTGCCACTAGTTTCATGGTCGAAAAGTACTTTGTTCGGCCAGCTAAATATGAGGCATGCGTTCAACATAACAAGAGGGACGAGCAACGATCGACCCTTAATCAACACGAACGGAAACTACAAGCACCCTAGAACCCTGTCTGGTTGCACAACAATTATTTCGCCCGGTCTCCAACTATCTATTAACACTTGGTTATCTCCAGGATATCATCCATAGCTAAGTATTCCGATAACAACCTATAGTTGCCGGTGACAGAAAATCACCGACTGCTACCGGTCTAAGCAGGGCTAAGCAGTTATTCGATCGTAAACCTAGCAGGGTATAAGGATATAACAAGGTAGACAAGGATAATAATAAATACATTAACGGTTTCACTCAACTCCTATAACTTAATGCAACAATATATAGATACATATGTATTTAAATTGCTTTTTATAAAGTAGGAGACTTGTAATGCTCTGGGGCTTGCCTTTCTCGAATGAACTAGGCCGATGGTCCACGCACTCGGGCAGATCCTCTCCTTGCTCCTCGGCCTCGGGCACTTCTTGTGCCTGGATTTCCTGTGGGTTGGTCCCGGCCTGTTCCTCTTATACCATTACTTGAACTTCCTCCTGCGATTCTATATGATGCATAGGTATAAGTGATTATGCAAGTGGTGCATCAGATGAGATGACATATGATAATCATGATTACATGCAATGTAGATGAACAATTAACTTCTTAATTACCGAGTAGGTGCAAATCTACTTTCTAGTAGAGAAGATTACAACACACACAAAACATGCATACATAGCACACAACATAACATGTTCATTCATACCAGCAAGTTATTTGATGCTTCAAAGATACATCAAAGCTACACAATTAAACTAATTATGCATAAAGAAGATTATTCTATTTTATTTTAAACTAAGGCTACAACAGCAACATATATTTATAGTGCTCAGAAAATTATGAGAAAATTACAGTAGCTTCCTCATGCCTAATATAGCCTACCATACTATTTTCATTACATTTGGGCAAGTATAACAGCCTACACAAAAAAGGCAAAAAGAATGGCATAAATACACATGAAAATACTTTGTACTATGAAAAGTGTCAAACAACAGATTTGGTATTTTTTCCATGGTACACATAGTATAGAATCACTGTAGAAAAAGTTTCACCTACATGTATTATTCATATTTTTGGCTCTAGCAATTTTATAAGAAACAATAAATAAATGCACATAAATTACTTAGCCATATTTTTTCACAGAACATGCATGTCATATATCTTTCACATAAAGTACAACACATGAATAGATCAACAAAATTGGAATCACATTTTTCTGATATACATATGATTTACTATTCATTTCTAAAGATTACAACATTTACAAGAATTAAATAAAGCTCTATATAAAAGTATATCAAATTTGACATGCAACATTTTTATACAGTAGATCTACTCACTAGAAACCTAACAAAATTTGTTTCATCCAATTTGGAGCAATAGATCTCAAGTTATGATTTTCCAAAGCATATAAACAAAATTTGGAAAACATTTGTCAAATCCCCTTTTAAAAACAGCTACTAAAAACGCTAACTACACCTAGATCTACACCCAGGCGCGCCCCCGAGCGGCTGACAGCGGGCCCTCTGGCCCCACCTGCTAGTCACCCAGCGCAGGGGAGACGCTCGGCCACGGCGGATCTCGTCGCCAGTGAGGTCGCCGCCTCGCCGGCGACGTGGTCACCACCGGTCGCTTCCTCTCGGCAGCGCGAACTCAGCGAGCTAGAAAATGGCGCCAGAGGGTCACCGGTGAGTGCTCGTCGGCGTGCATGGTGGAACTACAGTGCCGCTCGTTGGTGGTACGCCGATTCCGGCCATGGCAAGGCTCGGGGAGACGTGCTCGAGGTGTGGGCGGCAGGGCGAAGCAATGCGCAAGAAGACGGGGTGAAATGAGGGCTGATGAGGCCTGGCCGCTATAGACGAGAGCTCCGGCGAGCTAAGCGGAGCTCCGGTGAGCAATTGGCGGCCGGAGAAGCTCTCACCTGCGACGGAAAGGGTGCCAACGGGTGCGGCAAGGAAGAGGGAGCTTTGGCGAGGCTCTGGCTGTGAGCTTGGGTGGCTGGAGTCGGTGGCGGTGAGCTTGCGAGCAGAGCGGCAATGGCACCGTGGCGGCGGGGTTTCCCGCTCGGGATTTCCAAATGGAAATGAAGGGGGAGCGAGGGAGAAGAGGGTCTGGCGCGGAGGAGGAAGAGGAGGCCGGGCACGGCGGGTTAAGGCAGGGCGAGAGCGACAGGGCCCGCCGTTGCGCCACCCAGCAGGGCGGCTCCGTACGTCGCCGACCACGCGGCGACCGCGGCCTGACGCCGGTCGGGCGCGGCGCGCGCGGGCGCGGGTGAGCACGCGGGGCAGGCTGGGCTGGCTTCCCAGCTGGGCCAAGAAGCAAGGCGCGAGGCCCATTAAGGAGGAGAAAATATTTTTCTTTTTATTTTTCAACTAAAACAGCACTAAACCCCATTTTTGAGCAAGATAAAAACATTTCTAGGGTTTGGTGCAAAAATAAAAGTTGCTCAGAATTTTGTGATCTTCAACTTTGCCAAAAAGTGCAAAGCCAAAATCCAAACAGATTTTGAGATAAAGATTTAAAGTTGATTTTTAAATCAAAACTCTATTTTCTAAGATTATTTTTAAAAGCAAAATTTGCCAAAAATTTGAATACAAACTTTGCTCCAAATTGCATCCTAATTATTTCTAAGTTGTTTAAGATGACAAACAAGCATATATAAAGCATAACAAGCATAGCCTTGCACACAACCTAGTGAAACAACAAATGCAACACACATGTTTCATTAACATGTTTCAAGTTATATTTCATGTAGTGATTATGAATGCATAATGATGCTTATGAACATGATTTGCACATGCCTAATGCAAGCTTAACACCGGGGATGTAGATCCTTCATCAGGTCCTCAACACCCTCCATCACCACGCCTCCCAGAAGAAATGAAAGCCCCCACCAGTGCGACGGCTGGAAAACAGTGGGCACTAGTTGAAGGCTAGCACAACTACTGTTTTAGGGTTTTAACGTGGACACCGTGGCAAAAAGACAAACCCTACACCCCAGATCCGTCACAGTGAAGGATCAGAGGAGAAGGATCGAGACGAGATGGGAACCTATCAACAGATTGATCGAAGCGATCAGCCAAGAGAAGGGTGCGGGAGAGATGGTTTCCACCGTCGCACTACCCCTCTCAAGTCGCCTAGGTTGCCCTAGACGCCAAGGCCGTTGCTGCCAAAGTTTTGGAGTTTTAATGTTCTAATCGGAATAGATGACGTTCTTGAGGCCACACATTGTGTTTTGTGTTAAAAAGATCTCAACAAATTTTTGAAAAAAAAATCTCAAAACGGAATTGAGACTAGTGTTGGCCCAGTACAATTTGTGGGCCTCATGGTTGCGTGTGTATGCATCGTCGCCTGTGTGTCATCAGCATCGGCTGTCGAAATCGAGACTTCTGTTGACCCAATACCATTTGTGGGCCTTGAACGCGTAGGATTCTACCCGATAACACACAAATATCTACGGTTAGCCCACCCAGCCTATATCTACAGTTACTTCTCTTTTACATCTCCATCCATATTATAACACAAAAAGTGAGCAGAGTTGCTTAGCGTGTGCCTCTGCTTCACACCGTACCCTGAATTCAAATGAACAGAATGAGTCATCCTCTGATAGGCGCTGCGGTCGCCGGTCTGGCGCGAGTGCGCCGCCAACGGTCTAACGACGACAGAGGCCGACGAGCGTGCCGCCATGGGAAGTGAGAAAGAAGGGAGGGTCTATTTAACTACCGGAAATACTTGTCAAATGGAGCTTTTCCTAAAACGATGGTTGATCGAGTGCAGCCATGGGGCACTAAGGGGAGATGGCGAAATGCCGCCATGGCTGGCTGGCTGGAGCTGTGAGCTCTAGTTAATTGCAGCATATTTAGCTGCCATCCAGAGAATGAAAGGGATGGCACTCTCTGATTCCAAATGCCAACTGTTTCTACCCAGTGCCCATGCACTCATCTGAACGTATCTATAATATATATTAACAAAGGACTAGAGATGTGCTTATGGGCAATTTTCAATTTCTATCTCTAAAGTTGCATGCACTTGAGATCTTTATACCTACTTCCTGAGATGAACGAGATCTTTCGGTGCTCCCAAATCGATTGGTGATGGATATACTGAAGTACTTTTCTTCAAACCTCGTTTTGGAAGCCTTTAGACAGCCTGTTCCCATATCAAACTCAGCACCCTTGCCCCTTGGTTGCTGCAACGGTCCGTGATCTGATTCTGATCACAACTACCGTACCTCAATGTTTACGGTTTTATGTGGCAGGAATGTAATGAGGCGAAACTTTCATCAGAAACTAACAAATTCTGTCTAGGCTATACACGCTCCAAACCAAATGGAATGTGATGTCGCTCCGACCATGCCCAACGGCAGAAGTCTACGCAAGTACTAAAGGCACGCGCAGCGGTCTTTCTGAAAAAGCAGCTCATCTTGCCTGTTATTCAAAGCAAAGATCGATTAACCTATTTCTCTGAAGAAAGGGAGGCACAATCGTACCAGGTACTTGTTCCATGCAGCACTGCTGGGTATCTATCTGCTCCAACTGTTTAAGTGCATGGCCGACCTCGAATCTTTTCTTCCCTTGTCGGTGAACTAAAACCATCAATACTAACAAAACAATGATACACGAAATCCAATGCTGATATTTATTGAAAAGAATATTAATATTTTCCAAAAAAACAAATTACTCGCGACAAAAGCCAGCGAGCATAAGCTACAGTGTTTTATTGGTATTACAAGGGAACTTCGTATCGACAAATAGTATAAACAATAATTCTTAATTGAGGGATATGAGGACAACAGAATTAAGAAAATACAAAACAAAAAGCGCGCGAGGATAGGATGTGCACATCACATGCTGTACGCGGGTACAAAATTATATATATATATATATATATATATATATATATATATATATATATATATATATATATATATATATATATATATATATATATATATATATATATATATATATATATATATATACACTGTGTGATAGCTTTGTAGAAGGATCCATCATCAAACTTGTACTAAACTCGAACCTTTTGACTGTTCACCAGGGGGGAGTACTCCCCCACCTGAATTGCATTCAATTTGGCCTTTAAAACAGGCTCAATCCAGTACAGGTTACATTGATGAGACGATCATAGTTTGATCGTCATTAAAGGAGGGAATTTTGAATTATTTTGCACAAGGCTTACATTGCCGAATCAAAAATATGGCACCACTGATCTATTAGCTGACGTTTGCCTGGCGGTAGTCTGAATCTCCAAACTTCTGCTTCTTGCTTGCAAGCCAACAATACTTGTCGTTTGGTTAAAGTTTCTTGTTGGAAGATTATACCATTGCGCCGCTTCCACAGTTGCCAACAGCACAGATTAATAAACATCCCAAATTGCTCTTGCGGGATATGATCAGGTCTTTCTGTTGTATGAAGCTCCCTGATAGGCCTTTGGGATGGTATCCTTACCCCAATTGCTTCCCAAAAAGAGACCGCAAAAGGGCACCCCTGGATAATGTGCTCTGAGGATTCATCAGCGTCCTCACAGATTTCACATGTTGCTGAGTCAACAATGTGCCTGCGGAGAAGATTTGCCTAGCACTGAATCCGACCATGCACCAACAGCCAGAGAAAGAATTTTGCCTTTGGCGGTGCAGCACTCTTCCAGATGAAATTCGAGCTTGGGTCCCGATCACCTGTCCGTGATTTGAGAAGTTTATATATTCCAGCAGTGTCGAACTTTCCATTTCCTATGCAGAAAGGAGACAAGCGCTTGTCGTCCCCATCGCCAAGATTGGTGGCTTCTATAATTTGTCTGACATACTGCAGCTCAGATATCGCTTGGGGAGAAAGGCGGTTGACAAAAGCATTCTGTAGCAAGGAAGATACTGCTTGTTTGACAGTAGCCTCACGATTTCTGCAGTGACTGAAAAGAATGGGGAAACGGTCAGCTAAAGCTTCATCTCCATGCCACACATCAAACTAGAACGATGTGCTGTCACCGCTGTCAATGGTGACCGATGTGATCGCCTGATAAAGAGGTAGCAGCGAGCGAAGCACCTCCCAGTGAGGACCATGAAGGTCGCCTTTCAGAGTAGCAAGAGAAGCCCGTTGTTTGACCCACTTGGCCCAAGCAGAAGCTTCAACTGAATGCAGGCGATGAATGAGTTTGAGAAGTAGGCAAATATTTTGCGTTGCCAGATCTTTAGTTCCTAATCCTCCGAGGTCCGTGGTTGTGCAGACTTGTTGCCATGCCACCAAGCATCTAGAGGCTGATGCATTCTGAGAGCCGGACCACATAAAGTTCCTTCTCTGTTTGTCTACCTGCTTGACAACTCCTGGTGGAAGAGGGAGAGCACACATCAAGTAGGTGAGCTGGCTGTCCAAGACCGAGTTTACCAACACCACCCTGCCCATGGTGTTCAGCAAGGATGCTTGCCAAGAAGCCAAGTAATGATCGGCTTTGGCAATGTAGGGATCAAACGCTGCCACTGAAAGCTTATTAATTGATAGAGGAAGGCCAAGGTATGTCTGAGGGAAGGTTTCTTGTTTGCACCCAAGAGCTGAGATGCATTGGGCAATTAGCTGATCTTCCATGCATATGGGGACAGCCGAGCTTTTGCTGAAATTAATGCGTAGGCCGGTTGCAGCCGCGAAGTCGTCCAAAATTCCTTTCAGCACTTGCACACCATGTAAATCACCTTTCAGTAGAATCAATGTATCATCCGCGTATTGGAGCACTGCCCCAGGGGCCTGGGAGTCAACCGGGTGAGCAATTTCTGGAGCTGCACACTTGACTAACCTCTGTAGAGTCTCTGCAACAATCAGGAATAAGTAGGGTGACAGTGGGTCTCCTTGACGCAACCCTCTTTTGCATGTGATCCAGGAGCCAGGGCAGCCATTCACTAGGACTGCAGTCTTGGATGTGGACAGGATCTTTGATATCCAGTTCACCCAGGTGTTGCTGAAACCTCTGGCCAGCAGGATCTCTTGCAGCCCATCCCAATTGACTGTATCGAAAGCCTTGACAAACCTGCACCAGTTCGGCCGCATAAACAAGGCCCTCCGAGATGGAGCGACCTCTGATGAAGCCGGTCTGATTAAGATCAATAAGCGCATCAATCTCTCGCTGTAGCCTCTTTGTCAGAACCTTTGCAAGGATTTTGATTGAGCAATTATGTAGACAGATAGGTCTGAAACCATCAACAGAGAAGTTTCCAGGCTTTTTCTGCAGGAGAACAAGGAAGGACCTATTAACTCTCTCAAGGTCAATCTCTCCATTGTAGAAGGATGTCATAAATTGCATCACTTGATCTTTGATCGTTTGCCAGGTAGCCCTATAGAAACCGGGGCCAAATTAACCCATCCGGCCCCGGAGCACTGTTGCAGTTCATGGAAAGCATAGCCTCCTTTGATTCTTGCTCAGTGAAGGGATCTGTAAGTGAGGCAGCTGGTTGAGGGCACCCCTCAAAGAGACTGCGTACATCAAAGCTCCAAGAAGAATGGCCCGGCTGACCAAGGATCGACGTGAAGTAGTTGGTGAAGGCTGCTGACTTGCCATCGTGGTTGGTGATCTGAACACCGCCCACTTCCACAACCCTGGTCTTGTTTTGCCTCATTCGCATGGTTGCTTGTGCATGATGAAACTTGGTATTTGCATCTCCTTCACGGATTGCCCGATGCTTGCTTCGCTGCTTCCAGTAGGATGCCCGCTCTTTGAGCGTGTGGGCCAAACATGCTTGACAGTCCTTACGAACCTGAAGCTCATAAATAGACAAAGGACGAGTTTCTTCGAACAAATCAAATAACTGAATTAAGAAGTTGCAGTTTTGGATTAGGAAAGGAGGCGCCCTTGTACGCCGAATCCAAACCTTGGCTGCCGTTCGAGTCGCCTTGAGGCATGCCGTGAGCTGACCCGCTGCGTCCGCACACAGCGGTGCCTGATTCCAGGCCGGGAGGATGGAAGGTAGGAAGGAGTTGTTGTGGAGCCACGCATTTTCAAAACGAAAGATGTTGGAGCGTGGTATGGCAGTGGACATGGTTAGCAAGACCGGGGTGTGATCGGACGTTGGCCGCGGTAGGGAAGTAAGGGAGGAGTCTGGGAAGGATTGACAATGTACAAGGTTAGCAAAAGCCCTGTCCAAACGTGCCAGGACCGGGTTGGCTCTTTGGTTGGACTAGGTAAAGCGGCGATCCAGAAGCGGGAATTCAGAGACAGCAATATTTTGAATGGCGTCATTGAAGGCTATCGCTAATTGAAGGTTGAAGTTGGAGTTGTTTTTGTCTTCTTGGCAACGGATAAGGTTGAAATCACCAATTAGAACCCACGGACCATCAATTAGTGGAGCCAAATCGGTGATTTCAGAGAGGAAGGAGGCAGTATGGCGGTGGTCTGATGGGGCGTACACGTTAGTGACAGTGATGGATAAGTCAGACATTGTTGAGAGGAAGGAAGTTGTAAGAGTGTAGGGCCGCTGGATGGTGTTTGTGATGCATAAGGTGTTACTATCCCAAGCAGTAATAAACTCGAACCTGGCTAAGCAGTCCTCTGATCTTGTCCCCAGATCCTCTACCTATCCCAAATTCCAGTTCAATTCTATCGAAAGCTAACATATATTATTGCCGGAAATACTTGTCAAATGGAGCTTTTTCCGAACAGGCCCCGGTGCTCCAATCAGCGCAAATCGTTGCACTTCATTCCTGTACATATGAACTCGAAGAGAGGAGAACGTAGAGTATGTAGACCATACAAAACATGATTAACTTTATTCCAAAAAAAGGAAAAGGAAAAGAAAATTTTCATTACACTTTACACGTCCACGATGCACTATCTCATGTACAATCACAAGGAAAAACAAAGAAACATGCATGTACATCTAGCAAATAAAGGTTTCTCGTTGATGTATATTCAACGGGCCGGGTGTTGCCAGCGATCTTGTCGCCGATCCCTGGGCTGCATGTAACGAAGGAACGCGCGCAGATGATGTTGATGACGACGATGATGATCGATCGATCGACCCCGTACGACCCACAGCTATCGCTGCCCCTGCCCCTGGTCGCCAGCGTGACTGCGGGCGAATGCACGGACGAAAAGGGCCATCAGGATTCCGAGGAGGGTGTACGACACGAAAACGAGCGCCGCCGAGTCCGAGTCGCGCCGGGTGTCGTAGGCGTCGAGCGCCGTGTTGCATGTCAGCACGGCGAAACCCACCTTAGCAAGCACGCAATACTGCCCGTCCATGTTGACTCTGCCGCCGTCGGCGCCGCCTTCTTCTCCGACGCGGTCGTGATCGGCGTCGCGGAGGCAGAGCAAGACGAGGGCGCCGACGGCCAGCGGCATGACCGTCGCCGCTACCCCGGACGCGAACATGGCCGTGAGCAGCGCTGTGAGCGCCCGCACCGCGGCCTTGGTCTTGGCATCCCTGCCATTGCCGCCACGCTCGAACTCACGGAGGCAGAGGAAGAGCAGTACGAGCGCGACATCCACGGCAAGCACGGACGTGACGGAGGCGGCGTCGCCCCAGGAGTTGTAGATGGCGAGCGCCGAATTGAAGGTCAGGGCGCCTAAGCTTAGCTTGGTCAGGGTAGAGTATTGCCGGTCGGCCATGCGAAATACGGGTAAATCGCACTGATTCTTGCACTAGTAGTGTCCTTGAGCTCCTTAGCTTGGGTTGGAGCGAGTTTGATTCGAGTAAGGGCGATCTCTGCGACAATTTATAGGGAGACCAAGAGTGCTCCGGTTGGCACAATTGTGACGCCCAAAACAAAAGGGCTATCAGTACGAGGGGGCAGAACATGAAAGAGACAAATATTATCAAAACAAAAGAGAGATAAACAAAAGAAATGGAAATGCATGTGTCTACTCTTCAGCCCATGTTAGTCCACCATGGCGCCATGGCATGGCACCATTCATGGCGCATGTCAGATTATTTTCACATGGTAATAACTAATAAGACTGCAGTCAAAACTGTTCTTGTGCACGCGCACGTCGCTTGGAAAAGTTAAAAGAACTTCTTCTATCTAAAGCGTAATGATTTGGGTCGGAAGGTGCCGCTACACTCACGTAAACTGTTGAAAATAACCTGAAATGCCAGACCACTGCAGAAAGTGTTATTACAACATTATGTTTACTGTCATGTCTCCAGCAGAAGAGGATTCAGAACCATGGCGGCGCACTCTGGGAATCTTCCCGTCTCTGACCAGCTGTGACCACGCACAGACAGTAGCTAGGCGCCCATGGCACAAGTTTTCCGCTTGCATTGTGCTCCATCAAACACGTTAGCCGGCGGCAGAGCTCCCTGGTAGGAACTCACCTTTTCATCATTAAACCTTTCAGCCTATGGGCGCCTGAGCTCCCAGGGGAAATAAAACATGGCCCGCCCGGCGACGGCCGACGGCGTTGTACAGTCACATGCTCAGGATCCAACCATCAGTTTAGGACACCCAACCGGCTCAGGTAGCATGCTCCAAGAAAAAGCTCACGCCTGTCCTGTCAGGGGCAGGGCGACGGCGACCATTCTATATTGCCGGAAATACTTGTCAAATGGGGCTTTTTCAGAAACGATGGTCCATGGGTGCAGCCATGGGGCACTAAGGGGTGTCCACGTGCCGCCATGGGCCATGGCTGGCTGGCCGGAGCTCTGAGCTCTAGTTAATTGCAGCATATTTAGCTGCCATCCAGGGAAAGGGGAGGGCACTCTGATTCCAAATGCCAACGGTCTCTACTCTCTACCCAGTGCTACTAATCTGAACGTAGCTAATTGCAGCATATTTAATTATTAGCTGCCATCCAGGGAAAGGGGAGGGCACTCGATTCCAAATGTCAACGGTCTCTACTCTCTACCCAGTGCTACTAATCTGAACGTAGCTAATTGCAGCATATTTAATTATTAGCTGCCATCCAGGGAAAGGGGAGGGCACTCGATTCCAAATGTCAACGGTCTCTACTCTCTACCCAGTGCTACTAATCTGAACGTAGCTATAATATTAACAAAGGACTAGAGACGTGCTTGTCGACAATTTGTATTCCTAAAGTTGCATGATACACCTACTTCGTGAGATTGACGAGATCCTTCGGTGCTCCCAAATCGATTGGCGATGGATGATCAAGTCCTCTTCTTCAAGTTGCAGCCTTGCAGGGGCTAATGAGCTGAGTGTTCTGTAGGGCACCACATGGCTAGCTTACCTCGTTTCGGAAGGCTATAGACGGTCTGTACCCATAGTCCCATACCAATCCCAGCACCCTTGCCTCTTGGTTGCTGCAACGGCCCGCGATCTGATCACAACATCAGTGTTTAAAGTTTTATTTGGAACTTGGCAGCAATGTAATGAGGTGAAACGTGTACTTTCATCAGAAGCTAACAGATTCTCGCAGATAATCCTCTTACATTGACGACCATCCATAAATTAAAGTACGCCATAAAATATGAGCAGCTTTGCCTTTGATCGTCCAGTGAACCCCTTGCTACAGATTTGTCTAAACTATACACGCGCCAAATCGAATGGAATTGATGTCATTCCGCCCATGCCCAACGGCAGAAGTCTATGCAAGTACCAAAGGCCCGCGCAGCGATCTTTCTGAAAAAGCAGCTCATCTTGCCTGTTATTCAAAGCAAAGATCGATTAACCTATTTCTCTGAAGAAAGCGAGGCACAGTCGTACCAGGTACTTGTTCCATGCAGCACTGCTGGGTATCTATCTGCTCCAAATGTTTAAGTGCATGGCCGACTTCGAATCTTTTCTTCCCTTGTAGTAGGCTGAACTAAAAGTCTAAAACCATTAATAGTATATACTGTACTTGGCGGCTTCGCGCCATAGTGCCATGGCGAACAAGTCCTCGCGTGGAAAGCAACTAAGCGCAAAAGACAACGAAAAACTTGACTTTCTTATTGTCGCCGGCTGCGCGTCCACACTGCCGCACCGCGAACCAACTACTCCTATAGTGAGTCCTATATAAAGGGCTTCGATTGCTTCCACACAGCTTGCCACAAAAACATAGCTCTGTGTTTGGATGGCTTCCCAAGCTAGCCGCAAGTCTGGCACACCATAGATTTTGCTTCGGCTGTGAGCAGCGATCTCTGCCAAGTCTCTGGCGAAAACGGCCGCCATGCTTTTGGCTAGCCACAGCTAAGGTGTGATAAAGTGAGGGAACAATCCAAGCAGGCCCGTCTACCCGGGATGTTTGTTTAACTGGCACTGGCAGAATCAGTCTTATCAAAAGAAAGAAAAAACTAGAAGAATCAGTGCGATTTACTCCGCATTTCACATGGCCGACCGGCAATATTCTACCCTGAGTCCCTGACCAAGCTAGGTTTAGGCGCCCTGACCTTCAATTCGGCGCTCGCCATCTACAACTCCTGGGGCGACGCTGCCTCCGTCACGTCCGTGGATGCCGCGCTCGTACTGCTCTTCCTCTGCCTCCGTGAGTTCGAGCAGGGCGTCGGCATGGGCAGGGATGCCAAGACCAAGGCCGCCGTGTGGGCGCTCACAGCCATGTTCGCGTCCGGGGTAGCTTGCCGCTGGCCGTCGGCGCCCTGGTCTTGCTTTGCCTCCGCGACGCCGATCACATCCGCGCCGGAGAAGGCGGCGCGCGGCAGCGGCAGAGTCAACATGGACTCGGACTCGGCGGCGCTCGTTAATCTTCGTGTCGTACACCCTCCTCGGAATCCTGACGGTCCTTTTCGTCCGTGCATTCGCCCGCGGTGGTCACGGGGATGCTCGCGTCCTGGGTGGCTCCGTGCCATGAGAAGCATAGTCAGAAGGATAGCTGTGGTTGCTGTAAAGAAGAGTGGCTGAAGCGCGCATTCGTAGTGCCTGGGTTTGGTCCAAGTAGGAGTAGGGGCTCGGTATCAAAGGCCATCCTGTAAACGTGAGACGGTTAGCGAATTGAATAACAGAATTTCCCCAATTCCCCTCTTTGGTTTGCTGTTCTTCCCCTTTTACCCCAAATTCCTTAATTGCTACCCTACCCAGATTCTATTCAGTTCTTGCTAGTATCGTGACACTCCGCTCATGCCTCCCGGTCGGGGTCGTAGCGCGCTGGTGCGGGCAGTGGGTTCTGGGCGTTCTTCCTGTTAAGAATATTCATGTATTCTCTAATGATCAATTAAGGAGATCTAGCAGAGGAAAACGTGGGAGCGCGGCCGAGCGGGGCTCTCGCACAGGACATGCAAACTAGGCAAAAGGGCCTGTACAAATATGTATTCCTATTCATCAATAAAGGATACTTTTCACTTTCTACTGTTCTCTCTACTTTCACTGTTCCTATTACAACACACGTTATCGGCTTCTCTGGTTCTTCGTCTTGTCTTTATGGCGTACTATCGCGCTCGCCGTATGGGCTACCCCTTCGACGACCACCATACCAGGGCATCGCTGCGGAGATGATGCCACCACCGCCGATGATTGGAGTTCCTGATGGAGGCAGGGTTCCGACCTTCCGTTAAATTCATGATAACTATCTTCAGTCATCTGTTATTCATATTGTAATCCTGTTTTTGGTATATATAGGAGTAGAAAGAATGGAAATGTTCTCATAGGTTGTGGAGATGCTTGCGGGCCTGGAGCCCTGGAGGCAGTGCGCGTGTTGGAGAATTTGAGCTTCCATTGTGGGCCACCGTGGCCCCGTAAGCATGTACAAATCTAAGCCCAATGGTATTTAGATCCAGGCCCAAATGCGAAGCTGCTACGAAATGAAGGCACCGATCGATAAACTGCGACCGCGTTGCTGTTTCAGTTTAGGGCCATTTGCATCCTTCGAATTGAATTCATTCTAATAATTACAGTTTAGGAAAAGATTAATTAAGCTAATATAGTTATATATGAAATATATTTATATATTTATTGTTAGGTATAAAGGGATAGACTTATACGTTGCATTTCTATTATAATAAAGTAAGTTGAAGAGTGTGCTATAAGTTTTTTTTTTAAAAAAAAGAATATATTAATATCACAGCCTCTGCATCGACTAACGCATATAGATATTCCTTATTACAAACTCAGAACATAGGTCCACGCAATCTCAAAAACGAAGTTTCGAGGCAGAGCGCGCGCACACTTCCGGACCTAGTTGCCTCATCAAGGACAAAAGTGCCACACACGTCTTCTAGCTGCCAGTCAGAACGTCTTCTCATGCCGGAAACAGCTACCGCAGTGCGGGACCGTCCGCCGCCATACCACGCAGGTCATCTCGGCAACTCCAATCTGCTGGCCACCATCTCCCACGCCGACCTCCTTGTCAACTTCGTGGTTGCAACTGACGTACGGCCCCACCGAACCGTCAGCCTCCACTGCCAAGCAGATGCGAGGCCCTCCAATCGCCACGCCAACACCCTCTTCCTGACAGTCCTCTTCCGTTGTCGACACCGCAAACTTGAATCCTCAACTAGGCCTCCACCTTCCTCATCACGACGCTGGCCGTTGCAGCAGATTGACTGAGCACGAGCTTCCAAAACGATGCCTCCAAGGAGGAATGTGACGCCACTGGCGCCGCCGTCGCCTGACGAGAAGGTCAAGGTTTTCACCCAGGGAAGACAAGCCGCACAAAGGGAAGAGGACCGATCGATTGACACTTCCAAGGAAGAAAACGATATCTGAAGACGTCACCGTCATCGGCCCCAAAGGGCAAAGCTTTCGCTGTGGCACCTCAACCCCATGTACAACAATGGTCACGGCCTCTCCGCTGCGCCAGCCACCGCCCTGAACTGTATAGCAGTCGGGCGCGAAGGAGACCGACCCTCACTGGATCCGGCCTCGTCCTCACCGGATCCGGATGCCGTGGTCGCGGATCCACGAGCCGACCGCCGGAGCAGTCACCACCATCGCGAGGAAGACAAGAGCACCGGATCTGGCCGCCAGGGCGCTAGATCTGCTACCCGGAGCCACCGCCACCAAAACGGCGAGCAGCAACCCCCAACGGCGCCTCCAGCCCTCGGGCCACCGAATCTCCACCCGCAGCGCGTTCACCATCTCATGGCCCGCAGCACCTACCTGGCGCGGCCGCCTGCAGCGCCCGCCCGCTTCGTCGTCCCGGTCGCCGAGCTCTATCCCCGCACAAAGGTGGTCGCGTCCTTCCTAGGCGAGAACCTCGCCGCCGCCGTCCTTGGGGGCCGCACGAGCCTCCCGGTCGCACCCTCCGGCGGCAGCGAGGGCAGGGATGTGGTGGTGGTTGGTGGCGGCGGCGGCTAGGGTTGTCGCCTGAGCCGCCCATGCGGGTGGGTGACGCGGGCAATATCTCACGCAATCGCTGCCTCACTAGAGCGTGCTATAAATTGGAGAATAGAATTATAGCATAGTGATCTATAGAATCTATTTCTATCTCTCACCTTATGAATTTGAGATAGGCTTATTTGTGAGCTTGTGAATGTTATGAAATGTCAAATTCCAAGCCAAATAGCGTAATCCATTATGTAGATTTCAATTCCTCCAAAAATGAAGGGATCCAAACGGCCCCTTAAGTTTTTTTTGCTTTGTTTTCCAAGCAGTACTCCCTCTGTCCCTAAATGTGTGTCGCTGCGGTTTGCGTGCTGATAAGTTTGACTTATTTTATAGAAAATGCATGCAACATTTGTGTCTCTAAATAAATTTCTTAAAAAACTAGATTCAAGTATCTATCCAATAATACTAATTATGTATCATAAATATTAATATTTTTTAATATATATTTAGTCAAAATTGTTTCTTGGGAAGCGACAACGATAGACATTTAGGGACGGAGGAAGTATTACTGATGAGGTGCATGGATTTGGGCTGTCGGCAAAGGTGCTGGTCAATGGCGGTATCACGTACAGTAGACTACCTGTTGAAACTGATTAAGAACCTGCTGATGTAGAATCGGCCGGCCGGCTTGGTGTCGTCGTACGTCGTCGGTCGAGGTCGTCGAGGAATCCTTTTGTGCTGTGGCAGCTTCGATTGTTGCTTGGATTACATGCACGACACAGGGCGAGAATTTATAGGCGCCCCCGAGTGATCGAGCAGTTCGTACTTCGTTTGTCGTTGCTTGAGCTGGTGGTTTGCTGCATGCAGCGGTGGAGTCCCCCTGTACCGCACTGCGACGATGACGACGATCTCGCAAAAAAAGTTCTCGCCACTTTGCACATCTGACTAGTCCTACATACAGGGGGGATGTTTGTTTAACGGGCAGAATCTCAGTCTTATCAAAACAAAACTTGCAGAATCAGTGCGATTTACTCCGTATTTCGCATGGCCGACCGGCAATATTCTACCCTGACCAAGCTAGGCTTGGGCGCCCTGACCTTCAATTCGGCGCTCGCCATCTCTCCTGGGGCGACGCCGCCTCAGTCACGTCCGTGCTCGCCGTGGATGGCGCGCTCCTACTGCTCTTCCTCTGCCTCCGTGAGTTCGAGCGTGGCGGCAGGGGCAGGGATGCCAAGACCAAGGCCGCGGTGTGGGCGCTCACAGCGCTGCTCACGGCCATGTTCGCGTCCGGGGTAGCGCAGACACGATCATGCCGGTGGCCGTCGGCGCCCTCTGCCTCCGCGACGCCGATCACGTCCGCGCCGGAGAAGGTGGCGCGCGGCAGCGGCAGAGTCAACATGGACGGGCAGTATAGTATTGCGTGCTTGCTAAGGTGAGTTTCGCCGTGCTGACGTGCAACACGGTGCTCGATGCCTACGACACCCGGCGCGACTCGGACTCAGCGGCGCTCGTTTTCGTGTCGTACACCCTCCTCGGAATCCTGACGGTCCTTTTCGTCCGTGCATCGGCCCGCGGTCACGTTGGCGAGCAGGGGCAGGGGCAGGGGGGTGGCTCCGTGCCGAGAAGGATAGCTGTGGTTGCTGTAAAGAAGAGTGGCTGAAGCGCGCGTTGTGATGGGCTTAGTGCCTGGGTTTGGTCCAAGTAGGAGTAGGGGCTCTGCCCAGTGAAGTGTTGTGTTGGCCGGCGGTATCAAAGGCCATCCCGTAAACCTGAGACGGTTAACGAATTGAATAACAGAATTTCTCCAATTCCCCTCTCTGGTTTGCTGTTCTTTGCCTCCCCTTTTACCCTAAATTCCTTGCTACCCTACCCAGATTCTATCCAGTTCTTGCTAGCATCGTGTCACACACCAGGGTGTTATTTCCATTTAGCATTTACGCTTTCTCTAATACGGGCCAATAAGCCGGCTGTTGGGCCGCATGGTTGTAACGGGCTCGGCCCATGTACCTGTGAACTAAGTACTCGCTGTGTGGGAGGATGGGTGGACAGCGAAATAGAACAAACTAATTCCCAAACCTATCCCCCGTGCTCTGCTCGAGCCGGCGCCGCCGAGCTCCTCCGTCGCGCGTGTACGCCGGCAAGCTCTCCCTCCGCCCGAGTTCGTCACATTTGGTATTGGAGCCATCTCCTACCTCGTACTCGTTTGGATCCGTAAAATCCCATCGCAGGCTTGCTGAAACGACTCGATTTTCAATCCTGCCGATCCGCATCGTCGCTGCCATGGTTGGTCCGACGAGTCCACCGCCACCACCACCACCTTCCCCAACTCCACCACCACCGCCGCGTCCATCCCCTCCACCGCCCCTCCACCTCCACCACCACCGAATCGATCGCGCGCGCGGAAACTAAAGCCGCCAACCCTTACCGCACAGATGGCAACCGCGGAAGAGAAGTTGGATGCTCTCAGGGCGCAAATGAAATCCATGCTACTTCTCCATGAAGACATTCAATCGATGGCGCCCTGAAGTGGACCACTTCGCCACCGAATTGAGCAAGGACGTCAAGTCACTCACGTCGCGTGTTGAGGCGTTGGAAGCTCACTCTTCACCAGCTCCGCCTCCGGCCCCATCACGCGAGGAAGAGGGGCGGGCCAAGGGCCACGTCGATGCAATGTTTCCACAGGGGTCTGATTCGGGGGTTCTCGTACCCCAGCAGCCCCTGGCCAAGGGTCAGTACCACAGCTCCCATCCTCATCTTCCCGATATGGGTGAATCATCTCATTTCGTCCGAGAGAAGTTAGATTACCTAAAGCTGTCTTTCTGAAATTCGATGGTTCTCATCCAAAAGTGTGGAAAGAGAAGTGTGAGAAATATTTTCACATGTATCAAGTTCCTCTGCATCTTTGGTCCGAGTTTGCTACTATCCACTTCCATGGTAGTGCAGATCTGTGGATGCAAACCTATGAAGCCCAACACCCCATCACCTCCTGGCCTGAACTTTGCATTGCTGTTGAGGCCAAATTCGGCCGTGACCTTTACCACAATGCCATGAATGAGCTGCTCTCCATCCATCAGACCGCAGATGTTCAAGAGTACTACAATAGATTCGAGGCTGTCATGCATAAAGTCTTAGTTCATAACAAGTCACTAGATGATGTGTTTTTTGTGAGCAAGTTTCTGCAGGGTCTGAATCCAGACATTAGAGCAGCTATTGTTTTGCATAAGCCTAGGACTGAAGATGTGGCTCTATCCTTGGCTTTAATGCAGGCATCGGTGCTGGAAATTCAACCCAAACCATATTTCAAGAAGCATACTTGCAACTTCAACAGAGCTGCTGGGAAGCCGTACCCAAAACCTCAGCCTAGTATCATGGGTCCTGTGCTGGTTCTTCGTCTTGTCTTCATGGCGTACCTATCTCGCTCGCCGTATGGGCTACCCCTTCGAGGCTTCGACGATCACCATACCAGGGCATCACTGCTGCACTCACTGCAGGTCGCCAGACTCGTCGTCGACGCACGGGGCCTGCCTGCTGCGGAGGTGATGCCACCACCGCCGGTGATTGGAGTACCTGATGGAGGCAGGGTTTCCCGATCTTTCGTTAAATTCATGATAACTATCTTCCGTCATCTGTTATTCATCTTGTAATCCTGTTTTTGGTATATATAAGAGTTGAAAGAATGGAAATGTTCTCATAGGTTGTGGAGATGCTTTCGGGCCTGGAGCCCTGGAGGCAGAGCGCGCGTGTTAGAGAATTTGAGCTTCCATTGTGGGCCACTGTGGCCCGTAAGAAGCATGTTGGCCCCGTAAGAAGCATGTACAAATCTCAGCCCAATGGTATTTAGATCCAGGCCCAAATGCGAAGCTGCTGCGAAATAAAGGCACCGAGACAAACTGCGACTGCGACGCTGTTTCGAGTTAAGTTTTGTTTTATTTTGTTTTTTTGTTTTTTGCTTTGTTTTGTAAGTAGTATTACTGATGAGGTGCATGCATTTGGGCTGTCAGCAAAGGTGCTGGTCAATGGCGGTATCACGTACAGTATATATATTGAGGCTGTGTTTAGTTGGGGAAAGAAAATTTTTTTGGTGTCACATCAGATGTTTCGTGGATGTCGGAAGGGGTTTTTGGATACTAATAAAAAAAACTAATTACATAGCTCGTCTGGAAACTGCGAAATGAATTTATTAAGCCTAATTAGGCCATCATTAGCACATGTGTGTTACTGTAGCACTTAAGAATATTCATGGACTATTTAGGCTTAAAAGATTCGTTTCACGATTTCCCAATAAACTATGCAATTAGTTTTTTTTCCATCTACATTTAGTACTCTATGCATGTGTTCAAACGCTCGATGTTACTGTAGAACCCAAATTTTTTTGGAACTAAACTAGGCCTAAAACTGATTAAGAAACTGCTGGTGTAGCCTACTTGCTTCGTCCTGAAATAGTGTATTCTGACTTATAAAATTTGTACATAAATATAATGCATTCTACATGTGTGAATGCTTAGATTTAGCGAAATTTATTAAAAAGTAAAACTATAATTTGAGGAGAAATACCTTAATTGTTATTAATTTATGAGTACATATCATTTGATGATTTCCTAAAGTTATCTTAAAAGTTTTATAATACACTATATTACAAGACAAAGGAGTGTCGGTTAATAAGAAACTAAAGCTACGTCGGTAAGTCGGTTTGGGAAAGTCTATAAAGCTATGTATGCATAGACTCATATGACTCCTTTCCTTTGGGGAAACAGGAAAACGCCTCTACCCGCGTCGCTCTCCGTACAAAGCGACTCGGGGGCGACTCCACCGCCGACACCCCGCCACCGGGCAAGCTCCCCTGGCCGCCGCCGCCGCTCCCCGCCTAGCGGCGGCGGCGGCTAGCTGTGGCGCCCAAAAAGGCACACCCATAGTGTCTTCCCCTTCCTCTCCTCCCCTCCCCTCCCCTCCCCTCCTCTCCTCTTCCCCTTTCCACCTCGGAGCTACATGGCGCAGGGAACGACCGACGGCGAGCTCCAAGCGTCCGATCCGGGTCCCCTCGGCCCGGATCCGGCACCCCCCGCCACGGATCCGGCCCTTCCGCGGCTGGCTGGAGCTCCAGGTGGCCAGGCCATGGCCGGCTCGCCCAGATCCAGCCCGCGGCGGCGGCTGGAGGCCGTGCGGCTATGCGTTGGCGGCGCTGGTGCTCCGCGGATGTCCCTCGACTCGCCCAGGCGGGGCTCACCGTCCTTACTGTTACCGGCGCCACGGCCGTTTACAGGGCGGCGCAGGACGCCGGCTCCGTGGCCTTCGCGATCGGCGGCTATGTCGCTCTTCTGTTGCTATTCCGTGCGCTTAGCGCCTACGAGCGCGCGCATGCGCATCCAGGGGCGGAGCGCAGAGGAAATGGCTCAGGCGCAAGGTCTGGTACCTCTGCACGCTGCTCACCGCCATGTTCGCGTGGAAGGTCGCCGGCGTCATGCCGTGGCCCCTCACGGTGGCCGTCTGGGCTGTGGCTGCTGATGCAGCGGTCGCTGGATTCTTCGCGCTTTGTCTCCATCATGGTGCCTGAGTACGGCTACCAACTACCATGCCGCATGATTGCTCGTGAAAGTCAACGTAAAGTAGTCATATTGTTGTTAATTTAGCTCTAAATTTAGCAATAATGAAGTTGTAAGCTTTGTTTCTATCATTGTGATTGGAAATGAGAGGGTGACCAAGATAAGTTGAAATAGGGGCAAGGTCATTAACAGGGAAGACAGATCTTACCTCACTTTTACTGGAGTCATCAACATTTTTACTAAAGAGAATGTGAGATTTAGCTAAGTTGGGAGTTTGACCAGAGGCATTACAAAAGTTATTTAGTATAGAATTAATTCTATTAGCCTCAGTACTATTAGCTTGCCCACAAATAATTAAGTCATCAGCAAAAAGTAAAGAGTGAATTTTAGGACAATGAGGACCCAAAGTAACGCCTTGAATATTAGTAAGTTCCATATTATTCTGAAGATTAATAGATTACTCATTCACAGCAAGTACAAACAAGTAAGGAGATAGTGGGCAACCTTGACGAATACCTCTTTGTGGATAGAAAGCTTCAGTTTGTTCACCATTTATTATTATTGCAAGATTAGTAGTTGAAATGCACTGATACACAAGATTGATAAAGTGATTTAGGAAACCTTGTCTACGCATTGTGGTAACAATAAAAGACCATTCGTCGAAAGCTTTGGCAAGATCAAATTTAAGGTCAAATTTAAGGAGAAAAGCTTTTTGTTTCCAAGACCTAAGGTTGAAAGAGTGAACAATCTCCTGAGCAATAATAATATTGGAAGCTACGTGTCTACCATGAACAAAAGCAATTTGAGATGGATGAATGATTTGAGGAAGGTGATTTTTAATTCTATTAGCCAGTGATTTAGCAATAATTTTGTAACTTACATTGCAAAGGCTAATTGGTCTAAAATCTCTAGGAGTTATGGGACAATTGATTTTAGGTATGAGAACAATATGAGTACTATTTATAGCAGTTGGTAGATTTCCTGTATTATAGAAGGAAGTGACTAGTTCATAAACATCCCACCGCAGGGCACGGCACGTCATTCTGAGTCAGATGCCCGATGGCAAGGCTCCGCGCGATGCGATTGCAAAATGGCGACCACGTCGCGCGTGTCGGACACAACGCAATTCACAGAGCGTGCGGTGCGAGCCAGCCCAGCATGACTGCATGAACTTGCGGCGGATCGCCTGTCCAGATGCGCCGGTGGCAGGTGGATTTATATATATTATCGTAGCCCTTTTTGAACGCTGTACTATATAGGAGCATATATAGAAGTACTAAAACTGAGAGACGGGGAGGAGTTAGAACAAAACTTAGCCTACGCGCCGCCGCGTCTTCAGTCGTCTGTGCAAACGACGACCCACTGGTACAAAAGGAAGAAGCCTTCTTCGCCTTTCACCAGCAACCATATATAAACTCTTGTGCTCTCTTTTGTCCCCCTCTCCGCACGGGGAAGGTCGTTCGAATGCACAAATCACATGGGCGACCGACGATATTCCACGCTGACAAGGCTGGGCATGGGCGCCCTGACCTTCAACTCGGCGCTCGCCGTCTACAACTCCTGGGGCGACGCCAGCTCCGTGGGATTTGTGCTCACCGCGGACGCCGCGCTCGGGCTGCTCTTCCTCTGCCTCCGTGACTTCGAGAGGCCCGGCAGGGGCAGGGACACCAAGACCAAGGCCGCGGTGTGGGCGCTCACGACGCTGCTCACGGCCATGTTCGCGTCCAGGGTTGCGCCGATCATGCCGCCGCTCGCCAGCGCCCTTGTCTGGTCGATGGCCGGGCCATACTCCGCGGATGTCCCTCGACTCGCCCAGGCGGGGCTCACCGTCCTTACTATGACCGGCGCCACGGCCGTTTACAGGACGCCGGCTCCGTGGCCTTCGCGATCGGCGGCTATGTCGCTCTTCTGTTGCTATTCCGTGCGCTTAGCGCCTACGAGCGCGCGCATGCGCATCCAGGGGCGGAGCGCAGGAGGAAAGGGCTCAGGCGCAAGCTCTGGTGTCTCTGCACGCTGCTCACCGCCATGTTCGCGTGGAAGGTCGCCGGCGTCATGCCGTGGCCCCTCACGGTGGCCGTCTGGGCTGTGGCTGCTGATGCAGCGGTCGCCGGTTTCTTTGCGCTCTTTCTCCATCATGGTGCCTGAGTACGGCTACCAACTACCATGCCGCATGATTGCTCGTGAAAGTCAACGTAAAGTAGTCATATTGTTGGTTTGGCATATGAACGATATCTAGTCGATCGATCAGTGCTTAGATTGTGAGAAATACCATTTTCCGTCCTGTTTGTGGGATTAATAAGAAACACAACGAATTTAAAATATTTGTTGGAGCAAATAGTTATTTGTAGTGACGGAAGGAAACAATATTGGGGTTGTTTTGATGTGTAGGCTAACATAACACGTCGTATTGGCGAATACCGTGTTTCCAAACAAGGCGAGTTATGTAATTAGTTTTTTTATTAGTATCCGAACACCCCTTACGATATCTTATGCCGATGTGACATCAAAAAAAAATTCACCTACGAACTAAACAAGGCCTGTATTGGTCTTGGCTTAACTTGTCTCCCCGGCACAGCACTAATTCTTCGTTTGTTCGTGGTGTTGAATGAAAAGTGTCGACGATGGATGGAAAATGTCCAATGGACGGTTGCCTGTCAGACCAAAAGGTGTCTCCCTATGCCTATTCTGGAACTGTATGACGAGATTAGCATAAATTGATCATTAAATAAAAAATCTAAACACTCCCCATTGATCAATTGGTTCCTTGTAGGCATCATTATGTGTTCATCAGCTATCATCTTGAAGCTTTGGAAAACCCTAGGAAAAACCAAAGTATACCGATATACCAGCCAAAACTCCTTAAAACCCTATGAAAAAATAAGGAAAAACACCATGATATATATAACTCCCAATGTTAATAGGCCCTAGGTGGCCCCAAAGACAGTCTAAAATCTATTTGATCAAAGATCAATATGTCATGGGTGGGGCAGGGTTCGGGGGTTTTCTCGATCTGCGTGAGAAGCTCTTCTTCTTAAGCCAGAATACCGGGGGCTGTGTAGCCACCGCAGATCGAGTTTTTTTATCTTCGAAAAACACTTGTTGGGAAAAATAGATAATATGACATTTACTATGTGTTGACATCACCTCATTAAAAAGTTTACATGAGAAATTCCAGAGGAGTAAAACTCATATAAAGAAAAGAGTGCAATGTGATGTCATGTTATGATTCTGAGGGATTCTCTCCTTGATTCTTGCAAGTCTAAGGCCCCGTTTGGTTTGGGTGTTAAAGTTTAACAAACACTGTAGCACTTTCGTCTTATTTGACAAAAGTTTTCAATCTTGGACTAATTAGGCTTAATAGATTCGTCTCGTAAATTACTCCTAATCTGTGGCGACATACATGCAATTAGTCTACATTTAGTACTCCATGCATTTGAGGAAACATTGATGTGATGGGAGTTAAACTTTAACTCCTTCAAACCAAACGGGGCCTAAGCCTTCTCATTCCAATTCCTCGTATGATAGTTGTGGGACTAAAATGAATATTTTGCCTTTTAAGGACTGAAAAGGATATTTTGAAAGTTTGTGGATAAAATTGATCCTCGTATGATAGTTAAGGGGCTAAAATAAATATTTCACCTTTAATTTATACAGCGGGTGACAAGTGACACTGACACGTGAGGGTAGGCTGGCACGCAAGCACTCGGTTTGGACAGGGATGCCTTCATGCAGTGGCGGAGTTGTGGAGCCCTGCATGCCCGAAGCTGACGTTGCCTGGGGAACAAGTTCACCTCCATCGCCTTTGTAGCTCCCGCTGGTGACGATCGCGTGGCCAGGTCTAACGAAAGCGCTAGCACGGTAGACTGACCCCCTCAATGTTCGGTTGTTGTGATCCGATCGTCGTCATCTATTTAATTGCTGTACAAAAAGCTATGTGGATGCATACGAGTGGTGCCTCCGATCCTGAAGACAAACTGGACCTGTCACCCCATCCCCATGAGTGCATTCAACGACATCAAAGTGAAGTGCTAGAAACAAAAGCTGTGGGACAGAAGGAACCCGGCGGCTCCAAGCTGTCACTGCCGCAAATTCGGATGCGCAAAAATCTAGTGTGTTCAGGCTTGTAGTAATAATCTATGAGTCTTCTATTAACGCCTTCTGTATCTAGCCGTAACCGTAAATTGCTTGGACCATTTCCAGGTTATGTACTGGAGGCGGCTGTTTGAACATGGAACTCTAAAAAAATTCCACTTGCATCCTATTATAATATTAATACACAAATTAAAAGAGGCCAAGATGGTTCCATCCTTCTTACTGTACTTTCTTATCACTATGTGAAGATGACTCTGTTTACTTGTGCTGTGAACACAGAGAGAGATCAAACACGACTTGAACTATGTACTACAGTACTAGGATTTTTTTTTGGGGGGTCTCCGTTTCACCTTTTTTTTTTTGTCAAATTAACATTCATTATTCATCTTCAGTGGTGTAACCGAACTAGGCAGTGTAGAGGTAACTAGCTCGGGGATATTCGATAAGGTCAACACTCCGGCCACCGCCGAGAGCTCGCCGCCGACGCCCAACGGCTCGGTTCAGGTTCAGATCGAGTTCAGGGTTCAACTTCGAAGACAAGCAATACATAGGGAGCCAGCTGGTCTCCTCTTCGCCCGTTACATGGGCCAAGGTTCAGCCGGAGGTGCCGTCCAGGCGAGGTCGCGCGGCCCCCGGCGAGGTCCACCGTGCCACCCGAGCGTTCGCCGCAGACGAGGACGGGACGGAGATGTCGCCGGTGGCTCCTCGTCTTCTTCCCCTCGGCCAGCACTGCGGGGTCGCCGGGGCATCTGAGATCTAGGCTGGGGTGTCCGACATCCAACTCGGGCTGCTGAGATCTAGCTTGGGCAGCTGAGATCCAGCCCGGGCCCCTCTTCTCCGCCGGCGCGGTCTCGGCGAGGCAGGCGCGGGTCGGTGGGCTGAATGTAGGGGTATGTAGGTCATTTGGCGTCTTCATTGGTTTGCGTGCTGAGATTTAGGGCGTGTTTGGTAACGGTTTGTTAAAGTTTAACACCCATCACATTAATGTTCTCTCGAATGAATGGAGTACTAAATGTAGACTAATTGTATGCATGTCGGCACAGATTAGGAGTAATTTACGAGACGAATCTATTAAGCATAATTAATCCAAAATTGAAAACTTTTTGTCAAATAAGACGAAAGTGCTACAATGTTTGTTAAACTTTGACACCCAAACCAAACACCCCCTTACCATGACCGTATTTTTTTTTTATGGAGTAGCTACTAGCTAGGCTTGGCAGGATTATTGCAGTAACAATAACAGAACTAGCCGTTGGTGGAGCGGGTCTCACCTATACGGAGTGACTATAGTGAGGCACCGTTTAGATGCTAAAAATTTTGCCAAAATTTTCAGATTCTTCGTCACATTGAATCTTTGAACACATGCATGAAGTATTAAATATAGATAAAAAATAAAACTAATTACACAGTTTAGACGAAATGGACGAGACAAATCTTTTAAGCATAATTAGACCATGATTGGACAATATTTACCAAATAACAACGAAACTGCTACAGTAGCGTTTCGCCAAAAATTTTGTCAACTAAACAGCCCCTGAGTCAATTACAGTGATTTCGTTGATATATGTTGATACTAACACCAACGTTCTCCCATTGCTAATCCTGTCTATAGTATGCTTTTAGTTTGGGCTGCCATACTACCTACTTGTATATAATATATAATTGAATGATATAATTAGCCGTTAGAGCGGATAAGGAAAATTGTTCGGGGGAGACCGGACACGGTGGCGACGACGCATCAGCCACCACCACCAGGTGTTGAAAAGGGGGGCTTGTGGACTGTTCATGCTCCTTGCTTCTACCGTAAGCACAAGCCGCCGCTGCACTAGCTATATACCCTCCTTTAGTTTCCATTCAGCACACACAGACGGCATATGGACAGGCGAGGGTCCTGGGGTCTAACCAGCCTGGGATTCGGCTTCCTGGCAGTCAACTCGGGGCTCGCCATCTACGCGTTCGTCTGGAATTATAAACGGGCTGAAAAACACTGTTGACTGATTTTTTTAGAGAAAAATACTGTTACGGCTAAAAAAATAAACTGAATAAGACGGATTATAAGGCAGATGAACGACTCCTGGCCTCCTGGGGCGACGCGAGCTCCGTGGCCTTCGTTCTTCTCGCGGATGCTGCGCTCCTGCTGCTCTGCCTCCGCGAGTTCGAGGCCGAGATGTCAGGATCAAGGCCGCGGTGTGGGCGCTCATGACGCTGCTCATGGCCATGTTCGCGTCTAGGGTGGCGCCGACCATGCCGCGGTGGGTGCGGGCGTCTGGATCATGGCGGTGGCCACGGCTGCCGGCGGCCTCTGGGCGCTCTTCCTCAATCCATGATGCCTTCGTTGATAGACAGAGTACATGTGTTTGTTGTACTTTGTAGCAAGTAGCAACCCCTTGTACCTTATGGATATGTCTACTGCACACTCGGGTGATTTTTACCCTCCTGACACCCGAGTGACAGAGGGCTACAAATCACTCAATTCTGCAAAGCAAACAGAATCGAGTGATTTAAATCCACGAATCACACGATTTTCAAAAACCACAGGATACAGATCCAATGACCAGATAAAAAAGAAATTAACAGATAACATTTAGAAAATGCAAATCGAATAAATTCAAATAAATAAAACATAAAAAATACAAAAGACAAATTAAAATAAAAGAAAAATTACCAGATTTTTTTCTACGTAAGGCAAATTGGCAGAAATTCAAATAAAACAGAAAGAAATACAAATTCCAGATAGCAGATTTAAAAAATGCAAATAAAAATAAAAGAAAAATAACCGGATCTATTCTATGGAAGGCAAATTGGAAGAAATTCAAAAAAAAGGAAGAAATACAAATTCCAGAATGCAGATTTACAAACTAAAAGCAAATTACACCAACAACCAGATAAGTTTACACCACTCAAAAAGAAATTTACACGTACAGTCTGAACAAATTACATTGCGTCCTAGAATGTAAAACTAGTAATAGTAGCATGTAAGTGTCAATGTAGCTCACAGATACTATAGAAACTAGCAATCCACCGCAGGGGAGAAGCGCTGGCCGGAGAGCAGATGAAGAAGGCACACCCGCCATCGCGCCGTCCCGCAGACAGGCGGGGAGCAGAGGAAGGAGGCATGCCCGCCGTCGCGCCGTCCCGCGAGCGAGCAGAGGAGGTCGGACGCTGGAGCTGATGGGCATGGAGCAAACGAAGAAGGCGCAGGGCCGTCACGCAGGTGAGCAGCGCGCATGCGCGTGTGGGTAATGGAGGAGAACGCTACGGTGGAAGGGATAGAAGAGGATAAGGATGGGAAGGATAAGACTGGGCTGGGCTTCACGCAGTGTGGAGAGGCTTCTAGAGAGGCAGGCTTACGTGTACAGGTGGATGGACTCCGCAGCACACATCCGACGGCTGAAGATTCGAGTGAGCCGAGCGCAAATAATGCTTGAGTGCTAGGTAGATTTATCGTATTTATTTTCTTTGGTATGTACAGTATATATTTGAGTGAAATATAAAACTCCTCTTGTGTATGAAGAGATGTGTATACTATATGTACGCTGTGTTTTATTTCCATCCTTGTATGAGAACCGCTCCGGTAATCCTCTTTTCTAAAACTACCAGAATTCCCCGCGCGTTGCTGCGAGTATGGAATAGGAATATAAATAGGTTAGAATGTTAATTACTAAGAAGCAGAAGATTTATAAGTATAGATCTATTAGCATAATTGTGGAGATTATATCCATTGACATATATGGTATAGATCATTGAAACTAATGTCTGAACTCCGAAGTAAATTTTTGTTAATGAATGAGGCTTAGTGGGCGATGATGATGTCACTATGCTGATGTGGCGTAACGAAAACGCAGATAAATATTTTAGTAGGTCTTTGCTTTAGAGGGGCATAGATTGCACTCATCACTCGTCTCAAAAGCGACCCACCTAATTAATTACCGGCCCGGCACTTCTATAAGACCAAGGGGCTGTTTAGTTGGCAAAATTTTTGGCGAAACGCTACTGTAACAGTTTCGTTGTTATTTGGCAAATATTGTCCAATCATAGTCTAATTAGGCTTAAAAGATTTGTCTCGTCCATTTCGTCTAAACTGTGTAATTAGTTTTATTTTTTATCTATATTTAATGCTTTATGCATGCGTTCAAAGATTCGATGTGACGGGGAATCTGAAAATTTTAGCAAAATTTTTGGTATCTAAACGGTGCCCAAATAGACCCAGCCCAAGCCCAAACCCAAGTGCATGACGTATCCGTCTCCCTTTTCGTGATGGGCGTCTGCAGCCGACTAAGGGGTGTTTGGTTTGGAAGTTAAGTTTAACAAACACGGTAGCACTTTCGTCTTATTTAACAAAAAGTTTTCAATTTGGGGCTAATTAGGCTTAATAGATTCGTCTCGTAAATTACTCCTAATCTGTGCCGACATGCATGCAATTAGTGTACATTTAGTACTCCATGTATTTGAAGGAACATTGATATGATGGGAGTTAAACTTTACCAACTACAAATCAAACAGGCCCTAATGCCCATGCCATAGCAATGGCGGCACTGTGGACGCCGGCCGAGGCAGCACATTCTCACGGATGCTGCATTCCCTGGCGCCGGGCAGCCGAGGTGGAGCCAGCGGACGGCCTAGAGAGTCCACGACACATAACTCCAACTCCAAGACAAGAAAGCTTCACTGCAGCTGTACTTCGTGGCGATTCCACTCCTGGACAACAGGGGCAAATGATGCAGTTTCCAACAAACTAGTAGCATGTCGGCAAATTAAGTGCTTCGTAGTTTGCACATAAATTAAAGCCAAGACACCGTTTAGATGCCAAAAATTTTGCCAAAATTTTTAGATTCCTCATCACATCGAATATTTGAACGCATGTATGAAGCATTAAATATAGATAAAAAATAAAACTAATTACACAGTTTAGACGAAATGGACGAGACAAATCTTTTAAGGCTAATTAGACTTTGATTGGACAATATTTGTCAAATAACAACGAAACTGTTACAGTAGCGTTTCGCCAAAAATTTTACCAACTAAACAGCCTCCAAGATCCAATGTGACACAAGTGGAAGGATTGCACAACATCCTGTAGGAAACATCATGACGCAGCCATCGCGGTGGCCGTCCTCGTGGACCTCCAAGTCTCCGACACACACACATAGCAGACGTCCATCAGGAGGCAGAGGACCTCATGCGAAATGGGACGGCACTAGAAGGATTCGGAGGTGGATGCAAGTGGCGCTGTGGATGAGCCGTCGACGAGCTTTGTTCCTTGCCGACGCACCCGTACAAAAAAAAAAGTCCGAACAAAGGGGATCGGCGATTTGGGCTGGGCAGAGGCCGGGTTTATGAGGGCCGGGTCCATGTAGATCCATACATATTAAGAAAATGATTAATTCAGGCCGCTTTGAGATGCGTGCAATTTTAGAACATGGATCTACCGTAGCATTTCTCTCATTCTATTCTATGGCAGCTCTTTCTATTGTCACGAATTGGATCTAGAAGTAGAAATTAGGCATATTCAGAATTATTATGATGGTGTTGAATGCGTACGATCTTCAATCGTCATCGCCATCGCCATACTTGAAATCAACCCATTTGGTCGTGACTCTAGAGAAACAATGACACCCGTATGGCTTCAACGTACGCGTCCCAAACGCACCAATTGATCGAGTCGCCTGACGCAGCTCCGAGTAGGTCGATGGTCGTTCGCGGCGTGATGGGCACACAGGGTCGATCTCATCGGTGACAAGGCAAGGCACGAAGGAAGAGGACTGTACGTCGGTGGATAGGAAAATTGTTCGGGGGACACCGGACACGGTGGCGGTGACGACGCATCAGCCACCACCACCAGGTGTTGAAAAGGGGGGGCTTGTGACTGTTCATGCTCCTTGCTTCTACCGTAAGCACAAGCCGCCGCTGCACTAGCTATATATACAATCTCACACCCTGTTCGTTTCGCTGGTTCAGCGGAATCAGCAGCCATCCAGCAGTGTTTCTCTCTCACAATAATCCAGCGAACAGTACTTTCAGTCACAATAATCCAGCGAAACGAACAGGCTGTCAGCTGGTGCCACATGAACCCTCCTTTAGTTTCCATTCAGCACACACGGCATATGGACATGCGAGGGTCCTCGGGTCGTCTAACCAGCCTGGGATTCGGCTTCCTGGCATTCAACTCGGGGCTCGCCATCTACAACTCCGGGGGCGACACGAGCTCCGTGGCCTTCGTGCTGCTCGCGGATGCTGTGCTCCTGCTCCTCTTCCTCTGCCTCCGTGAATTCGAGCGGGGTGTTGGCAGGGGTAGAGATGCCTGGATCAAGGCCGCGGTGTGGGCGCTGACGACGCTGCTCACAGCTATGTTCGCGTCCAGGGTGGCCCCGATCATGCCGCCGGCCGTGGGCGTGGGCGTCTGGATCATGGCGGTGGCCACGGCTGCCGGCGGCCCCTGGGCGCTCTTCCTGAATCCATGATGCGGTGCACACAGAGTATGTGTGCGTGCGCTTGCTGTTTGTAGCAGCTTGTACTGGTACCGGCCTATTCGTACATTATGTATTTGTATAATATAAAACTCTGTTGTTTTCTCTTGTATACGAAGGGATGTAGTATATGTTCATTATGTTTTTATTTCGATCATTATAAGTCACGAATTGGATGTAGCCGTATATATTCAGATTGTCATTTTGTGGTACCACGCATTGCGATTGTGTTGCATGCGTGCGAAGTAAGGTGCCTCTTGAATTGTCATTGCCATACTTGAAATTAATTCACCCCTTTGTGCCTCTTGAATTCGTCGGTAAATACAAACCACAACGGGTTGTGTGCCCACCCCTTATCTCCCAGCGTCCATTTTGCTTCAAGATTCGTGCGTTAGTGCTTTTTTGGTAAAAAAAAATCCATGCACCAGTGCCTTTTTTGGATGGTGTGTAAGAGTGGGTTGGCTCGCACGAATCTCGGAGCAAACTGAGCCGTAGGATAAGTGGTGGGCGCACACCTGGTTGTGGAAATTACAAGTTGCCCATTTCGTCGTGCCTCTAGAGAACAGTGAGTCAGTGACACACCCGTATGGCTTCAAAAACGCGTCCCAAACACACCAACTGCGCGCGCCTCGGCCGGTCTAGCTGCGGGTGTGCCAGGCAGGATTGAGATTACCGAGTTACATACGTAGATCGAGCCGCTTGTCGGTGATGGTGTCGGCACGCACGCAGCGCAGGCGACGTCGGTTCCGTAGCTTTCGTGATCGCCAGCCGCTGCTTCTGCTCCGCCCTTTGATCCTACGAGCTTGCTCGGCCGGAGGCGCGGCTGCCGATCGAAAAATAACGACTCACTGGCTCAGGCTGATGATCTGCACGCTGCTCACCTGTTCGCGTGGAAGACCAGCGCGATGGAGGCGTATGCGCCGGCCACGAACGGCACAGCAGTCAGCAGGGCGCGGGTCGTCCCTTGATCTGTATTCCAACAATATGCAGATGACACGTTGATAATAATGAAGGCATGCAACAGGCAGCTATGGACTCTGAAAGCATTATTACAGAGCTTTGGGGACTCTATTGGCTTGAGGCAGTGTTTAGTTCCTTCAAAATTCCAAAAATTTTACAAGATTCTCCGTCACATCAAATCTTTGGACACATGTATGGAGCATTAAATATAGGTAAAAAATAACTAATTACACAGTTTGGTTGTAAATCACGAGACGAATCTTTAGAATCTAATTAGTCCATGATTGAATACTAATTGCCAAATACAAACGAAATAGTTACTGTGCTTCCAAAAATTTTACAGGGCAACTAAGCACACCCTGAGAGTAAACTACTCAAAGTCCATGATGATTCCTATAAACACAAGTGAGGCAAAACTGATCCATCTAGCAAGAACTTTCAACTGTGAAGTAGGGAGGCTACCATTTACTTATTTGGGCTTGCCTCTCAGTCTTAGTAAGCCTAGAGTGATTGACTTCACACCATTAGTTAATAGGTGTGAAAGAAGATTAGCAGCAACATCAATTTTCTTGAGCCAAGCTGGAAGATTGGAAATCACCAACTCAGTCCTATCTACTCTGCCAACTTTTTGTATGAGTACTTATCTTCTCCAGCAAACTGTTATAGATCAAATAGACAAATTCAGGAAAATTTGTTTATGTAGAGGATCTGATGTTAATGCCAAACAGAGGCCAAATGCAGCTTGGACCATGGTTTGCAGGTCAAGAGAGGAAGGGGGGCTGGGGATCATAAACATCAAGACCCAAAATAAAGCACTGCTATTAAAACACTTGCATAATTTTTTTAACAAAGAAGACTTGCCTTGGATCTCTTTAATCTAGGAGTGCTACTATAGCTCTAGAAATGTACCCGGAGTTTCAAACAAAGGTTCATTTTGGTGGAGGGATATTCTAAAGTTGCTGGACAAGTTTAAGGGATTTGCCAAAAAAAAAGATAAATAATGGAGAGTCTTGTTTTTTCTGGGATGATCTTTGGAGGGAGGACACCCTGGCACATAAGTATCCAGAGCTGCTTTCATTTGTAAAAAAGAGACAGATCTCTTTCAAGCAAGCTTCTTCTCAAACACCACTGCAGAGTTTGTTTCATCTGCCCCTATCTCAACAGGCCCATGATCAGCTTCTGCTCCTACAAGGAGAATTGGATGAAGTCAGATTGAATAATTTATCTGACGCCTGGTCTTATATTTGGAATTCATATGATTTCTCAGTTAAAAGAGCATATAAACACTTAAGTGGTCACTGTTATCCACACCCTGCCTTCAAATGGGTTTGGAAGAGCTCATGTCAGAACAAACACAAAGTTTTCTTCTGGTTGTTGTTAAAGGATAGGGTCAACACCAGAGAACTGTTAAGAAGGAAACGGATGGTTTTAGAAGAGTATAGTTGCATACTTTGCAATGCAGCAACAGATGAGACTTCTCTGCACTTGTTTCTGCTATGCCCCCTTGCAGTCCAATGTTAGGGTTGGTTAAATATTCAGATTAATCCAAATTTAGATCCTTTTCAGTTGCTCCAAAGCTTCAGAGCTCAATTGGGAGTACCTTTCTTCATGGAGAACATAATTCTTATGTGTTGGTGCATATGGAAGGCCATGAATGATCATGTTTTTCGTCAAATAAATCCGCTGGTTCTCAATGTGAAGGAGGACTTCAGAAAGGAGTTCGAGCTTCTGCTTCTTAGAGCAAAGCAGAGTTACTTCCCCCTGATTCAGCAATGGATCGTAAATCTTGCCTAGCTCAGTTTCTGCTCCTTTTGTGGAGCATCTTCTCCACTTCTTTTTTTGTTTCCTGATTTCCCTCCTTACCCTCTCCTGTTTACTGTCTTTTGTAACTATTCCTTTCTTTAATGAATGTTAGTAGGGGCTCTGCCCCTCCTGTTCTCTTAAAAAAACTGTACTCCGTACATGGCGAGCGCGGAGTTGCAGTGTTAGCGTGGCATGCAAAGCCGACCGTGGCGATCAAAGTTCATGTGACGTCAGTGGTGAGGCAAGGTGTGCGGCGGATGAAATAGTGGGGTTGGCCTTGTGGGAGTAGCGAGTGAGCCTGTTCGCTGGATCGTTTTCTGGTGCTGATTTGTATGGCTGATTTGTTGTGAGAGAAAAACGCTGTTTTATGGTTGGAACAAGTGAACATGCTAAGGGCCGGTTTAGATCCGAAAAATTTGGCAAATATTGTCCAATCATGGTCTAATTAGGCTTAAAAGATTCGTCTCGTCCATTTCGTCTAAACTGTGTAATTAGTTTTATTTTTTATCTTTATTTAATGCTTCATGCATGTGTCCAAAGATTCGATGTGACGGGGAATCTGAAAAATTTTGCAAAATTTTCTAGGAATAAACTGGGCCTAAGTGTTCAAACGACAGGGCGTTGACGAGTTGTTTCAACCTGCAATAAAGGCGGTTGTCTTTTTTTTTGAAAGGGAAGGCGGTTGTCGTTGATGCCGGTTAGTATATATTGACTCTAGAGAATTCCGGAAGACTTTGGACTTTAGAGCCTTGGAGTAGTGTGTGTGTGTTTTGATCAGATTGAGCCTTGGAGTAGCTGACACGCAACAAGTGTAAAGGGATGAGTGGCAGGGGAGGATTTAGACCTAGGCCAGGTTTAGTTTGCAAATTTTTTCAACCTGATAAATAGTACCACTTTTGTCTTATTCGGCAAATATTGTCCAATCGTGGACCAACTAGGCTCAAAAGATTCATCTCGTGATTTTCAACTAAACTGTGTAATTAGTTATTTTTTTACCTACATTTAATACTTCATGCAAACGGCTAAAAATTAATGTGATGGAGAGTGAAAAAATTCTAACTTTTAGGTGTATCTAACCAAGGTCTTAAGATTACCCGCAATGTGTCTAGTACTGACAAATTAATGCTCATGCCAACTAGATCGATGCTGAGAAAATGCCCAATGTTTAGTTCCTAAAAAAAAGCACTATGCAAAAAAAAATTCTCCGTCATATCAAACTTGCGATATATGCATGGAGTACTAAATGTAGATGAAATTAAAAACTAATTGTACAGCTTGGTTGTATTTTGCGAGACGAACGTTTTGAACCTAATTAGTCAACGGTTGGACACTATTTGTCAAATAAAACCAAAACATGATACAGTACATTTTTCACCATTTTCAGGGAAACTAAACAACGTTGTGCATCTACGTCATGCACCCAGATAGACTTGCGTCACATCCACTATCTTCGTTTCTGGTGCATGAGAAAGCATCTGGTACAAGAGAAAGCATTAACGCCGGCTAAGAAATACTCTCCCCGTCTAAAGAAACATGTAATTTTAGCGTTCAAATCTTATTTAAAAACATATAATTCTAAGTTGTGGTCAGTTTTTTTTGAGTGGCCTCACCGAATAAAAAAAACCACGTTAAAATACTCTAGACAGTTTTAATGTTGTTGCGTGGTTGGTATTGTTCCACCACTGTCCTGAACTTTCAAAGAATACTCTAGATAGAGGAGCAAAAGCGTAATTTCACACTTATGCTAAACTAGTCTTGAAAACCGAGATTCACATATTTTGTGGGATGGAGGGAGTACTTCTTTACTCTCTTAGCATCGAAGCAAGAACATGCCTCGGTGTCAGCTTTTTTTTTTTTCCAACTCAGCATCACCCATAATGGTATGACTCGATGCTGAAATAAGAGAGAGAGTTTCAGGACTTTTTGGAACATCGTGGACAGTCTATGACGCCCGGCACGATCCGTGCTCGGCGGCGTTCGTATTCGTGTACTACGTCGTCCTTGCGGTCCTGACGAGCCTTTTCGTCCGTGCAGTCGCCGGCGGTCACGCTAGCGAGCACGGGCAGCGCTAGAGGAGCCTGCTGTGCGGTGCTCAACTGCTCATGCTCCAGGGTGCCGCTGCAGATGTCTCCAAGCTGGTGTGATCGATGGCCGTTGCCACGGTCACCGGAGGGTTCTGGGCGTTCTTCCTTAGTCACTGATTCAGTCGCATTCTGAAACTCTGAATCCGTATTTCCATTGCCGAGCGGATGCGCCAGTTCCCTCGTGTGTGTGTTCTGCTGTGCCGCCGAATTTGCTTGTCTCGTCAGCTGCATTTAACACTGCCATGAAAAATGCACATTTTTTTAGCGTAATTGGAAACTGCTAAAGAAGTGTTTTTTTGCAGGAAAGGTATTGAAACGTACTATGGATCCAACTTTTAGACAAATTTTCGATATGATAACGACAATTATTGTTTTTCTTTTTGCGAACGATATCCTGCTAGCAGTTGATCCTCTGGTCATCTAGCAGACATTTATTGACTTTCGGTGACAGTTATAAAACCTTGGACAAAGTTCTAGACAAACCATCAGTATGACATTGACGTTTTTGTTCTGATTATTTTTCTCTTTTTTTTCTTTTATACACACCTGGCATCTTGGCGACTAAGGCCCTGTTTGGTTTCCAAATGTTAAAATTTAACTCTCATCACATCAATGTTGCGGCAAATGCATATAGTACTAAATGTAGACTAATTGTATGTATGTCGGCACAGATTAGGAGTAATTTACGAGACGAATCTATTAAGCCTAATTAGTTCAAAATTAGAAACTTTTTGTCAAATAAGACGAAAGTGCTACAGTATTTGTTAAACTTTAACACCCAAACCAAACAGGCCCTAAGGATCGCTGCTCTCACCTGCTCCTTCTTCAGGGCCTAGGCCTTGTTTAGATGACCAACTCGGGGGTGGCCGATTCAGCACAGTGCCACCTCGAGTACTGTAGCACTTTTATTTTTTAGTGCAAAAAATTGTCTAAAAATTGATTAATTAGGCTCTAAATGTTCGTCTCGCAAAGTACAATAAAATTGTGCAATTAGTTTATGAGTTCATCTACATTTAGTACTCTATATATGTGCCGACATTTTGATGTGATGGGAAATCTTCTTTTTGCATAGTGGAATTTAGGGGTGAATTCTGGAACCTAAACAAGACCCTATATACCCCAGGAATCTTTTGCGAATTCTGACCTTGTGGGTCACAGAGACGGCGCACACGTAAGTTTACACGTGGTAGTGAATTTGGATTATTCAAAATCCAATTGATATTTGTTGCTCTCACGGCTCTTTTGAGTTTCTCTCAAATTTATTCAATACCCATCCTTATATGATCCAATGAGGTCTAAATATATTTGGGAGCAACCCAAAAATTAAAGTCCAGTGTCGCTTGATGTCTTTGGACTTGAGAGAGGGGTCTCCAATATCTGGTTTAGGCTTTTTAATATTCTGGTTGTGACTCTTATCAAAAAATTTCGCGTAGTAAGAATTGAAATATCTTAAATTGAGTATATAAACATACTCCAACTGATAGATTAGTATGCACACATACGCAATATGGTTTATTAAAAATAGGAGTAACTACACGCGCGTGTAGGAAAAATACACCCTATATATATAAACTGGGCGCAACGTACACGTACTGAAATGACTGTTCATTCGTTCGATATCTTGCTCCCTACGGTACTGTCCTTCCGTTCGAAGACACACGGACTCCGCGGCCGGCGTTGACTCGATCGTAAGAAACACGTCTAGTATGTAATATACTGCACAGTACTAGTATCACATATATATGTTCCTAGCTAATTCGACCGCGGCATGTCATTGCTTGCAGAAACACAACTAATGTTTAGATGCGAAAAAGGTTGGAATTTGGCTATTGTAGCACTTTCGTTTGTATTTGATAATTAGTGTCAATCATGAATTAATTAGACTTAAAAGATTCGTCTCATAATTTATAACCAAACTGTGTAATTAATTATTTTTTAATCTATATTTAATGCTTCGTGTATCTATTTAAAGATTTAATGTGATGGAGATAGTGTAAAAATTTGAAATTTAGAATCCATCTAACCAAGGCCTAAGTAACTAACGTAACACATACGCAAACAGGATCATGGCGTCATGGTGGCCAACATTCCTGGGTTTCCTCCTCCTGACATGCAACTCCGCCGTCGCAATCCACAGGTCAGGCGGCCACGCCGCCACGATACTCTTCGTCGGCGCGACGTACGCCACCCTGGTCCTGCTCCTCCACTGCTTGCGCCGGTTCGAGACGGCGCCGCGCACCACACAATTTCTATTTTTAAATATACATGAACTACGACTTTTTTTTTTGAACACCGCCAGAGCACTGACATATCATATAAGACTCGTATTGGACACCTATACTGACCGCACGCTCAAGTATAGATGAGACTGTCCGAGATTTCTCGGAACGCGTCTACCGGGCACACACGCACGCACACACTACTCACACACACCGCCCGGCTCCCTCAGGGGAAAAGTCCCCAGCGAGACGCGCGTAATTCGGCCCAGCCAGAGCTCGAACCCGCGAGCGGCTGCTCCCGCACCTGGGGAGCGAACCACCCGAGCTATGCTCGGCTCGAACTACGACTTTTTAAAGTAGTGCCCTGCGGCCTAGCGGGGAGCGGTTATAAGGTAGTGTTTAGATGGTGTAAAAGTAGATGTAAAGTTCCTGTAGCATTTTTCGTTGTTATTTGATAAAATTTATCTAATCATGGACTAACTAGGCTCAAAAGATTCGTCTCGATATTTACAGACAAACTGTGCAATTAGTTATTTTTTTTACATATATTTAATGCTCCATGCATGCGTCTAAAGATTCGATGTGACGGGAAATCTTGTAAAATTTTTGGAAGTTTGAAGGGATCTCAACACTGCCTAAAACGAAGGCCGAACTGCTCGGTCGTCTCGTCGCCAGCGACGATCAAGATCAAGGCTTAGGCTTAAGTTTCTGCTTTGCGGCCCAGAGAAGAAACCTTTCCTACTCGTCGTAGTCGATTATATTATTCCGGCGAGCACCGCATGGACGACCGGCGCTATTCCGGGCTAAACAAGGTAGGCTTCGGTGTCCTGGCCTGCAACTCGGCGCTAGCCGTCTGCAAATCCTGGGGCGACGCCGGCTCCGTCGCGTTCGTGCTCGTCGCCGACGCGGCACTCGTCCTCCTCTTCGCCTGCCTCCGTGAGTTCGAGCGCCGCCGCGGTGCTGGCGGGGCCGCAGCCGGGAGCGGCAGGATCAAGGCCGCGGTGTGGGAGCTCACCACGCTGCTCACGACGATGTTCACCTACGCCTCGATGGTGGCGCCGCTGATGCCGCTGGTCGTCGATCGGCGCCCTCATCTTCCTCTGCCTCCGCGAGTCCGAGTGGGCCCAGATCAGATTGGGCGGACAGTATGCTGAGCTGCTCAAGATGGGCTTCGGCGTCGCGGCGTGCAACTCCGCGCTCGCCCACCACCACACCGACGGCGGCGAGGGCTCCTTGGCGTTGTGTTCATTGCGTACGCAGGCTTCGTGACCCGGGCCCTGGCTCTTCCTTCGTCGCTTGGATGGCCGCGCCCGCGCGTTCGGAGCCGAGCAGTGACAAGACCAAAATAAAGGTCGCGGGCTCGTGGGCCTCGTTCGGCTGGCGGGTGACCGGTGGCTGAGGCTGATTTATTGTGAGAGAAAAATACTGCTGGCTGGCTGGTGGCTGGTAGCTGGTGCTGAACTGGTGTGAGAGAAAAGCACTGTTGTCTGGCTGGTAACCAGCCAGCCGAACAATGGTCTGGGCGCTGACGCTGCTCACGTCACGTACGTCAGACTTCTTGTATTGCTTCCATCCGTGATCCGCGCACTCGCTAGCCCAGTGACCTAATCTTCCGCAAATAAAGCAGTTTTATTTGTTCCCTTTCCTTAAACGTGGCTGTTTGTTTAGAGTTTGATTCGTTTCCTTGCTTGTTCTTCTTTTCGTTGGTGTGAGAAGCACAGAGACCTTGTTCATCCGGCTTATAATCCGTACTATTCAGCTTGTTTTTTCAGTCGGAACAATATTTTTCTCTCACAACAAATCAGCCAACAGTGTTTTTCAGCCGGCTTATCAGCACAGCCGAACGGGGCCAGAGTTTTCTGAGTCCACATGTATAGTTCTGAAAACAATTCTACTCACATGGGAACATGGACTAATACAAGTAAATTGTTAAAAACAATTTTAAATTATTAATTATCTTTGTGTCAACATAAATTAGATTGTGGGGGTTTATGATTTTGTCTGACAGGTTTTTTATTGGTGGAACTAAAAATATTTTAATATAAAATATATGCAATAACGGTCGTCTTAAAAAAACTTAGATTTAGGTATCTAAATTTTAGCAAGCCCCTTTCTCTTTTGACTAGTATATAGTAGTAAATACTAATAAGATAAGTGATCCCTCCGTTCCATTAGTTTCAAGTTTTTTTTATGCAATATATATAGTGTATGTCTAAAGAAATAGTAAAAAAATGAGAAATTTTATAGTGCTTGGAATAATGAGAGCCATCCGTTTGGCTAAATCGAAGGGTTAAGAAATAGGAGGAACCTACTCAGAGGAATTTAAGTTGTGGGCCAGAACCAAAATCTAGTGGGCTCGAAACAGGCTCTAATTAAATTGTGGAGGGTAGAATGGTACTTTTGCATGGATTCACTGGCCATGGATCGAAAAAGCTGTCTTCCCGGCGGCACACGCCGGCCATGTCGGACTGCATCGGCTCGCACCTACGAGCTTACGCACGGACGCAAACGCTGGCCGCTACCTCGTTGATTTGGCCGTAGGCAGGGCTCAGTTAGAGAGGCAAGGTCGCTGGTGATGCGACACGGGCATGCGAGAGGAGCTGAGCGTGGTCTGTAAGAGGAAGGGGAGGGGAGGATACAGGCGCTGCAACCCCATCTCCGGCTGAGGCGCCAGCCCCGACGAGCACGGGCACAGGTAACACAACTGCTTTCTCGATTACAAAGGAGTTAAAAGTTCAGGAAAAAAATCGATCTGTTAATTTGTTGATTTGTTACACTTGGCCACAGATGTATGAACCGTGGAGACCAAATAAGTGTAGGCAGGTGACAGATCGGAAGCAGCAGCCCATCGATGATGGGAGCAGGCAAGGCTATCGAGCCCCTACCAGCCAAGCGGATTGTAAGAGTAGAGAAGACTGAATGATCACAACTCAAGTTGTATTGGTCTGAAGCTTGTAGTTATATACATTTACAGGATATGCAGGCCGCTTTTTTTGTTTTTTAGCCATTTTTTCACAAGATTCTCTCAAATGTGCCCTTGGCGGAATGCTTTCAAAAAATAGAACCTAAGTTTGGCACCAGGCGCCAAGGTTACACGGCGGCTCGGCGCCAGGTTTCATTGGCGCCAAGATCCTTGCGCCGACGCAAACGTGGAGCTGACGTGGCGTATAGCATGACGCCATTGCCGTTGGCGCCAAGCATGACGCCATTTTCATTGGCGCCAAGCATGACACCATTGATGTAGGCGCCAAGCCTGGTGCCACAGATCTTGGCGCCAAGATCATGTTTTAACCAGCCGGCTCCTCTTCCTGCCCGAGTCTTTCTCATTTTCTTCCTCCTCCATCTCGGGTTTTCCCTCTCCCTACTTCGCTTGTACCGTGGAAAGTTGGATTTGATCCGTAGATCTTCGAGAGCAAGGTATCCTCTCACTCCTAGTTTTTTCCACATCGATTCGGTATATGTTAAACGTATTTTAAACCTAAGAATTGTCACTAGTTAGGGTTTCATGCACTTTTTAATATTCATATGTATTATACAATCGTAGGATGCCAAGGCGTGAAAAAGGCAACAAACCAAGGTATGCGTTCATTGTTGTGCATGACATGGTAAACCCTAGGTTTATGGTTAATTGTTATTTGCTTTTTTATTAGAACGAAATTTATTGTAGTTATGGCTGGATGACCGGAAGTCCCTACGACCCAAAGCCGCTCCCTAGCGGTGTGTCAAGACCCATGTGCTTTTGTGGTGATCCTTGCAAGGTAGACATTTCTGAAGACGAGGCAACCTATAGACAGAGGTATTGGATGTGTTCCAATTATGCATGGGAGCCTACATAGCGTCAGCGCCACAGTGTATTTATTGTGAGAAATTATTAATGTTTATTAATTATCTTGTGTCATATGAAGTTTTGCATATTTATTTGTTTTATAACAATTGCCTTTGTTGCAGACCCCTCTACCGCTCTGTGATTTTGAGCAGTGGATTGACACTGAGATAAGGAGTCAGACAAGTGGCTTCTAAAAGGACTGAAGGAGTGGGATGCGGAGCGTCTCGAGATATTAGAGAAGAGACGTAGAGAGGAGGCAGCAGAAAAGGAGCACAAGGAAGAGGTGAAAAAAGGCGTGTTGCTGCGTATAAGGAGCAAAGGGAGAAGAAGCTTTAGCACATGCGCCGAGCGAAGACAGCGACGGAGGAGAATCCCGATGCCCAGAGGAAGGGAAAGTGACCTAGTAGCACTCAGTAGTTTGCATGACTTGCTAGTTCTATGGTTTATTCATGAACAATATTGTTTATGGACTATATAATGTGTTGTCATGTAATGCACTTTAAGTATAGGCGTACCTAGGGTATTTTCTGCGTTATTTAGTTTGTCATCATGTACTTCATATGTTATTGTGTTGTTTAATGTGCCCTATTATTGGACCTTTCATTGCGTTGTTGGTTTTATTATTTGTGGTCATAATATCAAGTTTAATATTGCAGAGGTAGTGATACTAGTTCACGTAGTGCAATTAAAATATAAGAAGTAGTGGATTACATAATTCAACACGCAGAACATGGCATGTCAGAACATGTATCAAACTAGGGTACATATGTCCTGGACTAAACCTAGCATGCCTTAGGTAATTGAAGCGAACAACAAGCACATGACATTGCATGTGAGAAACATCTACCAAACAAGGGTACATAGTTCCTTCCACTAAAGCTAACATGCCTTAGGTAATTAAACCAAATAACAAACCTAACATGGATATGGCATGTGAATAAAATAGATTTGTCCTATCTAGTAGTGTGGCCACATAGCAAATTCTGTTGCCCCTTCTCCACAGTACCCTCCCATTGTTGGTGGTGGAGGTGGCAGGGGTGGCGGCGGAGGCCTTTTGTTCTTGTGATTAGGGCAGGTGCAATATGGATCATTGCAGAGTGTCTCCTGTGAACCGGCATCATTATTGTTGTCGTCGTCTTCATCGTCCTTGTAACCGCTGCTAACTTCCCTTTCTAGATCGAAGATATGATCCTACAGGTAGTAGATGTACTGCTGATGTGAATAAATTGGTCTATGATTGACCCACCTAGTGAACCCACAGTTATCTTTTGATCCCGAACACTGCAGTATGTCCTATAAGATGTATAGCAATTAAGAAACAAATTTGAGTAAATAATTTTAAAAGCAATTATCCATGCTCGCAGGCATTTGAAGAAACGACGACCTCAATCCAAACCCTCGATGAACATCTACACTAAGCAGTCCTCACCATGCCTATATTTTGGTCAATCTTCTTTTCGGTTATCGTATCCTCTGAGAGGGAACTCTTTGGTGAAATCACTCTTGCTCTCGATCGGAAAATGATACACCGGTTCATCAAAGTCATCCGGACCCAGAGACCCCTTCCACACAATGGGAGTTCCCTTCGTCCCCCCTATCCCTTTCCTCTAGATGACCCTCTAGACATTCCTACTCGAACGTAACCAACTACTGGTTTCAAGTGAGTAGCAACGTATGAAGCAATGCGTATATATAGGCAGCCCAAGATTTAGTAGCCGTTGTAGTGTGGCATCAATGTTCCTAAAAAGGCTATTAGGTATCACTGAAAAGTCTATTTCGAAGGACACTGAAAAAGTCTAGATACCATTCCTGAAAAGCCTATTTGAAAAGTGAAAAACCTATTTGAAAACTCATCTAAAAAGGCTAGATTCCGGTGATCAATCAATTCATCTGTATAAGTCTTTGTACGATTTGACGGTGACATGATAAATCACTGAAAGGCTACATGCTATAGGTGTACTGCACAACTGTACTTCAAGCAGAAATTTTTGGCAGAGTTTCCCTGTTTTTCGATTCAATCCTTACACAAATATGACATTAACATATGACATGAACAAATATATCACATATTCATCTCAAACCATATACATGAGCATACTAAAAGTCCATAGAGTTCATAATAGTGCATAAAGTCCATAGTAGTTCATATAGTCCATAATAATAGTCCATATAGTCCAGAATAATAGTCAATACAATCCATGATAGTGCATAATAAAAGTCCACAATAGTCTATAATAACATCTACCACAACCTTTACTACAGCCCTCACTGCCTCCTAGTCTTACCCTTACCTTTGTGTCCAAGAGCGTCGATGCCTGGAGTGAGAGGGTCAGGTGGTCGGCGTCGTCTGGTCCCTAGCTGCTACGTAGGCTGAGTCGAGGAAGCATCCTGTAGCTGAGACGGTGTAACGAAACCGACCAATTATTTGAAATTAAGTAAGAAAATCGTCCACCGAGCAAACGATTTAGCAAACTTAAGCCCGTATAACCCGGTAGTCCGTGAAACCACGATGGATTTCAAACCAACTTACATACCAGCCAAGATCGTAATAAGTTTAGCGATCACCATCACAAATTACATAAAAGTTCACATCACGGATACATCGGAGTTTAAACATAGTTATTACAAACCAAGTTAAATAAAGTAGCAGAAGCATTTAGTTCAAACCACACACACTCACACCGAGTTCAAAATAAAGTGCCAGCTGATGATCATCTCCAACAAAAGCATTAGATGAGACGTAGGGAACGACCACTGCCCATGGTCCTAAGCTTCACCCATCGCAGGATAGAGGCAGTTGATACAGTAGCCGTAATACATCTGCCCATCTGCAACAAGTGGGAACAAAGCCCTTAGTACAAGAAGGTACTCAGCTAGACTTACCCGACATAACCGAAAATAAAATGACACCAAGGATCATGAAAGGCTTCATGGTAGGGTAGCTGACTCATTTGCAAAAAGGCATTTTCAACATTTAAAGAACCTTTTCTAGAAGCTTTTATATCAAGTTAAAATCTTTATTAACCTGCCAACTACATTTACACCTATACTAGAGTAAACATGTGATTAAATAAGTAAGGATAACCAATGATCATTAACAACTTCCATCATGTCATATTTCATATAACTGTCCAAGTGTTCCATCAATATTACTACGATGAAGTAACTCAAGTCAAGTGTTCACTATCCAGTGAACGATGTCGATTCGAATCGATTATTAACCAGCTAGTAATTTATTCCTCACACAAACCTCACTCACCCGCTAAAGTGAGATATTGGTCACCGAGTCAACTATTCAAGTAAAGTCTCGAGTTTGCCAGGAACCACATGTACCCGGGGGCTGCCCCGACTGCTCTTTGGCTTTATCATCGTGCCCCCATGTCCTACCACACCTGCTCCGGTACAGTGCGTTGCGGGCAATCCACTCGGGCCCCGAATAATGCTCCTAGCTTCGCGGTCGAAAGGTATATTATTCGGCCAGCTAAATGTAAGGCATGCGTTCAACATGACTCGAGGCCCAACAACGATCGGTCCTTAACCGACACAGATGGAAAACACTACAGTCCGAAACCCTGTAAGTCTCCGTCCGGTCTCAATTTCAAATTAACACTTAGTTATCCTAAGATGACATACTTTTTCAAGCAGATCTAGGTAACCACCTATCGCTTACAGGTGACAGGAAATCACTCGACTTCTACCGGTCTAAGCAAGCTAAGCATTTCTTGACTGCGAAGACCAGGGTAACAAGGGTATGGTAGAACAAAGGTAAACAAGACATAATACAGCAACGGTTGCAAACAACTCCTAAACGTAATGCATCATTTAAGGTAAAACATTAATAAAAAAATTTGCAAATCGGGAGAGAAATGCTCTGGGGCTTGCCTCTTTCGAAAAAGCTTGGGTGATGGTCAGAGCACTCTGGAAGATCCTCACCGACCTCCTCATCGGCTTCGGGCACCTCCTGCTCTTGCACCTCAGGCTGCTCTTCCGGTTCCTCGGGAACTGCTACCGGAATTACTTCCTACGATCCTGTATGATACAAATATATAAGTGCTCATGTCTAGGTGCATTGTAGAGATGACATGTAATGATCATGATGAATGGGATGTAGATGAATATGTTTACTTTATTGTATAAAGTAGGAATACAATTCTTCTACATGGTAGTCCACATCATCCAAGAACATGAAGTAGTGTACTACTACTACAATCACTCTTCTACCATGACAAATCACCACAGCAATCTAAGATGCTTCAAAGATACACCAAATCAAATCTTATTAACTAATCATGCATTAACAAGGTTAATTAAACCCTAGTGGAAACTATGTTTGAATGACAACACTTCTTTTGGCAGCCCAGAAAAATCTGAGAAAATTACTGTGGCTTACTATCATCTAATCTAGCATGCCTCAAAAATTTCATTGCATTTGGATTACTAGAACTGCCTACACAAAAATAACAAGCTAGGGCCTAAAAATGAGCATAAAAATACTTTGTACTATGCAAAGTATCAAACAATAGATTTAGCATTTTTCCTACATTCTACACAGTAAACAATCACTATAGAAAAATTATTATATGCATGTTTTATTCATATTTTTCTCTCTATCAAAAATAATAATTATCAACAATCAAAAGCACTTGAACTACACATCAAAATTTTTCTACAAAACATGCATGACACATATTTTTCCTAGAAAGTACATTGCACAAAAAGATTAACAAAATTGAAACCATATTTTTCTGAGCTTTATATGATTTATTAAGCCTTTATCAAGAAAACAACAATTTCAATGATTAAATAAAAACTCTACAGAAAAGTATTTCAAACTTGATATGCAATATTTTTAGATCATAGATCTGGTTCTAAGAAGTCTACCAAAATTTGTTTCATAATTTTTGGAGCCAAAATAAGTACACAAACATTTTCCAAAGTATTTCTCTCCCCAAATAATAAAAGAAAAACAGAAAACAATTTTTCTTATTGCCAATGGGCCGGCCATGGAAACCAACCGGCCCGATGTTGTTTTCGGCCTGAGCGCGCGCGCGGGAGAAAGGCGAGCCGACCCGGCTTGGCCTCCGGCCCAAGGCCATTTCGGCCCCGTGAGGCCAAGGGGGGGGAGATGGTCACGCCGGCGACCATGGCGCCACGGCTGAGTGGGCAGCAGGCTGACGACCGTTGTCGGCCATGACCGGGCAAGACGGGGTGCGCATCGGGTCCACGAGAGGAAGGCGAACACAGCAAGGTAACTCCAAGGGGGAGAAAAGTAGCGGGGACACTCTTCCCACGGTGAAGTCGAGCGCGGCGGCGCCATGACCGACGGCGGCAAAACCGCTCAAAGCGACCCTACCTAGATCAGATGGTGAAATTAAGGTGAGCACGATGTGTCGGAGATTGAGGCGGAGAGACGTGCGCGCGATGGAGGGTGGCGGTGGACCACCGGTGGCTAATTTTGCCGACGGAGGTAGCGGTGGCGAGGGTGGCTCGAGCAGCGCTCGGTGCAGGGCGAAGAAATTGCAGCGTGAGAGAAGGAATGGAGAAGGTACAGAAGGAAGCAGAGCTCCTGCGGCTTGAAAACGGCGAGGCACGCGCTCGTGGGGGCCACGGATGGCCAAGTGTCACCTGCGAGCGGCGCATGCCGGCCACTGGGCGGCCCGTCCCTGCCGCGGCCAGGACGTGGCGTGGGCGCGCGGACGTGGGCGAGGCTGAGCTGGGCCGGGCCGGTTTCGCGAGCAGGCCGGGAAGGGAGGCGGTGGCCCAACAGGTGAAAAAAACGATTTTCCATTTTCTAATTTCAAACAAATTTCAAATAACCATTTTCAAATCCCATTTTGAGCAAGAAAATGGCTTTTTCTGAAAATGGCCCAAAAATGAAAGTTGCTTAGAATTTAATTCTCTACAACTTTTATTAAGGGACCAACTCAAAATTCCCAACAGATTTTGAATTGGAGAATAAAAGCTAAATAGGGAGGGTTTTTAACCATTTTCCAATAATATTTTTAAAAGCAAAATTTGACAAAACTTTGAATACCAAAGTTGCTCCAAAAATTGTGCTAACTAATTCTAGATGATTTATAATTATAGCCACACATGTTTTAATAGCATAGCAAGCATAATTAGGGTGAAACAATTCTAAACAAGTGTATGCAACATTCACGTTTCACAGAAATATTTTAACTCAAAATACACTCTACTTCACATGTGTTTATAAATGCAAATGATGCATCATGCGTATGATTTGCAATGATAAATGCCTGCGTAACACCGGGGTGTTACAACCCTCCCCCTTATAAAAATCTCGTCCCGAGATTTGGGTTATGAACCATTTGTTATAAAAATCTTCATAAGCCTTTTGTAGATATTCACCCGTTTCCCAAGTTGCATCCCCTTCATCATAATGACACCACTGTATCTTATATATTTTCACCATATTATTTCGAGTAGCCCTCTCTTTAGATTCCAAAACTCGAACTGGTTGCTCACGATATACCAAATCTGACTTGAGCTTTATGCCTCGGGGTTCGATCCTTTCCTCTGGAACACGCAGACACTTCTTGAGATGTAATACATGAAAAACTAGGAATATAGCACCCATTGTCTCAGGTAACTCTAACTTACAAGCTACTGGACCCTTTCTTTCCAAGACCTTGTATGGTCCCACAAATCTGGCTGCAAGCTTTCTTCGAACTCCGAACCGTTTCTTCTTCATTGGTGTGACTTTCAGATAAACATAGTCACCAACTTCAAACACAAGCGGTCTCCTCCTTTTATCCGCATAGCTTTTCTGACGCGATTGAGCTACTTTCATATTTTGCTGAATGATATGAACTTTCTTCTCGGCTTCTTCTACAAAGTCAATACCATAATATCTTCTTTCTTCTGGCTCGATCCAGTTTAGTGGTGTTCTACACTTTCTGCCATACAAAGCTTCGAATGGGGCCATTTTGATACTTTCTTGATAACTATTATTGTAGGCAAACTCTGCTAAGGGTAACCATGACTCCCATAAACCCTTGGAAGATAACACACAGGCTCTTAACATATCCTCCAGAACAGCATTAACTCTCTCGGTCTGACCATCTGTCTGAGGATGATATGCAGTACTACGGATCAAACTAGTTCCCAATCCTTTATGCAAGTGTTCCCAAAAGTGAGTAGTGAATTGTGACCCTCTGTTAGACACTATAGTCTTTGATATGCCATGCAATCTCACAATCTCAGTAATATACTTCTCGGCATATTGAGGTGGTCGATAATCTGCCTTGACAGGTAAGAAATAAGTGGTCTTTGTAAGACGATCCACAATCACCCAAATCGAGTCATGCCCTTTTTAGGTAGTGGGCAAGCCTGTGATAAAATCCATACTTATATCATCCCACTTCCAACTAGGTATGAACAAAGGTTGCAACAATCCGGTAGGTTTCATATGAATGGCTTTCACCCTACAACATGTATCACATCTGGCCACATAGGCTGCAATCTCTTTTTTCATCTTTGTCCACCAGCAACGAGGTCTTAGTTCTTGGTACATCTTGCTACTTCCGGGATGTATAGATAGCTTAGAAAGGTGAGCCTCATTCATAAGTTTATTCTTAAGCTCTCGATCCTTGGGAACAACAAGACGTCGTCAAACCACAACACGTCCTGTTCATCCACTCTAAAGTGCTTAGATGGTTCTTCTTTAATTTTCTCTTTGATGTGGAATACCCCTTTATCGGTCTTCTAGCCTTCTATTATCTTACTCTCCAAAGAGCAACTAATCTGAATACTATATAGCACAGCAGGATGCATCAGATCGAACCCATCTTCATATACTGGCTGCATATTCAAGCAATGTGACTTTCTACTCAAAGCATCTGCCACTACATTGGCCTTTCCAGGATGATACTGCACATTTAAGTTGTAATCTTTGATCAATTCTGACCATCTTCGCTGTCTTATGTTCAACTCTGGTTGGGTGAAGATATACTTGAGACTCTTATGATCGGTGAAAATATTGCACACATTACTAAGTAGGTAATGTCTCCAAATTTTTAGTGCATGCACTACTACAACAAGTTCAAGATCATGTGTCGAATAGTTGACCTCATGCTTTCTCAATTTACGTGAGGCATAAGCAATGACTCTTCCTTCTTGCATAAGAACATAGCCTAATCCAGTTTTCGATGCGTCGCAAAACACATCAAAAGGTTTCTCAATGTCCGGTTGTGCTAGAACAGGAGCAGTGGTCAACAATTTCCGCAACGAGTGGAAAGCTGCTTCACACTCCTCTGTCCATACGAACTTGTGATCTTTCTGTAGCAGACTTATCATTGGCTTGGCAATCTTTGAGAAATCTGGTATAAAACGGCGATAGTAACCAGCTAATCCTAAGAAACTTCTAACTTCAGAAACTGTGGTTGGCGCCTTCCAATCCATAACCTCTTGCTCCTTGCTCGGATCTACTGAAACTCCATTTTCTGACAAAATATGACCAAGGAAAGGAACTTTCTTTAACCAAAATTCATACTTGCTAAACTTAGCATACAACTTATGATCTCTAAGTCTGGTCAAGACAATTCTCAGATGCTCTTACACTACCACAAACTTATCCAATTCTAGCATGAAAACCGTATTCATCAGATACATAAAGTATGCAGGAGCATTTGTTAAGCCAAAAGACATAACAAGATACTCATACAACCCGTATCTGGTGGAAAAGGCGGTTTTCGGTATATCTTGTGGCCTAATCTTGATCTGATGGTAACCTGATCTTAAATCTATCTTGGAAAACACTCTGACTTTGGCTAACTGATCAAACATAACATCAATATGAGGCAAGGGGTACTTATTCTTGATAGTTACAGCATTAAGTGGCCTATAATCCACGCACATTCTCAAAGTACCCTCTTTCTTTTTCTTCACAAACAAGGCAGGACATCCCCATTCAGACTTACTTAGCTGGATAAACCCCCTTTTTAATAATTCCTCTAGTTGCTTCTTTAGCTCAGCTAACTCATCCGGAGGCATCCGATAAGGTCTCCTTGAAATTGGAGCTGTCCTAGGGATCAACTCAATTCCAAACTCAACATCCCTATCTGGCGGAAGACCAGGTAACTCATCTAGGAACACATCCGAAAACTCACATGCTACCGGAATCTGATGAATACGAAAGACTTCCACAACACATGTCACACTCACGAGGTCTATTCTTCTGGGCAATGGTACCCGAAAAGTACCCTCACCCTTGGGATCCTTAAGGGTAAGTACCCGACTCCCTGCATCTATAACTGCCCCCTAATCCTTCATCCAATTCATCCCTATAATGACATCCAAAACTAGTCTAGGCATAACTATCAAGTTCACTCGAAACTTTTGACTACCTAATTCAAGGGTTGCCCCTCGAACCATCTGATTGGTTAAAACATCAGCCCTCGCTGAACTTATATGGTAACCATAACTCAAATCTGTGCATAGTTGTTCATGTTTCCGTGCAAATGCTTGACTCATAAAAGAATGCGATGATCCAGAATCAAATAGAATAACTGCAGGGTGTTGGTTAATAGGAAACTTACCAGTGGTTATGGGCTCTACCTCAGAAATCTCATCCACGGTGGTGTGGTGTACCCGAGTAGTATAGGTATGTTGCTTGTTTCTGGGCGGATAAGGACAGAATTTTGAAAAGTGGCCTAGTTGATCACAATTGTAGCAGGGTCCCCTCACTGTACCAGCAGATCCTATAGCTCCCTTAGAGTTGCCCTGTCCCACAGTTGCGGCTGTCTTTGCTGGCGGCACTGCCATCTTATACGGCTTCTGCGGTCCCTTGTAGTTCTGGGTTTTCTGCTGTGGTGGCCTAAACCTTGCACCCGGTGCAGACGGACGATAGGCAGAACGATTAGCCGTGAGGACTCTCGGCTGTGATGGTCCTGACTCAAAAGCCCTCTTGCGAGTCTTGGATGTAGTGTACGTGTTGTTATTCTTCTCTTGTTTCAGACAATCACTGATGAAGTCATTGAATCTGGTGCAGGTATTGGTACCCACATGTTTCATCATTTTTGGATTCAGTCCTCTCTTGAAACTAGCAATTCTCTTAGCATCTGTGTCAACCATGTCGGGAGCATAACGACACAAGTTGTTGAAGGCATGCAAATACTGCGTCACAGTTTTGGTGTCCTGGTTTAAAGCCAAGAACTCTCCCAACTTCATCTCAACCAGCCCTGGTGGAATATAAACTTCACGGAAGGCTTCAGTGAACTCTCTCCACGAAATCTGAGCATTTGGAGGGAAGGTAGTGCGATGATGCTTCCACCACATCCTTGTTGGTCCTTATAACTGATGTGCAGCATATTCTGTCTTCAATACATCAGTCAGCCTCAACACACGAAACTTATCTTTCATGGTGTTGATCCATTCTTCAGCGTCAAGTGGCTCTGTTGCTTCCTTGAAAATTGGTGGTCTGGTGTCCATGAAATCCTTGAAGTTGCTATACCGATTCACCCCATTGCCAGCACCTTGGTTGTTACCACGTTGAACATTGTTGGCATTGGTACGCAGAAAATCTTCCATGTTCTTCTGAGATTGCTCGGCATTGTGCTGACTTCCAAGAAACTGTGCAAAGAATACCTCTGCAGTGAGCGGTGGAGGAGGCGGCAAATGTGGTTCCGGGTGTGGCTCATTGTGGTTGACGTTGTTTTCACCACTCCCACCTGCCCCGGCACCATTACCACCAGTTTTAGCAGCCTCGTACGTGGTGCGGCGAGTGTTTGCCATCTGCATATTTCAGCAACAAGTAATGATTAAGTGAAGCTGTAGTAATTGTGAGTGAATGAAAAATTATGCCGTACTGAATTCATTAGAGAGAACAAATTCATACAATAAAACAGAGTCACAATAATCGCATTCCAATTAAAACAACACCACTAATTAAATTACTTCAAATGCAAACATCGCGTCCATACAACCAAATTGCCAGCATACATACACTGAACTTTTATGCGCTCAGGTATCGCATGACCAACCAAGTTGCAACATCCTACCAAGTCTCAAGGTTTGAAACAAGATACATCAAGATACATGAAGCCAAAAGAAAGGTCATCGCGATAGGACCTAATCGCTAACGCAAGGCAACTAGCCTACACCTCAGGGCTATCGTCGGGGTCGGAGACGTCACCATTGCTACCATCAGTAGCGACATCATCGTCGGCGGCAGGTGCAACTGCAGGCTCATTCTCATCGTCGTCAACGTCCATGCCGGCGGCGTCTGGAGGAGCATACGGGCCAATCCCGTTGTAGAGCACGTGAAACTCCTCGCGTAAGTTGATGTTGTACTCCTCTAGCTCCTCGACCCTCTGCCTCAGAAGGTCCCTCTCGTTCTAGGCTTCATTCCTTTCCTGAACTAGCTATCCAATCATGCGGTCTGCATTATTATTGGCCTGAGTCAACGTATGCACCAGCTGCATAGCACTATCATCTCTCTCTAGAGCCTGGTCTCGCTGCAAGCTCATGTCAGCCAACTGCTCCTGCAAACTAGCTAGAGCACGTGGCTTCTTCTTCTTCTGTTTTCTTGCCTTGAGGCGATCATCACCACGCAAACCAGTCAGCGTCCAATAGGTACACTCAAGACCCTGATATGCTCTGATAGCTGCATACATAGCACTCATAGCGTGGTTGTCGCTAGCCTATCCTTCGTTTGGGCCTCTAACCAAGACACTCTCTTGCGGCTGCACCCAAATAGCATCGCGAGGGTCATCTCTAGAAAAAGTGCCAGCTAGGGCTGCTGCCAGCTCATTGGGAAATCTGCTCATTATGTCCCTGATGACATGAAAAGCTGCTCCCTCTGCACCCTCAATCGGAGTGAGTCCCTCAAACTCCAAGTGCCAACCATCCCACTCTGGAGCATCACCAAGAGAAAGGACTGTGATCTCCACTACTACAAGTCCATCATCGGCTAACTGGCTCTCACTCTAAGAGTACACCGGCTCCTGACCCTCTGGGTACACCACATTATGGAGCACTCTCCAAAGCAAGGTTGGCATGCTAAACTCGCTCAGAAAGGTGTCCGTGCTGCGGCGCTCCCGCGGGGCCAACTGGTGTCGGGGTGCTCTTCCGCCTGTGAACTTACGGGCAGTCTGCTTCGTGCGGGCCATCTGTAACAAAAGTTTTGATTACCTTGTGAGAACATATTTTAAGTTGGTATAATTTTTATCAAAAGGAGATAATTAATTTATAAGGGGAGGAATGCATGACATGAATAAAATGCACAAGTAATATGATGTATGTACGTTTCTTACGTTCTCACAAACTTATTAAATAAATAATCATTAGCGATGAATTCGGTGGCATACAAACGATCTCTCATATACGTAACTAATACGTTCTACCCGAGAAACGTTGTTATATACCTGCAGAAAATTTATTTCAGCCCAATTCCCCATGAATGCATGAAAGCAGTAAATTTATCTACACGCTCTACACGAATTTCCAGATACGCGTACAACGGTAGTAACTACCCAAAACATCGCCCTATTGACGACATCGTCTCAACGGACGAAACAACCACACATGCGACACTTTTGTAAAACATGCGTAGAACATGTAATTACTCCAGCATTATATGAGCACTCTCCCTAAATCGACGGTGCATCCGATCATGCTCTCACAACTCACACTTACCGAGGCGTAGAGGCAATTGATCCATACATTACCACTTAAACAAGTGGCACTCATACAATAGCACGTCATATGAGCAACGAAAGAGAAATATGATGCAAGAACCCCAAGTCAGTACTTAAATAAGCCACCTAGAGTCCTTAACTGGACATAAAGGATATGACCAATGTCACACTTTTTAGTTTGGAAATCACGTTTTTCAAACACATTTTTGTTTTAAATACGCTTGTGAACAGTAAACACGCTAAACCATGCTCCGATGCCAGCTGTAACAGTACTGACCAATTATACGAAATTAAGTAAAAAAATCGTCCACCGAGCAGACGATTTAGCAAGCTTAAGCCCGTATAACCCGGTAGTCCGTGAGACCACGACGGATTTCAAACCAACTTACATACCAACCAAGATCGTAATAAGTTTAGCGGTCACCATCACAAATTACATAAAAGTTCACATCACGGATACATCGGAGTTTAAACATAGTTATTACAAACCAAGTTCAAATAAAGTAGCGGAAGCATTTAGTTCAAACCACACACACTCACACCGAGTTCAAAATAAAGTGCTAGCTGATGATCATCTCCAACAAAAGCATTAGATGAGACGTAGGGAACGACTACTGCTCATGGTCCTAAGCTTCACCCATCGCAGGATAGAGGCAGTTGATACAGTAGCCGTAATACATCTGCCCATCTGCAACAAGCGGGAACAAAGCCCTGAGTATGAGAAGGTACTCAGCTAGACTTACCCGACATAACCGAAAATAAAATGACACCAAGGATCATGAAAGGCTTCATGGTAGTGTAGCTGACTCATTTGCAAAAAGACATTTTCAACATTTAAAGAACCTTTTCCAGAAGCTTTTATATCAAGTTAAAATCTTTATTAACCTGCCAACTACATTTACACCTATACTAGAGTAAACATGTGATTAAACAAGTAAGGATAACCAATGATCATTAACAACTTCCATCATGTCATATTTCATATAACTGTCCAAGTGTTCCATCAATATTACTACGATGAAGTAACTCAAGTCAATTGTTCACTATCCAGTGAACGATGGTGATTCAAATTGATTATTAACCAGCTGGTAATTTATTCCTCACACAAACCTCACTCACCCGCTAAAGTGAGATATTGGTCACTGAGTCAACTATTCAGGTAAAGTCTCGAGTTTGCCAGGAACCACATGTACCCGGGGGCTGCCCGACTGCTCTTTGGCCTTATCATCGCGCCCCCGTGTCCTACCACACCTGCTCCGGTACAGTGCGTTGCGGGCAATCCACTCGGCCCGAATAATCTCCTAGCTTCGTGGTCGAAAGGTACATTATTCGGTCAGCTAAATGTAAGGCATGTGTTCAACATGACTCGAGGCCCAACAACGGTCGGTCCTTAATCGACACAGACGAAAAACACTACAGTTCGAAACCCTGTAAGTCTCCATTCGGTCTCAATTTCAAATTAACACTTAGTTATCCTAAGATGACATACTTTTTCAAGCAGATCTAGGTAACCACCTATCGCTCGTAGGTGACAGGAAATCACCCGGCTTCTACCGGTCTAAGCAAGCTAAGGATTTCTTGACTGCGAAGACCAGGGTAATAAGGGTATGGTAGAACAAAGGTAAACAAGGCATAATGTAGCAACGGTTGCAAACAACTCCTAAACGTAATGCATCATTTAAGGTAAAGCATTAATAAAAAAAATTGCAAACCGAGAGAGAAATGCTCCGGGGCTTGCCTCTTAGGAAAGAGCTTGGGCGATGGTCGGGGCACTCTGGAAGATCCTCACCGATCTCCTCGTCGGCTTCGGGCACCTCCTGCTCTTGCACCTCGGGCTGCTCTTCCGGCTCCTCGGGGACTGCTACCGGAATTACTTCCTGCGATCCTGTATGATGCAAATGTATAAGTGCTCATGTCTATGTGCATTATAGAGATGACATGTAATGATCATGATGAATGTGATGTAGATGAATATGTTTACTTTATTGTATAAAGTAGGAATACAATTCTTCTACAAGGTAGTCCACATCATCCAAGAACATATACTAGTGTACTACTACTACAATCATTCTTCTACCATGACAAATCACCACAGCAATCTAAGATGCTTCAAAGATACACCAAAGCAAATCTTATTAACTAATCATGCATTAACAAGGTTAATTAAACCCTAGTGGAAACTATGTTTGAATGGAAACACTGCTTTTGGCAGCACAGAAAAATCTGAGAAAATTACAGTGACTTACTATCATCTAATCTAGCATGCCACACAAATTTTATTGTATTTGGATTACTAGAACTGCCTACACAAAAACAACAACCTAGGGCCTAAAAATGAGCATAAAAATACTTTGTACTATATAAAGTATCAAACAACAGATTTAGCATTTTTCCTACCTTCTACACGGTAAACAATCACTATAGAAAAATTATTATATGCATGTTTTATTCATATTTTTCTCTCTATCAAAAATAACAATTATCAACAATCAAAAGCACTTGAACAACACATCAAAAAATTTCTACAGAACATGCATGGCACATATTTTTTCTAGAAATTACATTGCACAAAAAGATTAATAAAATTGAAACCATATTTTTCTGAGCTTTATATGATTTATTAAGCCTTTATCAAGAAAACAACAATTTCAATGATTAAATAAAAACTCTACAGAAAAGTATTTCAAACTTGACATGCAATATTTTTAGATCATAGATCTGGTTCTAAGAAGTCTACCAAAATTTGTTTCACAATTTGTTTGAGCCAAAATGAGTACACAAACATTTTCCAAAGTATTTCTCTCCCCAAATAATAAAAGAAAAACAGAAAACAATTTTTCTTATTGCCAATGGGCCGGCCCATGGAAACCAACCGGCCCGATGCTGTTTTCGGCCTGAGCGCGCGCGCGGGAGAAAGGCGAGCCGGCCCGGCTTGGCCTCCGGCCCAAGGCCGTTTTGGCCCCGTGAGGCCAAGGGGGGGGGGAGATGGTCACACCGGTGACCATGGCGCCACGGCCGCGTGGGCAGCAGGCCGACGGCCGTTGCCGGCCATGACCGGGCACGACCGGGTGCACATCGGGTCCGCGAGAGGAAGGCGAACGCAGCAAGGTAACTCCAAGGGGGAGAAAAGTAGCGGGGACACTCTTCTCACGGTGAGGTCGAGCGTGGCGGCGCCATGACCGACGGCGGCAAAACCGCTCAAAGCGACCCTACCTAGCTCAGATGGTGAAATTAAGGCGAGCATGATTTGTCAGAGATTGAAGCGGAGAGACGTGCACGCGATGGAGGGCGGCGGTGGACCACCCGCGGCTAATTTTGCCGGCGGAGGTAGCGGTGGCGAGGGCGGCTCGAGCAGTGCTCGGTGCGGGGCGGAGAAACTGCAGCGCGGGAGAAGGAATGGAGAAGGCAGAGAGGGAAGTGGAGCCACTGCGGCTTGAAAATGGCGAGGCGCGCGCTCGTGGGGGCCACGGAGGGCCAAGTGTCGCCGGCGAGCGGCGCATGCCGGCCACGGGGTGGCCCATCCCTGCCGCGGCTAGGACGTGGCGCGGGCGCGTGGACACGGGCGAGGCTGAGCTGGGTCGGGCCGGTTTTGCAAGCAGGCCGGGAAGGGAGACGGTGGCCCAACAGGTGAGAAAAACGATTTTCCATTTTCTAATTTCAAACAGATTTCAAATAACCATTTTCAAATCCCATTTTGAGCAAGAAAATGACTTTTTCTGAAAATGGCCCAAAAATGAAAGTTGCTTAGAATTTAATTCTCTACAACTTTTATTAAGGGGCCAACTCAAAATTCCCAATAGATTTTGAATTGGAGAATAAAAGCTAAATAGGGAGGGGTTTTGACTATTTTCTAATAATATTTTTAAAAGCAAAATTTGACAAAACTTTGAATACCAAAGTTGCTCCAAAAATTGTGCTAACTAATTCTAGGTGATTTACAATTATAGCCACACATGTTTTAGTAGCCTAGCAAGCATAATTAGGGTGAAACAATTCTAAACAAGTGTATGCAACATTCACGTTTCATAGAAATGTTTCAACTCAAAATGCACTCAACTTCACATGTGTTTATAAATGCAAATGATGCATCATGCGTATGATTTGCAATGCTAAATGCCTGCGTAACACCGGGGTGTTACAGACGGTCCAAGCTCCTCGTGCCTCTGGTCCACCTCCTCGTGGTCGTCGTCCTCGTCCTCATAGGCAATGCCTCTGGACCCTATAGGTGCTTGGCTAGACGATCCTACGCCTCCTCTGGCTGCAGAAGGCACGTGCACGTCTTGCATCGTGGTTGTCCTACAACCACAACGAGCAGCCGCACGGCGTAGATGACGTGTCAGTCTCTGTTGCACAAAATCATGTTAATTAAAAAAATTCAACATATTAGTATTATACTTGAAAGAATTTTTAGAATCTTACGGCTAGGAAGCTACGTGTGTCGTCATCCCTGACTCTTGGACGAAAGCACTCAATTTCTTCGAACAACAATTAGAGGGTGTTGCCCTGCAACAAAGTTCACAGTTAGAATGTATTGGTATGCAACTCAACGTAGAAAACTAAGACAAATGACATACCACTCTGTCTAAGATTGGTCCTGCCTCCACCTTCCTTCCTACATGAGTAGTGTGGTCATACGCCATGTCTTCATCCTCAGATGACTCGATGTCAGTGTAGTCGGCCTATCACCACTGTAGCCTAAGCCTCGGACGTGCCGCTCTGTGGTACCAAGCTTGGTACCGTCTGTACTCACTGTTCATGTGTGGCTCGTCGTTATCGCTACGTTGGCATCGAACAGCTCCCACTCTTCAATGTAGTTGTGGTGGTGCTGGTCCTAATAAAAAAATCTTCTTGTTCTTCTTACGATCCAACCTGCAAGTCGTGTATGCCAAAGTTAGTGAAGTTTTTATACTATATAATATAAAATCCTACAAAAAAATTTGGCAGAGTTTCCTTTGTTTATTGATGCAAACCAAACAAAAAATGACATGAAAATATGCATTCCATACACATAGAAACAAACCAACAAGTACTTCATCCATCTCATTCCATATACATGTGATGATATTAAAGTGCACATCAAGAATAACGGTACAATTGAAACATGAGAACACTTACTTGTGTAAGTCAACACCAGTCGAAACAAGATCCGGTGGCCAAAGCTGCCTTGCTCCAAATTGACGTGCAACTCTGTGTGGAAGGTGGTACTCGATAGCATAGAAGAAGATTAGAGGGCACCTCATCCTGTAGAGCTCACTGTCGCTCGCACACATGTTGCTCACCCGAAAAGTAAGTTCCCTCTCCCCATTGTACAGCTCCCACGTCACCTGCAACATGTCGAAACAAGATGTTAGATGGTATAATAAACCATTTCAAACCACCATGCCAAATAATTTGTACTTACACTAGAGGCCGTGAGCCTATCTAGCTTGTTCGTGAACTCTTTGTACGCCCGTTCCATCCTCCCGTGTGAAACTATCACCCGGTCCCAAAGGTACTCCCACGTCGGCTGTCGACATGCGTATTGACCTGGGAACCAGTCATGACGAGCCTGAACCTCGGGACAACCAATTGGAAGACGAGACCACATCCACAATTAGAGTAGGTACACGCATCCACCAAGTGAGGGTGAGGACGAAGACTGATGAGATCTCCCCTCTCCCACGGTGAGATCCGGCGTCGGCGGGCTCCCTTCCCGCTCCCACGGTGAGATCTCACGGCGGCGGGCACCCTCCTGTAACACCCTGTGTTTTGCATCATAATAAAAATCACTAAAAAATTGAACTTTTAAAAATTTACAACAAATTAAAACCTTGACTAGTTATTTTCTGCAAAACCGTTTTTAAAATGTTTTCCTAAAACCCTGCATCAAAATCCCCATATGCATTTTGTGTCTCGTAGGATTTAGTTGTAACGCTAGAAATATTTTCTAGGATTGGAAAATCGCTTCGCATTTAAATTTCGTTGCCTGCACCTTGGTTGTTTGATATGCTTGTTTGCCCTAGGGTTTATTTGGCACCAAATATTTTTCCTTGGCATCCTTCACCCAAATAATTTCCTTGACCTCTCTCTTGATTTAACAAGCTCCACATTTCAATTCCCCTTAGAATTCAAATTCAAACCATTCATTTATGTCCTAGTTTATTTTCTGTAAAATAGAAAACAGAATTTTAATTAGGAAATGGACAGCGGGCTCAATCTCTCTCTCCCTCCTCTCTGGCCCGTGCCGCGGCCTGTTTCTCCTCCCGCAACGGGCCGTAGCCAGCCCAGCCGAGCGCCCGCGTCGTCCCCCTCTCCTCCCCGTTGGGCCCGCCCATTTACTCGGCCAGGCAGCCGCTCCCACTATTTCCCTCCTCCTTCGCTGACACCGCAGCCCCGCCTATCGGACCCGTCATCTACCTCATGACGTCGATGGAAATACCGCGTCGCCTACCTCCACTTCGAGCCCACCGCCACTGCCTCTTCTCGGCCAAAGTGGATAAGCTCAAGGGCACTAGCGGACCCCACAGAAGACTCTTGAACCCACGCATCCCATCTATTTCCCTCTGCCATCCGCGGACACACGGCCGCGCTAGGGGTGCGTTCACTTCGTGAAAAGTAGGTGAAAAGTTACTATTGCATCTTTCATTGTTGTTTGGTAAAATTTGTCCAATCATGGACTAACTAGTCTCAAAAGATTCGTCCCGACATTTACAGACAAACTATGCAATTAGTTATCTTTTTTACCTACATTTAATGCTCCATGCATACGTCGAAAGATTTGATGTGATGGATGGAAGAGGAAATATTTTGGGTTGGGATGGGGAAGTGAACAAGGCCTAGGTCGCTCGACCGTTGCGCCGCCATGGCCGCACTCTAGCTCCAGCTCACCTCCAGCCGGGCAGTGGATAAGATCAAACTGTGCGCACCGCCTTCGAATTCAAACGCGTGCGCGGGAAAGAGGAAGCTTGGCGCGCGCGGAACCGAGGCGCCCGGAGGAAAATATCTCCCCGGCGAACCGCCATTGGCGGCCTATAAATAGAACTTCTCCGAGCTCCTCCGCTTCAACCATCACCATAGAGAGCCTCGCCTCGGTCTAGAACACACCATCTCCCTCCTATTCTCCTCTCTTTCCCCTTCTCCCGAGCTATGGCTTCGTTTCCCCAATCCGTCCGCCATGGCTGCCATGGAACCAATCTCCGCACCCTTCCCTCCTCCAGTGCATCATAGTCTAATTAGGTTAGTTAGAAAGCTCCCCAACCCATCCTCTACCTCCTTCACCACCTCCAGCCCGCTCTATCCCTCTGCATCACTCCACCACCAAGAGCAGCTCGCCGCCGAGCCATCATGGCCGCTACCCAATGTCATCGAGGCACGGCAAGGCACGACGGCACCCTCGGCGTACCCACCGATCTGCTGTGACCACGTGCCACCCTTTCTCTTTCGCTGGAGCATTATGCAGGGGCGAAGGCTCGTCACCGCACCGTCGTGCCTCTGGTCCTTGCATGGAAAAATTCCTAGAAAATTCCTAAATAACTAGGTAGTAGGTACACCCCAGATCCTACCTAAGCCCTTTCATACCATTTCCATTCTTCTAATTTCCAGAAATAATTCCCAAGTTATATTCCACATATTCTTTTCCCATTAATCTTTGGTAAATCATATCTTTCTCACCCTAACTCCAAATCCCTTGCTTCTTCCACCAAAAATCTTCTAAATTCAAGCTCACTTATTCATACCTTTTGTTCTATTATTTGGTGCCCATTTAAATTCCAGTTTGATTGTTTTTTTCTTTCCTATAATTAATTTGGAGTTTCAACTGTCAGTTTCACTGCCGTAGCTGTACAAGTTTCAATTGCCGGTTTCCTTCCTTAGGAGGCCTCGCTATCGGTCCAACCGACAGTAGAGCCGTCGCTTCTATCGCTATGGCAGTGAAAGTGGCGATAGTGGTATATCAATATGTAGTAGTGTAGTCTGATCCTCAAAAGTTCAAACCTAAGAAGGCATTTCTTGTGTACACAGCCACTTGGCCATTCAAGCTCAAACAGAACAGACCATACGAATAATGTTCAATGAAAGAAAATCCAAGTATCCAAGTACCGAGGATATTTTTTCTCAAATACACAGGTACTATTTTTTTATAAGCATACTATACCTTTCTAAGATTTATACAATGATGGTGAGGGAGCCCCCAGCGTGATGATGTCCTTGGACGCCGTCCGCGACGTCATTTTGGTCTCCTAAACAAGCCATCTGATCTGAAACTTCACCACAATCATAAGCAACTTATATCCAAAATAATTGGAACATGAGATATGGCAATGTTTCATGGATCAGGAAACAAACCTGTAGTGTTTCAACTCTGGATAAGTAGCGCCATGTTCCTTAAGCAGCACTATTGTTGAAACAACAGTGCTCAATCATGTATTATGTATTCGGCGAGTTTACAATTACAATGTGGCTATGCCTATGAGAGATGGGATGATTACAACAGGGGTATTGCTAGCTATTTATATCTGGGATCAACTTACCCTGCAAGCTAAGGATTCGTGCCCTAGTCGGAGTCCTGGCGCAATCCTGAGATTGCCTTCCTTGAATAGGGGCGTGGTGAGCCATCGGGTCTTCTCTAATCCGAAGTCGGTGATCGGCAATTAATTCCAATAGTCGGGATACCTGGGGTATTGGCATCAACAGGTTTAGTTTGAATATTGCAGGGGGCAGAGAATCAAGAAGCTACTCAGCAAATTCAGTCTTTCAGAACGTGTGTGGTGAGCCCACTTTTGTAATCGTACAGTATAAAATAAACATCATCTACCACTCCAATAACCATCGAGTTGGCCAGTTAGTTGTAAAAGGAATCCTGTATCTCATGGCGCACAGACTATGCTTCGTGCGAAACGACTATGGAGGAATTTCACGAGAATTTTCCGATCCCAATGGGACAGCAACACAGGTCGTCACGATGCTGTAGCTTGGCAATTTCGATTTTCAGGAACTTCATCCTGCCGCAAGCTAGCGGACCAAAATGCTAATGGGCTGTGCAACCACAAATTCCATATAACCTTGGTTGTGTGAACTGGCCTCGGGCGTCTGGCTCATGGCCGTCGTGACTGCCCAAGGCGTTCCGGGACGGGCACGCGACACGTGAAACTTATACTTAGGGCATGTTTAGCATATATTTACCAAAAAATTTATGAGCTGTTGTGAACTGTTTTTTTACCAAGTACCTTTTTCCAAAATAATTCACCGTTTTTTGCCAAACACTATTTTCCAAAACAGATCATGGAGTAGCTTTTAACAGCTCTCTACCTTATTTCTCTCTCTTATCCATGCATGAAGTTGTTGGGGAAGCTATTTTGCTAAACAATTATTTCTAAAACAGTTCAGCTCTAGCTAGAAAGTTGCTCAAGAAGTTGTTTTTCAAAAAAAACAGCTCCTACCGCGGTGCCGCGCCACCCAAACCTGCCGCCCGCCGATGGCTGATCTCCCGCCGCGCGACATCACCCGCGGCCACCAGGTGCCCTCACTCGCCACCGCGAGCCACCATGACGCCCTCATCAGTCAAGGCGATAATTTCATAAGAAACCAATGTGAATTAGAATAAAGTAGAATAGGACAAAAGAGATTCCATGTAGTTTTTTTGTGGCGAAAAAGATTCCATGTAGTTTAACAATGCTCAAAACATGCATGCCCTGATTTGATATTTATAACCAGGATTATAGGCATATATAAGCTTAACTAAGTACTCCATATGTTGCAAATGCGATTTACATAAGAATAAAGAATTTAATGTCATTAGTAAGTTGTCAAAATAATTTCAGGTCGTGAGTTATTGAGACATGAAATTATTACTGCATATTGACAATGTAGTCTAAAGTTTGTGGCATGGTTTAATTGGGCAGGCTTATTGCTTCTAAAATTACTACCCAGATTAAGAGTGATAAATTTTGCAAAACCACATACTTATACTGCAATAGTTCATAGCAATCATCTACGCGAGTAACAATGCGTCAAGTAGAACTGCTAACCATATTGACATCAAGGTGTTAGTTGTGAAAGCTAGAACCCAGAATCTTAAAAGTTAAGACTAGAATATTATTGAATGCTTGAGGTACCGCTCACGAAAGACCTATTACCCAGTTTTATTATTTGTCAGCTTAAGTATTTTTCTGGGAGGCAATTGGTTATGATTCTAGAATTACGGGACCATTAAGCAACTGTCTCTGGAAAAGATTGAGAAAATGCTCATTTGAAAATTTTAGATGGTATGCTATAGCCACTAAGTTCGGTCGTACTTAAATGGCAGTCTCAATGCTTTGCTTGGTGTATTTTTTTTTAAGAATGGATGCATTTCAATCAAGGGGAGAATGTTGGGTTGATCGGAGTCGTAAAACCGATCTCGGTTGCGGCTTCCGTTATACAACACTTATATAAAGAAGGGTCCCTAACCCTGTCGATAGCCAACGTGATCGAGAGAGATTAGCGACGTCAAAACCCTAAAGACCCGATCTAACCAAGCACTAGAGTAAAGGGAAGGTCGTCGCCCCTATGTCTCTAAAGTCTAATAGCTTCCTCCTCTGTTAATGAAGGTAAACCTGAAAGATCTACTTAGTTAATTTTTTAGCGTCACCAAGGGGAGGAAATCCCACCTGAATAAGGTCCAAGGACCAGGGTTCGAACCCTGGCCGGCCGACTCTTTGAGCCTTGCCACTGCCCTACTATGTGTTTGGTTGGGGGTTGGGTGGGTTGGGTTGGATCCAACCCAGTTTTTGGGGACGGAGCCAATCCATCCAGTGTTTGGTTGCACTTCTGATTTTGGGGACGGAACCAACCAGTTCAGTGTTTGGTTGAAGGAAGTTGAATGAAAACACGGGTTAAAGGAGTCAACCTGGCTGGAGCGGCTCCGTCCCCCAGATTTTGACGGACGGAGCCAACCCGCATCTGAGAGGAATATTCCATCCTGGAGCCAACCCAACCCTCCCATCCTCCAACCAAACAGCCACGGGAACGGGTTCACTCCGACCCGGCTCGCCCTGCTCTCCAACCAAACACACAGCTAGTGTGTCTGCTACTAAGTTAAAATGAAGCTTAGGTATCCCAATTAAAACTACCTGTTTAAGTTCTAACACTTTCGACTAATATAATATTATACCGGCGATAATCACCATGTATGCGCTCACGCGGCGCCAAAGGTGGCGACAAAAGAAACTTTGGTTATTCTTTACTGCAAATGGCCAGTTTGCGTCGTGTTCCGTCTCGCCCCCGCCGGTGTCTACACCCAGAATCCTCTATAAAAACGCTCCAGCGGTGATTTGTTCACGGCAGAATCCTTAGGTTAGCCCTATTTGCCCCCCTGTCCCCGTGCGGAAGATCGTTCGAGTTCACATGGCCGGCCGAGGATATTCCAGCCTGACCAAGCTGGGCTTGGGCGCCCTGACCTTCAACTCAGCGCTTGCCATCTACAACTCCTGGGGCGACCCTAGCTCTGTCGTGTTCGTGCTCGCCGCGGATGCCGCGCTCGTGCTGCTCTTCCTCTGCCTCCGTGAGTTGGAGCAGGGCGGCGGCAGGGGCCGAGATGCCAAGATCAAGGTGGTGGTGTGGGCTCTCACGACGCTGCTGACGGCCATGTTCGCGTCTGGGGTGGCGCGGACGACCGTGCCGCTGGCTGTCGGCGCCCTCGTCTTCCTCTGTCTCCACGACGTCGATCACGTCCGCGGCGGGGAAGGTGGCGACGGAATCAGCATGGACGGGCAATATTACGCGCTTGCCAAGGTGGGTTTCGCCGTGCTGACGTGCAACTCGGTGGTCGCCGCCTACGACACCCGGCGTGACCCGGGCTCGGCGGCGTTCATGCTCGTGTCCTACGCGATCCTTGTGATCCTGATTGGCCTTTTCCTCCGTGCATTCGCTCGCGGTCACGCTGGCGAGCACGGGCAGGGGCAGGGGCAGGGGCAGGGTGCAGGGTGCCCCTACTGATGGCTCCAAGTCCGAGCTGGTGTGGTTCATGGCCTTCGCCACCGCCACCGGAGGATTCTGGTGTGGTTCATGGCCTTCGCCACCGCCGCCAGAGGATTCTTGTGTGGTTCATGGCCGTCGCCACCGCCGCCGGAGGATTCTGGTCGTTCTTCCTCAAGCCTTGTGTCGCTGTCTGAATAATCCGTATTTGCATTACCTATCGAATGCGTCGGTTTCCTCGCGTATGTTTTGTGTAGTGCCGCCGGAATTTGCTTGTTCCGTCAGTACCCTTGCAATAATAAATTATAAATTCGATTGACCAAGAACCATGTTTGTTTTGATTCGTCCCTGGCCGGCTGGGCCGACGCTGGCTCCGTTTGATTCGTCCGCGGACGCCGCGTTCGTTCACCTCTGCCTCCGTGAGTTCGAGCAGGGCGGCGAGGGCAAGAATAGCAGGGCCGCCGTGTGGGCGCTAGCAACGCTGCCTCAGTGCTCACGTGCGGCGATGTTCGCCTGGACTCGAGCATAGCGTCGCTGATGTCCCCGGTCCTGGCCGGCTGGCCTCGGACGTCTGGCTCATGGCCATCGTGACTGCCCAAGGCGGCTTCTGGGGTGTCTGGCTCATGGCCATCGTGACTGCCCAAGGCGGCTTCTGGGGTGTCTGGCTCATGGCCGTCGTGACTGCCCAAGGCGGCTTCTGGGGTGGCCGTCGTGACTGCCCAAGGCGGCTTCTAGGGGCGTCTGGCTCATGGCCATAGGCGGCCTCTGGGGCATCTGGCTCATGGCCGTCGTGACTGCCCAAGGCTGTCTCTGGGGCGTCTGGCTCATGACCATCGTGACTGCCCAAGGTGGGCTCTGGGGCGTCTGGCTCATGGCCGTCGTGACTGCCCATGGCTCATGGCCGTCGTGACTGTTAGAATTGATCTCATCCGTCTTGACCCAACGGTCGAGACAGACCCCTTGACTGCGTTCTGATCGGGGACGTCCAGCCCAATGACATGGCTGGTGGGCTCCTATCGTGCATCGCCATAAATAGGAGGTGAGGGTCAAGGCACAGATCAAGAGGTTCACTGCCGCCATCCCACCGTCCTAGCCCTAGACCGATCGAGAGGGAGGCGCTGCCAGCGACAAGAAGCGCTACTGCCTTCACCGGATGTCACTGCAAGCATCCTCTTCACCGACCGTCGCAGCCTGTGCGCAAACTCCATCGACGAACGCGATGGACGCCTCCAGCTCCTCCAAGCCCACTGGTCAGTGCCTCACCTCTCCCTCTCCATCTCCCTCTCTCTCTCTGGTTATTGTGTTGATGGACGCCTCCAGCTCCTCCAAGCCCACTGGTCAGTGCCTCACCTCTCCCTCTCCCTCTCCCTCTCTCTCTCTGGTTATTGTGTTGATCTACACGTTCATCCCATTTGCAAGTGAAACACCCCACTGATCCACACACCTAGATGGTCCTAAGACCTAACAATGGTATCGAAAGCCAGGTTCAAGGGTGTAGATCTAGTTTATGGGGTAGAAAAGAACAACAATCAAAGAATCGATCCATCTGAATCGGTTTGAGAAAGAATGAAACTCGAACCCTAATCCTAAGGGAAAAGAAGGGCAGAGAGGTGGGACATACCGGGGCCCGTCGCCCTCACCGTCGTCGGTTTTAGAACACCGCACGGGAAGACAAACAGGAGCCGCCGCTCGCTGGTGTTTTCGCCGCGGCGCGTGTGCGCTCAGGGCGTCGTCGCCCAGACCGCTCGACGGCGGCGCGCTCAGCCTAGGGCGAGCGTGCACGCCAGCGAGGGGTCCGGTGGCGGCGCCGCCGTTCTCCTCCAGCCACCATGGGTGGCCGCCCTACTTTGGTTGTGGCGCTGAGAAATCGGAGGAGAAGAAGAAAAATTGGAGTTGGGGTTACAGCGAGCGGCGACCTGGGATTTTGATATCCCGAAATCAGCTCCCAGTCGTCGGATCAGATCTGACGGGTGAGATCTCGCGGACCAGATTTGGTCCAGGCGGGCGAGAGGTTTCTTGGCCCAGGCCCAGGTTGCGGCCTGGGCATGGGGAGGGAGGCGCGCGCGGCTGGGCCGCTGTGGCACGCTGGGCCGTGGGCCGGCTTGCCTCACTGCTGAGCGCTTGCGCGCGTTGCGGGAGCGGCTGGGCCGCAAACGTGTGCTGCATGAATGAGAAATGGGCCGCCGTGGGAGCGCGCTGCTGGGCTTCGGGCCGAAATGAAAGAAAAAGTTAGAGAATGTGTTTTTCTTTTATTCCAGAAGCAGTTGATAATGTTTTAATTAAGATCTGAAGCTAAAAGTTGCTCATTTTTTAACCAACGTTGAAATCTGAGCAAACAGTAACTAAGTGCTTCTGGATAATGTTATTTTAAATATGGTTTTAATGTTTTCAGCTGCGTATTTAAAGTTGTTATTTTATTATTAAATTCGAACCAACGGGAGAATTTAATTTTTAAAAATGATATGTTTTTTGATTAATTATAATATTGTTATTATTCTGACCAACTGTAACACCCCTGAGTGTTAAGCATGCATTAGCATTTCAAAGCATGAAGCATTCAGCATCATTTCATGACTAGCATTGCATGAAATATAGCTCTTTTAAATTTAAACTTGAAAAGCAAATAATTAGAACCCTAACTTTGATGTAAGTACCAAAAATGTAGTATACTTTTGGGTATTAGCAATTTTAAATAATCTAGAATAAATTAACATGATTTTTGGAGCAATTTTTGAATTCAAGTTTTTCTCAAAGTTTGTTTTAAAAATATTCTAAACAAATAAATTTTTGATTAACAATTTAGCTTTAAATCCTAAATTCAAAATCTATTGAGAATTTTGAAAAGTGCCCTACATGAAAGTTGTAGAGAATTAAATTTTGAACAACTTTTATTTTGGGCAAAAGTTCTGAAAACCTCTTTTTCATCTTCAAATTCAAATTTGAAACAAATATAGAAATCAGAAAAATTTTATTTATAAAAGAAAAATCGGTTTTTTGCTTTAGTGGGCCGCGGCCTCCCTTTCGGCCCAGCAGCGCAGGCAGCCCGGCCCGCGCCCTGCGCCGGCTTCCTCCCGCGCGCGCGCCCGCACGCGACGCCGTGGCGCCGCGGCAGAGCTCGGCCGCCGCGTGGCCGAGCGGCGGCGACGTCGCGCGACACGCGCCCCTGTGGCCCCCGCAGCCCCGCGCTTACCCCGCCCGAACTCGCCTGCTCTCGCTCACTGGCCTCACTCCGCTCCCGCTCGCTCTCGCGTGCCTCGCCAGCGCCGCAGCACACCGAGCCGCCGCCGCGCCATTGCCGCGCCTCACCTCGCCACCGCGGCTCCTCTGCCAAATTCCGCCCGCCCTATCATTCCCCTCTTCCTGACCGACCTCGTCGAGTCACTGGACGCGCACCTCGGCAAGGTAAGCGGCCGAATTGGCCGTCTCCTCCCCCGCCGGTGAGCCCGCCGCCGCGGCTCCCGTCGGTCCCACCTTTCCGCCATCACCTTCCCCTCCTCCACGTGCGCACCATGATCGCCTCCGCTCGCTGGAGCTCGTGCGCCCGTCCGTGACCTCCGCCATGGCCTGCTCCGGCCTAGCGCCGGCAAGCCGCGCCGCCGCCTCCGCCATGGCCGCTTCGGCCCGTGCTCCGCTCTTCCTCTCGCCCTGATAACCACCTCGTTGGGTTCACGCGGTTGCGAGGAGTCGCCTGCTACTGACCTCGTCGCCGGCGACCTCGCCGACGGCGAGATTCCCCCGGTCAGCGCCTTCCCCGGCTTGGCTCCGGCTGACCGGTGGGGTCAGCTGACCCGTGGGACCCATCTGTCTGTCTCTCGGTGGGAGTTGGGGGTGAAACCGCGGTGTGCGCGTAGCGTTGAAGGCCGGTTAAATTTTCGGTTTTAAAGAAATTGATTTTCTCAGAATTATGAAACAACTTTTAAAAATCATATCTCAAGATTTATAGCTCCAAAAATAATGAAACAAATTTTGAAATGTTCCTCTTGAATAGATCTACAGTTTAAAAATACCTCATATTATTTTTGTAACACTTTACTGTGCAAATTTATTTAATTGCTATAAATGCTGATATCTTAGAAAATATGTAGTAAATAAAATAAGGAAGGGAAAAATGTGATTCTTGCTTTAATCTTTATTAGTGATGTACTTTCTAGGAAAAATATTAGTGAAGCATGTTCTGTGAGAAATTTTTGAAGTGTAGTTCAAATGCTTTTAATTGATAATCTTTGTTATTTTTAGTAGAAAGCTAAATTTGTACAGAACATATATGTGATATTTTTTTGTAGTGTGTTAGTTTACTGTTAGTAATATAGGAAAAATATGAAATCTATTGTTTGATACTTTTTCTAGTACAAAATAATTTCATGCTCATATTTAGGCTATAACTTGTTTATTTTGTACAGGCAGTTTTACATAGGCAATTCTCATGAAAATTTAGTAGTAGGTTAGTTAGGGTAAGAGTAATCTATTGTAATTTTTGTAGATTTTTATCTACACCAGAAATAGGTGTTGCTGTGTAACCCTAGTTAAATAGGGAATAAAAGATTATTCTTTACGAGAAATTAAGAGAAATAAAATATGTTTGGTGTATCTTTGAAGCATCATTATGCCTTGCTGATGTTGTGGTTGAGTTAGGTTGGTAAGCTTTGGTAGCTTAGGTTCACTTGTATGTGTAGATGATAGGCTAGCTAATAGAAGAATAAGGTGCATGTTTTAGGGTATATGTTCTTGGATGACGTGGACTACCTTGTAGAAGAAATAGTTATATTCAAACTGCTCATTCCATGTGTTCATCTGCATCTCATGTCATCAAAGCACTCCACCACAATCCGATGCATCATTCGCATGTTTACTTATGCACTTGCATCATGCAGGATCGCAGGAAGAGTCGCAGGTAGCAGTACAGGAGGAGCAGGCTTGGACGGATCGGCAGGAGCCCTAGGCACAGGAGGTGCCCGAGGAGGAAGAGTCAGGCGAGGAGCTGCCAGAGTGCGTCGACCACCATCCTAGCTCGTTCGAAAGAGGCAAGCCCCGGAGCATTTTAAGTCCCCTATTTTATAAAAGTTGTTCCTTACTACATGAACTATAGTTATATATATAGTTGCATTAAGTTATAGGAGTTGAGTAAAACCGTTGTTGCATTATTACCTTGGCCACTGGATTATCTTTCACCCTGTTAGGTCAGGATCGAGTAAATTGCTTAGCCATGCTTAGACCGGTAGAAGTCAGGTGATTTCCTGTCACCTGCGAGTTATAGGTGGATACCGGGTTATGGTTAGCTGTAATTATGATTATAAAAAGTAACCAAGTGTTGATGGATAAACGAAGACCGGGCGGAGTCTTATAGGGTTTTGGACTATAGTGATTCCGTCTGTGTCGATTAAGGACCGATCGTTGCTCGTCCCTCTTGTCATGTTAACGCATGCCTCACATTTAGCTGGCCGAATAAAGTACCTTTCGATCGCGAAGCTAGTGATACTTTTCGAGCCGGGATAAACTCGGGTTGGCAGACTGGTGTTGAAGGGGGTGTAATGGGGACGCGAAGAGTGAGCCCAAGGTGCGTCCTGGCAGTCGGGCGGTCCCTGGGTAGTGCGATCCATGATTGTTATCCCGCGGCTTCTTGGAAAGTGTCATTGGTGATCTACGCGACCCTGACGGGGGAAAGCAGGGTTTGTGTGAGGAATAAATCTCCAGCTGGATAGGAATTCAATTCGAATCACCGTCGCTCCCGGTTAGTGAGCACTTAACTCGAGCTATGGCATCGTAGTAACATTAATGGAACACTGATGGTTAAGTGAATGATGTTGGAAATGCTAAACCTGATATGGTAATGTAGATTGTTAATGATGAATCAAGTGATTGTTTTAGCAATAGGTGCTTACCTAGCTCGAATAGGTTATACTAAAAGTGATGCAAAAAGTAATGGTATAGTTTTTCATAACAACTTATGCTTTTCGCAAATGAGTCAAGCCCGTCCAATCTATAAAGCCTTGCATGATCCTTGGTGTCCTTTATTTCTGGTTTATGACGGGTAAGTCTAGCTGAGTACATTCTCGTACTCGGGGCGTTGTTCCCATTGTTGTTGCAGATGGTCAGATGTACTATGGGTACTGCTCCAACTGTCTGTATCCGGCGATGGGCGACAACTAGGACCTTGGGCAAGGGTCACTCTGTTTGTCTTATCTAATGCTTTTGTGGACCATGACTATCTACTGGCACTGTATTTGAACTAAGCGTGTGTGTAAAACTACTTGCTTCCGCTATGTTATTTTGAACTATGTTGTAATAACTTTTATTCCGAACTCCGATGTACTTCACTTTTATTGTGAACTCTATGTATTATGTGAACTGTGGCTGCTAAATCAGTACGATCTTGGTTGTATGTTGGTTGGTTTGAAATCCCTCGTGATTTCACGGAATCTCGGGTTATACGGGTTTAAGTTTGATAAATTAACCGCCTCGGTGGAAGATTTTCTTACTTAATCTCGTATAATTACGTTGATCCGTTACAACTGGCATTGGAGCATGGTTTAGCATGTTACTGTTCACATGGGTATTTAAAAACAAAACTGTGTTTTTAACTAAGCTTTTAAATTTAAGAGTGTGCCAGTGGTCATATCCTTTATGCCCAATAAGGACTCTAGGTGGCTTAATTAAGTACTAACTTGGGGGTTTGCATCATATTTTAAATTTCATCGCTCATACGGCGTGCTATTGTATGAGTGCCATTCAATTGAGTGGTAATGTATGGATCAATTCCCTCTATGCCCTGGTAAGTGAGAGTTATGAGAGCATGGTCGGATACACTGCCGATCTAGGGGAGTGCTTATGTGATACCGAAATACTTACGTGCCATGCGCATGTTCGTATGAGGGTATTCAAATGGTGGGGACTTCCGTCATGCGGTGACGATGCCGTTAATAGGACGATGATTCGGGTGGTTGTTACCGTTATACTCGTATCTGGGGATGCGTGTAGAGCGAGTAACTTACTTTACTGCTTTCTTGCATATTTTCATTCTGTGAGGTTTGGGCTGAAGTGACTTTCTGCAGGTACATAACAACGCTTTCGAGTAGTACGTATTAGTTATGTTACAAGAGATCGTTGTATGCCACCGTTTATTCCGTTAGTAGTTATTAGTTTTCTAAGTTTGTGAGGACGTACGGAACGTGCATGTATCATGTTGTGCATTTTATTCATGGCATTGTTCCTCCCCTCATAAGTTGATTATCTCATTTCAATAAAAATGCCAATTTAAAAATCTGTTCTCACCACGGTAATAAAATTTTGCTACAGATGGAACATACCAAGCAGACAGCCCGCAAGTCCACCGGTAGAGCTCCCCGTCATCAGCTTGCTCCACGCACTTGTCAGCGCCACACTTTTCTTGGAGAGTTTGGGATGCCTACGCTCTTGTGGAGAGTACTCAGCTATGTAGGCTATCCTGATGGGATGGAGCCCCGCTACTTTAGGTCGAATGAGCGGTTGGGGGAAGGACTTTTGGTGACTGTGGAAGCAGTAGTTCGTCCCCGAGGTGATGGTTCTAAGTGGACCGGTTGGCATTTTGAGTCAACTGGCAGGACCCCTGAAGAAGCCGCTGAGAGGACAGCCTTTGGGATCCTGAGGGATATCATGGATCGCTTTCCTCAGGAGTTGGCAGCAGCTATAGTTGGAGTCTTTCCGAGGGGCAACCCCTTCACTGACTCGTGGCAGCAGGCAAGAGGAAGATCTCTAGAGATTAGCGCTGCAGAAGCACAGAACAGTGACAACCCCGCTATGAGTGCCATGTTCGCAGTGATGAGGGCCTTTGATGGAGTGGAAGGTAGCCTGAGACATGTGTCTAGTGCTCTTGGTCAGGATCGTGATGACCGCCGTCAGCTTCAGAGAGATCACGACACCGAGATTGAGAGGCTCAACATAGAGATGGCTCAGTTGACTCGTCAGAGAGATCAGGCTACCCAGAGGACTGTGGCTTTTGAGGGAGATGTACGTGCCCTGAGAGAGCAGGTTGGGCAACTGACCACCGCCAACAGGAACGCTGAGCGCATGTTGACTCATGTGCTCCATCAGAGGAATGAAGCCTGGTCCGCAGAGAATGTGTTGAGGGCTAGACAGTTTGAGCTAGAGCAACAGCAAGCATATGCAGAGGAATATAATGACAATCTGCGTGAGGAGGTTCATCGGCTGAACAATAAACTCAACCCCTATGTTCCTCCTGGTGTGGCAGAGATGGATTTGGACGAAGACGAAGATCCTGAAGAGCCCGAAGCACCAGTTGGGGAGCACCACGATGCTGCTAATGGCGACGACACCAACGTCTCGGACTTAGACAGCGACCACGATGAGTAGACTAGTAGTTGTTGCGCTAGCTACTAGGTTCCCTCTACATGATCTTTTGCTTTGTTGGCACGTTGGGCATGTAATAATGAGTAGAAAGACTAAGGCTTTGATGTAATGTTGGAAAGCTTGGATGTGTTTGTGGCAGTATCCGAACATCAAAAAGTCCAGTGTATGTATGCTAGCAACTTGGTTGTAATGGACGCGATGTGTGCTCTTTAAGTAATCTAATTAGTGATGTTGTGTTAATTGGAATGACTTATTTTGCCCCTGTTTTATTGTATGAAATTATTCTCTCCAGTAAATTCAGTTCGGCATGATTTTTCATTCGGTCGCAATTCCTACAACATCACCTAATAATTACTGTTGCTGAAACATGCAGATGCCGAACACTCGTCGTACCGTGTATGGTGCCGCTGAGGCTGGTGGCAGTGCAGCCACTAGTGATGACCGTGATCCACCACCGCCTCCTCCACCCTACACTGCGGAACAGTTTTTTGCACAATTTCTTGGAAGCCAACGTAATATGGAGAGCATGCAACAGAATATAGAAGCTGCGTTGCGCAGTATCGTAGATAACACCCGTCGGGGGATAAACCCGGGTGGGCAAGAAGCAAATCAGTACAGCAGTTTCAAGGACTTCATGGATACTCGTCCACCGATCTTTAAGGAAGCCGCAGAACCCTTGGATGCAGAAGAGTGGATTAATACTATGGAAGACAAGTTCCGTGTCTTGAGAATGACTGAAGTGTTGAAGACTGAGTATGCAGCTCATCAGCTTCAAGGTCTGGCAGGAATGTGGTGGAAACATCACCGCACCACTTTTCCTCCCCACGCTCACATCACTTGGAGGGAGTTCACCAAAGCCTTCCGTAGAACGTACATTCCACCTGGTCTGACCGAGATGAAGCTTGGGGAATTCCTGGCACTGAATCAAGGCACGAAGGCTGTAACTCAATATCTACATGCATTCAATAACCTGAGCCGTTATGCTCCTGATATGGTGAATACTGAGGCCAAGAAGATCGCTAGCTTCAAGAGAGGCCTGAATCCCAAGATGATGAAACATGTGGGTACAAATATGAGGACTAGTTTCAACGATTTCGTTAGTGACTGTCTGAAGCAAGAGAAGAACAACAATGTTTATGCTGCTTCCAAGATCCGTAAGAGAGCTTTCGAGTCGGGTCCGTCCCAGTCCAGAGCCCCAGTGGCCAACCGTCCAGCTTATCGGTCGCCTGCCCTAGGTGCAAGGTTTAGGCCACCTCAAAGGAAGAATCAGAATACTCAGCAACCCCAGAGGAACCAGAAACCATTCAAGATGGCATTGCCTCAGGCGAAGATAGGACAAGGCAGTTCATCTAGAACTGTGGCTCAAGTGAAGGGACTGTGCTTCAACTGCAACCAACCCGAACACTTTGCAAAGTTTTGTCCCTACCCTAAGAAACAGCAGACACAGTATCAAGCTCATGTGCATCACACCACCGTGGATGACATCCCAGATGGAGAACCGGTAACAGCTGGTATGTTTTCTATCAACAATCATCCTGCAGTAGTCTTGTTTGATTCCGGATCATCTCATTCCTTTGTAAGTCAAGCATTTGTTAAGAGGCATGAGCAAAGGATAGTTGAATTGGAATGTGCATATAAAATCAGTTCAGCTGGGGCTGATCTATTGACTAATCAGATAGTTTAGGGAGTAACCCTAAACATATCAAACCGACAATATAAGCTTAATCTGATAGTCATGCCCGGGTTAGTTTTGGATGTGATCATGGGTATGAACTGGATGAATAAGATGGGGGTAGTAATCGATATTGGAGGAAGGAGTACTCTCTTAAGGAACCAAGTGGAGAAGGCACCTTTCGAGTGGTCCTACCTCGGAAAGTAGACCTAGCTAGCACGACTTGTGCGGTCCAAACTACTCTGCTAGCCCAGATTCTAGTGGTCTGTGAGTTTCTAGATGTGTTTCCGGATGAGTTACCTGGACTTCCACCAGACCGAAATGTTGAGTTTGCCATTGAGTTAATTCCGGGAACAACACCGATCTCGAGAAGGCCCTATCGGATGCCTCCCAATGAGTTAGCTGAATTGAAGAAGCAACTCCAGGACTTACTAAAGAAAGGTTTGATTCGTCCCAGCTCGTCTGAATGGGGATGCCCCGCTCTATTTGTGAAAAAGAAGAAGGATAACTCCTTACGCATGTGCGTGGATTATCGACCACTGAATGCAGTGACAATTAAAAACAAGTATCCTCTTCCTCGGATTGACATCTTGTTTGACCAATTGTCTAAAGCCAAAGTGTTATCTAAGATAGATTTGAGATCAGGATACCATCAGATAAAGATTAGGCCGCAAGATGTGCCTAAGACTGCGTTCTCTATCAGATATGGCTTGTACGAGTACCTTGTCATGTTCTTCAGATTGACAAACGCTCCTGCATACATTATGTATCTGATGAATTCTGTTTTCATGCCAGAGTTGGACAAGTTTGTGATTGTGTTCATTGATGACATTCTAATATATTCAGAGAATGAAGAAGATCACGCAGAGCACCTTCGGATTGTCTTGACTAGACTCAGAGAACATCGACTGTATGCGAAGTTCAACAAGTGTGAGTTCTGGCTTAAGACAGTTCCTTTTCTCGGCCACGTGTTGTCTGAAAATGGCATTTTCGTTGACCCTAGTAAGGTGCAAGAGGTTATGGACTGGAAGTCACTGTAACGGAACCGTCCAAATTATAAGAGCACAAGTACAAAAACAATCACCGAAATGATCAAATTCTCGCACTTGAGCCCATATAACTCCGGTAGTCCAATGAAATCACGAGGGATTTCAAATCAACCAACATACAAGCCAAGATCGTAGTGATTCAACATAACAAGTCACATGTTACATCCATTTCACAAGTAATTCAATATACATCGGAGTTCAACATAGTTATTACAACTTACGTTGAAAAGTAGCGGAAGCAAAGTAATTTGAAACTAACATTAATCTTATTTCAAATATATGCCAGTACAACGGTCGACTTCCAACAAAAGCATTAGAGATAAGGTAACTCAGAAGGATCATGCCCATGATCACACTCTACCACTACGGCAGGAGCCAACCAACTCTTACAGTCGCCATGATACATCACAACCTGCAATAAGTGGGGATAAAACCCTGAGTACAAGAAGGTACTCAGCTAGACTTACCCATCAGAAACCAGAAATAAGGTGACACCAAGGATCATGCAAGTCTGATATGAAGTGGGGCTAGCTTGACAACATTTTACATAAAAGCTTAATATAGATGATCAATCATTAATGCTTAAGCATCAAGTAAATTATCATTAACCTGTCATCTATATTAGCACCTGTACTAGAGCACTCACTTTATTAGGAGCAAACAATATTAACCATAGCAGGTATAAATTGAGGCAACAATTCTATCGTTATCCAATTAACCATCCGTTCAATTTAATGGAATCTACGTTCCCGCTGCTCAAGTCAAGTGCTCACTAACCGGGAGCGACGGCGATTCGAATCGAATTCCTATCCAGCTGGAGGGGTATTTCTAACACTCACGGAGTCACGCCTGGCGAGGGCTGCTCAGGTCACATTTGGTACAGTTCAGGAGCCGCGGGTCCGAATGATGTCGCGACCCCAAGGGCGACACTCTACCAGATGATAGGGACTCTAACCCCCCTTGGTCTCACGCCAATGTCCCCAAGCACATCCTTTCTCTCCACTAAGAAGCAACCTACCATTCGATTCCCGGCCTGAACTGTATTACTCGGATTCGCGGTCGGAACGACTTATCCGACCAACTAAGTGTTAGACTGCGTTCAACATGACTCAAGGACGTACAGTGAATCGGTCCTTAAACGACTCAAACAGGGATAGATCCACACCCAAGACCTCCATGCCTTGTTGCTTCACTATCGTCATCCCGCCCGGTCTCATTTCATTTTATTAACACATGGTTCCATTCCACGATAGCAAATATAGTCAACCGTGCCATATATGAATATCCCTATATCTCGCAGGTGACAGGAAATCACCTGACTTCTACCGCTTAAAGCAGGGCTAAGCATCTACTCGATCCTAGTCTATGTAGGATTCAATGATTCATATATCTGGACAAGGAATGATATAATGCAGCAAGAGTTTCCAACCAACTCCTATCACTTAATGCAACAAAACTTATAACATATATAGAATTAATTGCTTTGAAGATAGGAGGTTTATAATGCTCCGGGGCTTGCCTGGGATCCGACTCAAGTTAGAGTATGTCAGATGAATCTCGCTGAGTACATCCATCTTCGGGATAGTTCCACCAAACACCATCGTCGGGTTTCGCTCCACGTCAGGTCCTTCACGTGCTTCAACTAACGTACCTAAATAAGGTGCAACAATACATATGTATGAATGCAAAGAAGTGCAATAAACAAAGTAATCATGCAAGCATACCAAAGTTCACCTAAACCCTAGAGCTAATTAACTTAATCCTCAAGAAGACATAACATAGAAGAGGGCAAGCACATTAATCAAGAAACAAGTCTCACAAGATTACAGGGTACCACTCAAGTATCATCAAAGATATGAGTCACATTTCAATACCCAAGCATGACAAAGTTAATCAAAGTACTAGAACTAGAAATTGCTACCTTCTGGACATCAAACCAACAGCTGAGTAATTTAATCATAAATGGAGATCTACAACTCCAAATGACTTGCAAGAAGACATTATGGAAAGCTTATGAAATTATCTAAATTTCATTTATAAACATCACAGCATGATTCCAAAGTTTAACATGTCGAATTTACACAAATACCGAAACTGGTCTAACAAGACAGAGAGCAAGCAATTCTGTAACCTAACTTTAAACAGCTGTAGTTTCTAAACCATATGGCCAAATGCCACCAAATTTTAACAGCAGCTAGATCATGAAATTCACAACAACTTTGTTATAGCACACAAGACATGAAAACATCATTTGCATAGGGTAATTAACAATATCCTCAAATCTGTTCAGAAACCTCATTTGCAAGAAATAATTATTAACTTATGTTGCAAACATATAATTGGATAAAACCAACTTTACCAACATGTCACCCATGACCAATGAACACCATAAAACATAGTGTCCATTCCTAAATAAATTCTTTTAATGCATTTTCTTAATTTATTTAGATAATTAGGTGGAATTATGAACACCTATCAAAAGTGCTCAATAAATTCTACCAAAATTACAATGGCCTACAAATGCTATCAAAAGTCTACTGTCCAAATTTTAAACCATTTGGAGATATATATCAACCCCTATGAAAAAGACAAATAGCTATAGCAATAAATCATGTGAGAGCAAGTTAAACTTAACACTCAATATTTTATGTGAACACAAGGCCATATTATGAATCAATATAATAGAGAAACATCATACTAAGGTAATGGAACAACATTTTCTATTTTATCATTTATATATTATTTATAAGCTATTTATCAAGCTATAAACAAGTTAAATCAATAACTTGAGCATACAGTAAGCAATGACCATGAACTTTATACCACAGTACATCCATAGCATAACAAGCCTACCATAAAAATTTCACATCAATTGGAGCAGCACAACTCAGGATATAAAAATAACAAGCAATATAATGTAAATTCCTTATTTATCAAGGTCCAATCAAAACCCTAAGAAAACAGTGAACAAAAAGTGTGTTTAATATTTTTCCTAGCAAGTATATGTCATCACAAAATTAACAAAATAAGAATCACTATTTGTAGAGTTCTAAAACTCCAGATAAGGCTCTGGTCGAGTTTATACGTATTTTAGAGCATTTTTAAAGCTTAAATAAAAACATCAGAAAATATCTACAAACATCTAGCATTTTATGATTCCACTGCATAGATCTCTTCTCAAGGTTTCCAAAAAGTCCACCTTTACCATTTTTGGAGTTTCCTAGCATGAGATATGGAATTTAGAAGATTTACACAAAATCTGAAATTCAAATTACTAGAAAACCGAATTCTAGTTAATTCGCTAGGCGCACCCGAATACATACCCAAAACAGCCACTACTTAAACCGACAAGTGGGCCCCATGGTTCGACCGGGCCCGCTTGTCATATGAGAGAGTCACGGGGGGGAAGGAACCGGTCCTCTGCTTCCCACGGCAGAGCAGGGGAGTTGGGGGCCGATCGGTCGCCGGCGAGGAGGGCCACCGGCGGCGGCGGCGAAGGGCGTCACGAGCATCAGGGGATCCATGCGCACCCGGTGGTGGCCGCGGCTTGACCGGAGGTGGTCGGAGGAGGCGGAGCCACGAGCGCCTGCGGTCGGCAGCAGCGCCACCGCGGCTGGCAGTGCCCCGGTGACGGCCTTGGCCCGGGGAGGAGCGCGGTGGCTTGCCTGGAGGAGCACGCACGCGCAGAGGGGCCCAGCTCGGACAACGGTGGACCGAGGCGGCATACCCACATCGAGCTCGAGCACGAGTGGCAATGGCGGCCATGGCCGGTCACCGTGACGATTTCCCCTACCCCGACGGCTTACTATGGCGCGGGTAGGTTAGCAAGATTGAGGAGACCATGATGTAGCTATGGTCGCGGCAAAGGAAGATAGAGTCGCTGCCGCGGTAGTGGATTTGGCAGCGGCGAGCTCGGAGCCCCGCTCCGGCGCCTATGGCGGACACGGCCACGGTGGTCTACGCGCGTGAGCATGGACGAAGAGACAGAGGGAGTGGGGGGAAAATGGAGAGGAGCTCGGCATTTGCGCTGGAAGAGGCCGGGGCACGTGGAGGCAAGGTAGGAGCTCCGCCCGCGCATGGTCTCCATGTCCTGGCCACGCGTCGTTCGCTGGAGCCCGACGTCGAGCACGTGGTGTGCGTGAAACCGTCTGACTTGGAGGCAATGGTTGGGCTGGCTATGGGCCAAACTGGGCTATGGACCAAATGTCAAAGTTGTTCACCTCAGTATACTCTACAATTTTTATTTAAGCACCATGGTCATAAGACCCATAGATTAGGAGATAACTAAGCCCAAAGTTGACAGTGTCAATGAGTTAACAACGATTAGGGGCAAGGGTCAAAACTTGATCAAATCTGCGTCAAACTTGATCCAACTTTTTACATGCCCTTCTCCCAAGAATATACTCCAACCTTTACATTGGGACCATGTGAAGTTGTTTAACAAAATCTCGAGAACGCGGCATGTCAACATGTCAAGGTCAAAAAGTGATAAAACAACTTTTTGCTGTTTTGGAAACTCTTATAGAAGGCCCAACTAAGCTCCATTTTGAGTGACACTTGATCCATTGTTTCCATCATGAAAAGTACTACAACTCATATTAAGGAACCTAATTGAGCTACCATATGAAATTGGGAGATAAAATGTCGCAAAGTAACCAACTTGCTGCTGTCACAACAAGGACTTAGAATATTTTTCTAAGTGCTGAAAACAGCAGCTGATTCCACATTGTGATCTCTATTTGGCTAGGTTAGAGGCCAAACTAGCTCTTGACCATTAAACAAAGTTTGTTCTACACAAGATGAACTACAACTTTTGTTTAAGGTCAAACCTCATTACTGGTACAGAACTTAGACTTCCACTTTGGTCAAAGTAGCAACCCGATAAAGCCGAAACTAGGGTTTTAGGCCACTCGAGGCAATTTCTTGACATTTGCTCAATATGAACCCTTCATGACTTTTGTTGTAGAGTTCATCTAGAATTATTTGGGCAAGTTTGCATGGTTTGGCTGATGATCTACAATTACATTCACTTAATGATGTAAGTTCCAATTGGAATGGAACTTATCATTTCATGTGACTTTTTGATTCCAAACTCCATGAAACTTTTCCGGGGATCAATATAGATAGGTACCAAGGTAAGACATATGAAGATATGGCAATAACACCATCCAAACATATATCTTTGAAAATGGCCTATATGTAAAGCAATGATGCAGCATCCCACTTTAAGGTAGGCTCATCTCCATAGGTTGACATTGACATTGTCATTTCCACTGAATCTATCGTGTTTGAGCTTAAACCCACTACTTAATTGGTGATCAACACCTGGGGTGTTACAGCCCTCCCCCCTTAAAAGAATCGCGTTCTGAGATTCGGAATGAAAGATCTTTTAAGGAAGAGAGACACGCTATCTAGTTCCCAACATCTGCTGTAGCCTTCAGCTATAAAGCTTCAACATCGGCGAACAATTTGGTCAAAGGCCCTTTCTTCTACTTATTTTTCATGGTAAAATTTGTCTGAAGAATTTTCTTCATTGACTTCCATGAAACATTGTTACTTTGGGAGGAATCCAAGATAGCACATACTGCATTCTCAGTGTACGGAGATCATTTGGTCCATGAGTGAACCACTCACAAGTACCTGACTTTCTAATGACCACAACATAGGCCATATGAACTTGACACTCGACCGAAATAATCAGAAGTATACTCGTTAAAATGACTCTATGTTCACAAAGTTTGAAAAGCAGTCCTCTACCAAAATGGCTTGAGCACAACCTTCCAAAAGGGTGAGATCATAGACGACAAATATACTCTGAGGCTAGAGGATACTAACTAACCAATAGACAGGGTCTATGTTGGTCATAGATGTTCAATCCTTCTGATATCAACTAATGAAAAACTACTTAAGGTTCCATGTGTGCAGTTCTCTTTCTCTAATGACAACACTGTATTATCTGGGTCTAACGAGGGGTTAGTGAATGTGATAGCTGACTCTGTCGGCTTCATATTCCTGCCAACAGCTACCTAATAAGATTCTTTTATCCAAAGACAACAGTTATCTGGGTTGAATCAGATGCAACCTCTTGGATAAAAACCTTTACAAGGTACCAAAGTATGTCACCATTGGAAAATAATTACTAAAGAAGGATGTAGCGAGGCCTTAAGGACAACAAAAGTTGTAATATTTACTAAACCACGGGGAGTAGTCTACCACCAAGCGATTGAGTAAAAATTTTCCTTCGTGACTTAGTTGCACTGTAAGTTGAGTTGACTTGCAGCGTAGCAACTTTGCCAGGCCAACCTTCATCCGAGGCTTCCTCTTTGGGATCAAACAGCAGCTCTAAGATAGGAAATCTGTTGTTTGACACTTCTTAGATTGCTTTCAAATATTCCTCAACACTTTGTCTAATAAAGTTATGAACAAACCATTTGTGGCACCTAAGGGTACAAGGATATTGATCGAAACTGGGGCATGCATTCCTCTAATTCTTCACCGAAGCTGATTGAACAACTTGCACTATCTGTGTGATTGTCCAAGACAGAATTGACTTGATCACAATGGCTCTAAAAGATAGAATATCACTCAAGTTGTTGGCTAGTTGATTAACTTCTTGTTGGTTATTGCTCTGTAAGACATAGCCTTCGTAGCTACCAAAGAGTCGTTACCTAGCTGGAGATTAACCTTCCTATTGGTAACTAATCAGTTATCTCGCAACACAAAAAAAATTCTAAATCTTCACTCTTGTCCACAATAATCGTGGTTGATACAGAACAGATGGTTGCCATCGAGGTCAGCATATAAGGAGTCACACCAGAGATGGTTGATTTCAATTGTATGGTCATTATACATACAAAGGTTAAGATTTGCATAATGTGATGATCGAGTCTTATCCAACGGATGACTTGTCCAACAGTAAGTGTTGTGTGTCCTTTTTATCCAACAGAGATGAGATGCTTTGCTCACTAAATGATGTTCGTCAATACGGTGATAACTAAATAGAGTCACTAGGCTACCACATGTTGCAGTCTATTAATGTTTATGTCGATGACCTGTTCTTCAAAGGTCATCCTCTTAGCAACTTCAGAAGAAAGGTCTACTACTTTTGGTCCAATATAAGGGTCTTTTGATAAGATATGAAAAGACAACCAAGGAAGAAGGTCACGTGAAAATCACATCAATATTGTTCTACAATGGATTATGATTAGAAACCATGATACCAGCGCGTGCCGAGCAGCACAACCTTGTGTGTGCACCCACAGGAGGCTCTCGGTTTCGTCGCGGCACCATTAGTTGCTACTCACAACACCATTACTGAACATGCACCCGATGAGGAATTTCAAATGGCATAGATTAGGTTGTCAAGGTAGATGAATGAATTTGCAAGCACACGATTTAGAGGCCATAGCAGAGATACATTGCGTCACACTAGCTAACCTTTAGGAGAGGTAACCAAAAGGTCCAACATAGATTTGGGTATGGTCTCCACAAAAAGGGTTGGAAAACATCCACGGCTTATAAAAAAAACATATAGGAGAACTAAACTTTGGGCTTTCGGTCAAGCAAAGGCATGGATACAAACATTCAAGGCAAGCAACCACGGCTACACGGTTAGGCTCATAAGGGAAAGAACCTAATTGGAGATGATACCCAAGAGATTGTTTCGCGTAACTCGAGTGTTGCCCTAAGATAAAGCTATTCGACACTCGCATGCTTACCGAGGACAAACGAGGTGACAACTATGGCACTACCTAGATAACAATCATACATACAACATCACCGTCAAGCAGACAATTGAAAAATTTCAAACGAATGAGCTTAAGCAATCAATACAAAGCACAAGGCTCACCCAAAATAAGCTTTTATCTCAAGCATGAACTAACTACAAGTTTAGCTCAAAACAACGCTAGCTAAGGAAGCCAACTTAGCATGTGCCCAGAATCTGGACAGCAGCACAGTAGTTACTTGTTTCAACCATAACTGAGATTGTAGACATCCCACAAAGGTGATCCTAGACTTTCTAGAAAGCTTAGGAAGATGACTAAACTTTAGTTATTCATACCAAAAGCAAATTCATAGATTAACATGACCAAAATTGCTCATGTTGCAGATCTGTACCAATATGGACAGAAAACTGACCATAACTTCAAAAATATACAACTAGAGTTCTAGGGACACAACAAGGCTGAACCTTAACTTCATGTAAAGCTTATTAAGTTGTCTATAACTTTCTTATTATCATATTAAGATGATTCTATATCTAACAAGGCCAAACAAAACAAAGAAGACATCTCTGCCCAGATTTGGATAGATTCTGTCATTCCACTTTATAAGCTTATAACTAGAGATTTAGACCACCAAAATTAGTGCTATAGGACACTTTGGAAAGCTTAGAAAAATTACTACACTTCTTCTATTATCTCCAAGACAAGATTCCATATGCACATAGATCAATCAAAGCAAACATTCAGATCTGTTCGGAACATAAGCAGAATCTTGACAATAAACTTCTAAAATTCATAATTCTCAAACCATAATACCTAGGTTCATAAAATTTTAGGACAAGCTAGATAAGTAAGTTAGCTACAACTTTGGTATTCCCCATAACTTACAGAAAACACCATTATGACCACGAAAGCATCACTACAACAGAAAATGTTCTAGCAGCCAACATTCGACAAGCAAAACTAAACTTGCCTTTGTTCTACTTAACAAGAGAGTACACAAACATGTTATTCTAGTAGCTCTAAATTTTTGTTACCTTAGACCAACACGAATTTATTTCATTCATGAGAATTCATAATTATTTAAGTGAGGTCTAAAGCATTGGCAAACGCTTGGGTGAGCAACATAGAGTAAGGCATTCTTGTTTAGCTTCACACAACAAAGATAGTGTACTACATTGATCACAAGTTACTTAATATAGGATAAGGGTGAGAGGAGCATGGCTATGCATAAAGCAACAATCATGAAGATGCATGCTTTGTCCTATTCGTCCTCACAAGATTGCCAACCTAAGGTGGCGATCACGTTCTATGTCGGTGGCATTACACGCACTCTCTCGATATATAGCTAGTCGCTAGCTACATTCGACTTACGCATTCGTGGTTAGCGTACCTGCAGAAAAGTTTCATTGTAGCCCAACAATTCCCCCAATATAGCACACAATAAAAGCAGGAGAGTAAAATTCTAAGTACTCCCATGTACATATACCCCCGTATATATACATGTAGCACCAAAACTACCCGAATCATCAATCACCCATAATTAAGTACCTTCATATATACATGTGTGTAACATGGAAATAATCCAGTAACCAAAACTAGCTCTCCCCTAGACCGCAGGTTGTACGGTCATGCTCTCACAACTCACACTTACCTGAGCGTAGGTGCGACGTTGCATAAAAGTAAACTAACAACATATATGGCTATTTCATATATGAAGGCTACCTCTAATCTGACACACTGGGTAGCATAATGTGGGAGAGTTATCACACATACATACCTTGGCCTGGGCGTAGATGCATAATGAAAAACCCCCAAGTTAGTACTTATATAAGCCACCTAATAATCCTTATATGGGCATAAGGAAATTGACCATTGGCATGCTTAGGTTTAAAATTTAGATTTGACAAACCTATATATAACTATAAGTTGATAAAACTGATTTTATAAAACAAAACCTTTATTTTAAATACACATATGACAAGTTTAATGTTGAATCTTGCTCCGATACCAGCTGTAACGGAACCGTCCAAATTATAAGAGCACAAGTACAAAAACAATCACCGAAATGATCAAATTCTCGCACTTGAGCCCATATAACTCCGGTAGTCCAATGAAATCACGAGGGATTTCAAACCAACCAACATACAAGCCAAGATCGTAGTGATTCAACATAACAAGTCACATGTTACATCCATTTCACAAGTAATTCAATATACATCGGAGTTCAACATAGTTATTACAACTTACGTTGAAAAGTAGCGGAAGCAAAGTAATTTGAAACTAACATTAATCTTATTTCAAATATATGCTAGTACAACGGTCGACTTCCAACAAAAGCATTAGAGATAAGGTAACTCAGAAGGATCATGCCCATGATCACACTCTGCCACTACGGCAGGAGCCAACCAACTCTTACAGTCGTCATGATACATCACAACCTGCAACAAGTGGGGATAAAACCCTGAGTATAAGAAGGTACTCAGCTAGACTTACCCGTCAGAAACCAGAAATAAGGTGACACCAAGGATCATGCAAGGCTGATATGAAGTGGGGCTAGCTTGACAACATTTTGCATAAAAGCTTAATATAGATGATCAATCATTAATGCTTAAGCATCAAGTAAATTATCATTAACCTGTCATCTATATTAGCACCTATACTAGAGCACTCACTTTATTAGGAGCAAACAATATTAACAATAGCAGGTATAAATTGAGGCAACAATTCTATCATTATCCAATTAACCATCCGTTTAATTTAATGGAATCTACGTTGCCGCTGCTCAAGTCAAGTGCTCACTAACCGGGAGCGACGACGATTCAAATCGAATTCCTATCCAGCTGGAGGGGTATTTCTAACACTCACCGAGTCACGCCTGGCGAGGGCTGCTCAGGTCACCTTTGGTACAGTTCAGGAGCCGCGGGTCCGAATGATGTCGTGACCCCAAGGGCGACACTCTGCCAGGTGATAGAGACTCTAACCCCCCTTGGTCTCACGCCAATGTCCCCAAGCACATCCTTTCTCTCCTCCAAGAAGCAACCTACCATTCGATTCCCGGCCTGAACTGTATTACTCGGATTCGCGGTCGGAACGACTTATCCGGCCAACTAAGTGTTAGACTGCGTTCAACATGACTCAAGGACATACAGCGAATCGGTCCTTAAATGACTCAGACGGGGATAGATCCACACCCAAGACCTCCATGCCTTGTTGCTTCACTATCGTCATCCCGCCCGGTCTCATTTCATTTTATTAACACATGGTTCCATTCCACGATAGCAAATATAGTCAACCGTGCCATATATGAATATCCCTATATCTCGCAGGTGATAGGAAATCACCTGACTTCTACCGCTTAAAGCAGGGCTAAGCATCTACTCGATCCTAGTCTATGTAGGATTCAAGGATTCATATATCTGGACAAGGAATGATATAATGCAGCAAGAGTTTCCAACCAACTCCTATCACTTAATGCAACAAAACTTATAACATATATAGAATTAATTGCTTTGAAGATAAGAGGCTTATAATGCTCCGGGGCTTGCCTGGGATCCGACTCAAGTTAGAGTATGTCAGATGAATCTCGCTGAGTACATCCATCTTCGGGATAGTTCCACCAAACACCGTCGTCAGGTTTGGCTCCACGTCAGGTCCTTCACGTGCTTCAACTAACGTACCTAAATGAGGTGCAACAATACATATGTATGAATGCAAAGAAGTGCAATAAACAAAGTAATCATGCAAGCATACCAAAGTTCACCTAAACCCTAGAGCTAATTAACTTAATCCTCAAGAAGACATAACATAGAAGAGGGCAAGCACATTAATCAAGAAACAAGTCTCACAAGATTACAGGGTACCACTCAAGTATCATCAAAGATATGAGTCACATTTCAATACCCAAGCATGACAAAGTTAATCAAAGTACTAGAACTAGAAATTGCTACCTTCTGGACATCAAACCAACAGCTGAGTAATTTAATCATAACTGGAGATCTACAACTCCAAATGACTTGCAAGAAGACATTATGGAAAGCTTATGAAATTATCTAAATTTCATTTATAAACATCACAGCATGATTCCAAAGTTTAACATGTCGAATTTACACAAATACCAAAACTGGTCTAACAAGACAGAGAGCAAGCAATTCTGTAACCTAACTTTAAACAGCTGTAGTTTCTAAACCATATGGCCAAATGCCACCAAATTTTAACAGCAGCTAGATCATAAAATTCACAACAACTTTGTTATAGCACAAAAGACATGAAAACATCATTTGCATAGGGTAATTAACAATATCCTCAAATCTATTCAGAAACCTCATTTGCAAGAAATAATTATTAACTTATGTTGCAAACATATAATTGGATAAAACCAACTTTACCAACATGTCACCCATGACCAATGAACACCATAAAACATAGTGTCCATTCCTAAATAAATTCTTTTAATGCATTTTCTTAATTTATTTAGATAATTTGGTGAAATTATGAACACCTATCAAAAGTGCTCAATAAATTCTACCAAAATTACAATGGCCTACAAATGCTACCAAAAGTCTACTGTCCAAATTTTAAACCATTTGGAGATATATATCAACCCCTATGAAAAAAGACAAATAGCTATAGCAATAAATCATGTGAGAGCAAGTTAAACTTAACACTCAATATTTTCTATGAACACAAGGCCATATTATGAATCAATATGATAGAGAAACATCATACTAAGGTAATGGAAAAATATTTTCTATTTTATCATTTATATATTATTTATAAGCTATTTATCAAGCTATAAACAAGTTAAATCAATAACTTGAGCATACAGTAAGCAATGACCATGAACTTTATACCACAGTACATCCATAGCATAACAAGCCTACCGTAAAAATTTCACATCAATTGGAGCAGCACAACTCAGGATATAAAAATAACAAGCAATATAATGTAAATTCCTTATTTATCAAGGTCCAATCAAAACCCTAAGAAAACAGTGAACAAAAAGTGTGTTTAATATTTTTCCTAGCAAGTATATGTCATCACAAAATTAACAAAACAAGAATCACTATTTTTAGAGTTCTAAAACTCCAGATAAGGCTCTGGTCGAGTTTATACGTATTTTAGAGCATTTTTAAAGCTTAAATAAAAACATCAGAAAATATCTACAAACATCTAGCATTTTATGATTCCACTGCATAGATCTCTTCTCAAGGTTTCCAAAAAGTCCACCTTTACCATTTTTGGAGTTTCCTAGCATGAGATATGGAATTTAGAAGATTTACACAAAATCTGAAATTCAAATTACTAGAAAACCGAATTCTAGTTAATTCGCTAGGCGCACCCGAATACATACCCAAAACAGCCACTACTTAAACCGACAAGTGGGCCCCATGGTCCGGCCGGGCCCGCTTGTCATATGAGAGAGTCACGGGGGGGAAGGAACCGGTCCTCTGCTTCCCACGGCAGAGCAGGGGAGTTGGGGGCCGACCGGTCGCCGGCGAGGAGGGCCACCGGCGGCGGCGGCGAAGGGCGTCACGAGCATCAGGGGATCCATGCGCACCCGGTGGTGGCCGTGGCTTGACCGGAGGTGGTCGGAGGAGGCGGAGCCACGAGCGCCTGCGGTCGGCAGCAGCGCCACCGCGGCTGGCAGTGCCCCGGTGACGGCCTTGGCCCGGGGAGGAGCGCGGTGGCTTGCCTGGAGGAGCACGCACGCGCAGAGGGGCGCAGCTCGGACAACGGTGGACTGAGGCGGCATACCCACATCAAGCTCGAGCACGAGCGGCAATGGCGGCCATGGCCGGTCACCGTGACGATTTCCCCTACCTCGACGGCTTACTATGGCGCGGGTAGGTTAGCAAGATTGAGGAGACCATGATGTAGCTATGGTCGCGGCGAAGGAAGATAGAGGCGCTGCCGCGGTAGTGGATTTGGCAGCGGCGAGCTCGGAGCCCCGCTCCGGTGCCCATGGCGGACACGGCCACGGTGGTCTGCGCGCGTGAGCATGGACGAAGAGACAGAGGGAGTGGGGGGAAAATGGAGAGGAGCTCGGCATCTACGCTGGAAGAGGCCGGGGCGCGTGGAGGCAAGGTAGGAGCTCCACCCGCGCATGGTCTCCACGTCCTGGCCACGCGTCGTTCACTGGAGCCCGACGTCGAGCACGTGGTGTGCGTGAAACCGTCTGACTTGGAGGCAATGGTTGGGCTGGCTATGGGCCAAACTAGGCTATGGACCAAATGTCAAAGTTGTTCACATCAGTATACTCTACAATTTTTATTTAAGCACCATGGTCATAAGACCCACAGATTAGGAGATAACTAAGCCCAAAGTTGACAGTGTCAATGAGTTAACAACGATTAGGGGCAAGGGTCAAAACTTGATCAAATCTGCGTCAAACTTGATCCAACTTTTTACATGCCCTTCTCCCAAGAATATACTCCAACCTTTACATTGGGACCATGTGAAGTTGTTTAACAAAATCTCGAGAACGCGGCATGTCAACATGTCAAGGTCAAAAAGTGATAAAACAACTTTTTGCTGTTTTGGAAACTCTTATAGAAGGCCCAACTAAGCTCCATTTTGAGTGACACTTGATCCATTGTTTCCATCATGAAAAGTACTACAACTCATATTAAGGAACCTAATTGAGCTACCATATGAAATTGGGAGATAAAATGTCGCAAAGTAACCAACTTGCTGCTGTCACAACAAGGACTTAGAATATTTTTCTAAGTGCTGAAAACAGCAGCTGATTCCACATTGTGATCTCTATTTGGCTAGGTTAGATGCCAAACTAGCTCTTGACCATTAAACAAAGTTTGTTCTACACAAGATGAACTACAACTTTTGTTTAAGGTCAAACCTCATTACTGGTATAGAACTTAGACTTCCACTTTGGTCAAAGTAGCAACCCGATAAAGCCGAAACTAGGGTTTTAGGCCACTCGAGGCAATTTCTTGACATTTGCTCAATATGAACCCTTCATGACTTTTGTTGTAGAGTTCATCTAGAGTTATTTGGGCAAGTTTGCATGGTTTGGCTGATGATCTACAATTCCATTCACTTAATGATGTAAGTTCCAATTGGAATGGAACTTATCATTTCATGTGACTTTTTGATTCCAAACTCCATGAAACTTTTCCGGGGATCAATATAGATAGGTACCAAGGTAAGACATATGAAGATATGGCAATAACACCATCCAAACATATATCTTTGAAAATGGCCTATATGTAAAGCAATGATGCAGCATCCCACTTTAAGGTAGGCTCATCTCCATAGGTTGACATTGACATTGTCATTTCCACTGAATCTATCGTGTTTGAGCTTAAACCCGCTACTTAATTGGTGATCAACACCTGGGGTGTTACAGCCCTCCCCCCTTAAAAGAATCGCGTCCTGAGATTCGGAATGAAAGATCTTTTAAGGAAGAGAGACACGTTATCTAGTTCCCAACATCTGCTGTAGCCTCCAGCTATAAAGCTTCAACATTGGCGAACAATTTGGTCAAAGGCCCTTTCTTCTACTTATTTTTTATGGTAAAATTTGTCTGAAGAATTTCCTTCATTGACTTCCATGAAACATTGTTACTTTGGGAGGAATCCAAGATAGCACATACTGCATTCTCAGTGTACGGAGATCATTTGGTCCATGAGTGAACCACTCACAAGTACCTGACTTTCTAATGACCACAACATAGGCCATATGAACTTGACACTAGACCGAAATAATCAGAAGTATACTCGTTAAAATGACTCTATGTTCATAAAGTTTGAAAAGCAGTCCTCTACCAAAATGGCTTGAGCATAACCTTCCAAAAGGGTGAGATCATAGACGACAAATATACTCTGAGGCTAGAGGATACTGACTAACCAATAGACAGGGTCTATGTTGGTCATAGATGTTCAATCCTTCTGATATCAACTAATGAAAAACTACTTAAGGTTTCATGTGTGCAGTTCTCTTTCTCTGATGACAACACTGTATTATCTGGGTCTAACGAGGGGTTAGTGAATGTGATAGCTGACTCTGTCGGCTTCATATTCCTGCCAACAGCTACCTAATAAGATTCTTTTATCCAAAGACAACAGTTATCTGGGTTGAATCAGATGCAACCTCTTGGATAAAAACCTTTACAAGGTACCAAAGTATGTCACCATTGGAAAATAATTACTAAAGAAGGATGTAGCGAGGCCTTAAGGACAACAAAAGTTGTAATATTTACTAAACCGCGGGGAGTAGTCTACCACCAAGCGATTGAGTAAAAATTTTCCTTCGTGACTTAGTTGCACTGTAAGTTGAGTTGACTTGCAGCGTAGCAACTTTGCCAGGCCAACCTTCATCCGAGGCTTCCTCTTTGGGATCAAACAGCAGCTCTAAGATAGGAAATCTGTTGTTTGACACTTCTTAGATTGCTTTCAAATATTCCTCAACACTTTGTCCAATAAAGTTATGAACAAACCATTTGTGGCACCTAAGGGTACAAGGATATTGATCGAAACTGGGGCATGCATTCCTCTAATTCTTCACCGAAGCTGATTGAACAACTTGCACTATCTGTGTGATTGTCCAAGACAGAATTGACTTGATCACAATGGCTCTAAAAGATAGAATATCACTCAAGTTGTTGGCTAGTTGATTAACTTCTTGTTGGTTATTGCTCTGTAAGACATAGCCTTCGTAGCTACCAAAGAGTCGTTACCTAGCTGGAGATTAACCTTCCTATTGGTAACTAATCAGTTGTCTCGCAACACAAAAAAAAATTCTAAATCTTCACTCTTGTCCACAATAATCGTGGTTGATACAGAACAAATGGTTGCCATCGAGGTCAGCATATAAGGAGTCACACCAGAGATGGTTGATTTCAATTGTATGGTCATTATACATACAAAGGTTAAGATTTGCATAATGTGATGATCGAGTCTTATCCAACGGATGACTTGTCCAACAGTAAGTGTTGTGTGTCCTTTTTATCCAACAGAGATGAGATGCTTTGCTCACTAAATGATGTTCGTCAATACGGGGACAACTAAATAGAGTCACTAGGCTACCACATGTTGCAGTCTATTAATGTTTATGTCGATGACCTGTTCTTCAAAGGTCATCCTCTTAGCAACTTCAGGAGAAAGGTCTACTACTTTTGGTCCAATATAAGGGTCTTTTGATAAGATATGAAAAGACAACCAAGGAAGAAGGTCACGTGAAAATCACATCAATATTGTTCTGCAATGGATTATGATTAGAAACCATGATACCAGCGCGTGCCGAGCAGCACAACCTTGTGTGTGCACCCACAGGAGGCTCTCGGTTTCGTCGCGGCACCATTAGTTGCTACTCACAACACCATTACTGAACATGCACCCGATGAGGAATTTCAAATGGCATAGATTGGGTTGTCAAGGTAGATGAATGAATTTGCAAGCACACGATTTAGAGGCCATAGCAGAGATACATTGCGTCACACTAGCTAACCTTTAGGAGAGGTAACCAAAAGGTCCAACATAGATTTGGGTATGGTCTCCACAAAAAGGGTTGGAAAACATCCACGGCTTATAAAAAAACATATAGGAGAACTAAACTTTGGGCTTTCGGTCAAGCAAAGGCATGGATACAAACATTCAAGGTAAGCAACCATGGCTACACGCTTAGGCTCATAAGGGAAAGAACCTAATTGGAGATGATACCCAAGAGATTGTTTCACGTAACTCGAGTGTTGCCCTAAGATAAAGCTATTCGACACTCGCATGCTTACCGAGGACAAACGAGGTGACAACTATGGCACTACCTAGATAACAATCATACATACAACATCACCGTCAAGCAGACAATTGAAAAATTTCAAACGAATGAGCTTAAGCAATCAATACAAAGCACAAGGCTCACCCAAAATAAGCTTTTATCTCAAGCATGAACCAACCTCAGTGCATGAAGTTCGCAGTTTTCTTGGTTTAGCCGGTTACTATCGTCGCTTCATACCGGATTTCTCAAAGATTGTCAAACCAATGACAAGCCTATTACAGAAGGATCATAAGTTTATATGGACAGAGGAGTGCGAGGTAGCTTTCTGCACCTTGCGAAAGTTGTTGACCACTACTCCTGTTCTGGCCCAACCGGATATAGAAAAGTCATTTGATGTGTTCTGTCACGCATCTAAGAATGGGTTAGGATGTGTACTAATGCAAAATGGAAGGGTCATTGCCTATGCCTCATGTCAATTGAGGATGCATGAAGTTAACTATCCTACACATGATTTGGAGCTTGCAGCAGTAGTGCATGCTCTAAAGATTTGGAGACACTACCTGCTGGGTAATGTGTGTAATCTCTTTACAGATCATAAGAGTCTCAAATACATTTTTACCCAATCTGAGTTGAACATGCGACAGAGAAGATGGTTAGAGCTGATAAAGGACTATAATCTAAACGTGCATTATCATCCCGGGAAGGCTAATGTAGTAGCAGATGCACTGAGCAGAAAATCACATGCTATTGATGTGCAACCATTGTTTGAAGAAGGGTTCAAATTGTTATATCCTGCTGTGTTGCATAATATTCAGATCAGTTGTACTCTGGAAAACCAGATCATTGAAGGTCAGAAGACAGATAAGGGAATCTTTCATATCAAGGAGAAGATGAAGAGGGAACCCATCAAACACTTTCGATTGGATGACCAAAGAGTGTTATGGTTTAAGGATCGCCTGGTGGTACCTAAGGATAGAGAGCTTAAGAACAAGTTGATGAATGAGACCCATCATTCCAAGCTATCTATTCACCCCGGAAGTAGTAAGATGTACCAAGATTTGCGACCCCGTTATTGGTGGACTAAGATGAAAAAAGAAATTGCAGCATACGTTGCTCGTTGCGACATGTGTTGTAGAGTTAAAGCTCTTCACATGAGACCTGCAGGACTTCTGCAACCCTTGTCTGTACCCGATTGGAAATGGGATGATATAAGTATGGATTTCATCACTGGTCTTCCCACCACACAAAAGGGACATGATTCTATTTGGGTAATAGTAGATCGTCTCACCAAGACAGCTCACTTTCTGTCAGTTAAGACAACATTCCAACCACCTCAATATACAGAAAAGTACATTGCTGAGATTATCCGATTACATGGTATACCAAAAACGATCGTGTCTGATCGTGGTTCACAGTTTACCTCTCGTTTTTGGGAACATCTTCATAAAGGTTTGGGTACTAGTTTGATTCGTAGTACGGTTTACCATCCACAGACAGACGGGCAGACAGAACGAGTTAATGTTGTACTTGAAGATATGCTTAGAGCTTGTGTACTATCATCCAGAGGCACATGGGAATCCTGGTTACCGTTGGTAGAATTCGCTTACAACAACAGTTACCAAGAGAGTATCAAGATGGCACCTTTTGAAGCTTTATATGGCAAGAAGTGCAGGACACCGTTAAATTAGGTAGAGCCTGGAGAAAGAAGGTTTTATGGAATTGATTTTGTAAATGAGGCAGAGAAGAAGGTCCGTATTATTCGGCAAAACATGCAAGCTGCACAGTCCCGTCAGAAGAGTTATGCAGACAAGAGAAGAAGACCATTGGATTTCCATGTGGGTGACTATGTCTATTTGAAGGTTACCCCTATGAAGAAGAAACGGTTTGGAATCAAGCAGAAACTGTCTGCTAGATATATCGGACCATACCAGATCATAGAGAAAAAAGGTCCCGTGGCGTACAAGTTGCGATTGCCAGAAGGGATGAGTTCGATCTTTCCCGTCTTTCACGTATCCCAGTTGAAGAAATGTCTGCGTGTTCCGGAAGAGAGAATAGAACCGCAGGGTATTCGGATCAAGGCGGACTTGGAATATCGTGAACAACCAGTTCGAGTCCTGGATACTAAGGACCGAGTCACTCGGAATAGAGTGGTAACAACCTACAAGATTCAGTGGAGCCATCATGATGAGAGTGATGCTTCATGGGAAACGGGAGAATATCTTCAAACCTCGTATAAAGATTTTTATGATAAATGGTTCGTAACTGAAAATCTCAGGACGAGATTCTTATAAGGGGGAGGGCTGTAACACCCCTGGGTGTTAAGCATGCATTAGCATTTCAAAGCATAAAGCATTCAACATCATTTCATGACTAGCATTGCATGAAATATAGCTCTTTTAAATTTAAACTTGAAAAGCAAATAATTAGAACCCTAACTTTGATGTAAATGCCAAAAAGGTAGTATACTTTTGGGTATTAGCAATTTTAAATAATCTAGAATAAATTAACATGATTTTTGGAGCAATTCTTGAATTCAAGTTTTTCTCAAAGTTTGTTTTAAAAATATTCTAAACAAATAAATTTTTGATTAACAATTTAGCTTTAAATCCTAAATTCAAAATCTATTGAGAATTTTGAAAAGTGCCCTACATGAAAGTTGTAGAGAATTAAATTTTGAACAACTTTTATTTTGGGCAAAAGTTCTAAAAACCTCTTTTTCATCTTCAAATTCAAATTTGAAACAAATATAGAAATCGGAAAAATTTTATTTATAAAAGAAAAATCGGTTTTTCGCTTTAGTGGGCCGCGGCCTCCCTTTCGGCCCAGCAGCGCAGGGGCTTCCTCCCGCGCCCCGCGCCGGCTTCCTCCCGCGCGCGCGTGCACGCGACGCCGTGGCGCCGCGGCAGAGCTCGGCCGCCGCGTGGCAGAGCGGAGGCGACGTCGCGCGACATGCGCCCATGTGGCCCCCGCTGCCCCGCGCTTACCCCGCCCGAACTCGCCTGCTCCCGCTCACTCGCCTCAGTCCGCTCCTGCTCGCTCTCGCGTGCCTCGCCAGCGCCGCAGCACGCCGAGCCGCCGCCGTGCCATTGCCGCGCCTCACCTCGCCACCGCGGCTCCTCTGCCAAATTCTGCCCGCCCTAGCATTCCCCTCTTCCTGACCGACCTCGTCGAGTCACTGGACGCGCACCTCGGCAAGGTAAGCGGCCAAATTGGCCGTCTCCTCCCCCGCCGGTGAGCCCGCCGCCGCGGCTCCCGTCGGTCCCACCTTTCCGCCATCACCTTCCCCTCCTCCACGTGCGCACCATGATCGCCTCCGCTCGCTGGAGCTCGTGCGCCCGTCCATGACCTCCGCCATGGCCGCTTCGGCCCGTGCTCCGCTCTTCCTCTAGCCCCGATAACCACCTCGTTGGGTTCATGCGGTTGCGGGGAGTCACCTGCTACTGACCTCGTCGCCGGCGACCTCGCCGACGGCGAGATTTCCCCGGTCAGCGCCTTCCCCGGCTCGGCTCCGGCTGACCGGTGGGGTCAGCTGACCCATGGGACCCATCTGTCTGTCTCTCGGTGGGAGTTGGGGGTGAAACCGCGGTGTGCGCGTAGCGTTGAAGGCCGGTTAAATTTTCGGTTTTAAAGAAATTGATTTTCTCAGAATTATGAAACAGCTTTGAAAAATCATATCTCAAGATTTATAGCTCCAAAAATGATGAAACAAATTTTGAAATGTTCCTCTTGAATAGATCTACAGTTTAAAAATACCTCATATTATTTTTGTAACACTTTACTGTGCAAATTTATTTAATTGCTATAAATGCTGATATCTTAGAAAATATGTAGTAAATAAAATAAGGAAGGGAAAATGTGATTCTTGTTGCTTTAATCTTTATTAGTGATGTACTTTTTAAGAAAAATATTAGTGAAGGATGTTCTGTGAGAAATTTTTGAAGTGTAGTTCAAATGCTTTTAATTGATAATCTTTGTTATTTTTAGTAGAAAGCTAAATTTGTATAGAACATACATGTGATAATTTTTGTAGTGTGTTAGTTTACTGTTAGTAACATAGGAAAAATGTGAAATCTATTGTTTGATACTTTTTCTAGTACAAAATAATTTTATGCTCATATTTAGGCTATAACTTGTTTATTTTGTACAGGCAGTTTTACATAGGCAATTCTCATGAAAATTTAGTAGTAGGTTAGTTAGGGTAAGAGTAATCTACTGTAATTTTTGTAGATTTTTATCTACACCAAAAATAGATGTTGTTGTGTAACCCTAGTTAAATAGGGAATAAAAGATTATTCTTTATGAGAAATTAAGAGAAATAAAATATGTTTGGTGTATCTTTGAAGCATCATTATGCCTTGCTGATGTTGTGGTTGAGTTAAGTTGGTAAGCTTTGGTAGCTTAGGTTCACTTGTATGTGTAGATGATAGGCTAGCTAATAGAAGAATAAGGTGCATGTTTTAGGGTATATGTTCTTGGATGACGTGGACTACCTTGTAGAAGAAATAGTTATATTCAAACTGCTCATTCCATGTGCTCATCTGCATCTCATGTCATCAAAGCACTCCACCACAATCCGATGCATCATTCGCATGTTTACTTATGCACTTGCATCATACAGGATCGCAGGAAGAGTCGTAGGTAGCAGTACAGGAGGAGCAGGCTTGGACGGATCAGCAGGAGCCCCAGGCACAGGAGGTGCCCGAGGAGGAAGAGTTAGGCGAGGAGCTGCCAGAGTGCGTCGACCACCATCCTAGCTCGTTCGAAAGAGGCAAGCCCCGGAGCATTTTAAGTCCCCTATTTTATAAAAGTTGTTCCTTACTACATGAACTATAGTTATATATATAGTTGCATTAAGTTATAGGAGTTGAGTGAAACCGTTGTTGCATTATTATCTTGGCCACCGGATTATCTTTCACCCTGTTAGGTCAGGATCGAGTAAATTGCTTAGCCATGCTTAGACCGGTAGAAGTCGGGTGATTTCCTGTCACCTGCGAGTTATAGGTGGATACCGGGTTATGGTTAGCTGTAATTGTGATCATAAAAAGTAACCAAGTGTTGATGGATAAACGAAGACCGGGCGGAGTCTTATAGGGTTTTGGACTATAGTGATTCCGTCTGTGTCAATTAAGGACCGATCGTTGCTCGTCCCTCTTGTCATGTTGAACGCATGGCTCACATTTAGCTGGCCAAATAAAGTACCTTTTGACCGCGAAGCTAGTGACACTTTTCGAGCCGGGATAAACTCGGGTTGGCAGACTGGTGTTGAAGGGGGTGTAACGGGGACGCAAAGAGTGAGCCCAAGGTGCGTCCTGGCAGTCAGGCGGTCCCTGGGTAGTGCGATCTATGATTGTTATCCCGCGGCTTCTTGGAAAGTATCATTGGTGATCTACGCGACCCTGACGGGGGAAAAGCAGGGTTTGTGTGAGGAATAAATCTCCAGCTGGATAGGAATTCGATTCGAATCGCCGTCGCTCCCGGTTAGTGAGCACTTGACTCGAGCTATGGCATCGTAGTAACATTAATGGAACACTGATAGTTAAGTGAATGATGTTGGAAATGCTAAACCTGATATGGTAATGTAGATTGTTAATGATGAATCAAGTGATTGTTTTAGCAATAGGTGCTTACCTAGCTCGAATAGGTTATACTAAAAGTGATGCAAAAAGTACTGGTATAGTTTTTCATAACAACTTATGCTTTTCGCAAATGAGTCAAGCCCGTTCAATCTATAAAGCCTTGCATGATCCTTGGTGTCCTTTATTTCTGGTTTATGACGGGTAAGTCTAGCTGAGTACATTCTCGTACTCAGGGCGTTGTTCTCATTGTTGTTGCAGATGGTCAGATGTACTATGGGTACTGCTCCAACTTTCTGTATCCGGCGATGGGCGACAACTAGGACCTTGGGCAAGGGTCACTCTGTTCGTCTTATCTAATGCTTTTGTGGACCATGACTATCTACTGGCACTGTATTTGAACTAAGCGTGTGTGTAAAACTACTTGCTTCCGCTATGTTATTTTAAACTATGTTGTAATAACTTTTATTCCGAACTCCGATGTACTCCACTTTTATTGTGAACTCTATGTATCATGTGAACTGTGGCTGCTAAATCAGTACGATCTTGGTTGTATATTGGTTGGTTTGAAATCCCTCGTGATTTCACGGAATCTCGGGTTATACGGGTTTAAGTTTGATAAATTAACCGCCTCGGTGGAAGATTTTCTTACTTAATCTCGTATAATTACGTTGATCCGTTACACCAAAGTTGATTAATAACAATATTATGATGTTATTTAAGAGTTTTGTCATGCACTAATTCTATTTCTGTCCAACGGTGATGTAGAATTAGTGTAGAGGACATCTGTATGAGTTAAAGAAAGTGCTTCTGAACAGAAGAGTGCATTTTGTTCACATTTTCTGTTGTAAAGTTAAAGTTAATTATCTTCTCATTAAATTCGCACTAACGGGAGGATTTAATTTGAAGAGCAATTATAGTTATTCAGTAAATGATGAAAAGTTTATCCTCCAGTTAAAATTAGAACCAACGCAAAAATTTCAATTGGAGGAATAGTCGGTTTATGGTTAGGATAAATTATGATATTGTTATTTTCTGACCAACATTAATGATAACAATATTATAAGTTTATTTATGAGCTTAAGGTTGAAGTTTAAATCTCTGATAAATTTTGCATCAAAGTGACTGATTTTTCAGAGAATAGATAAAGATCGAGAAATGTATTTTCATGTTTCCGCAGCAATGATGATGATAATCTTCTAATTAAATTCAAACCAACGGAAAAATTTAATTTTGAAGAGGGTTATAAGATAATTGAGTTTTACGTATGTTAATTTCATTTTTGCCCAACGGTGATGTGAAATTAATGTAGAAGAATGATGTTTTGTTATATTTCTGTCCAACGGTGATATAGAATAGAAATCAAAGATTTTAAAGTTTAATGCGCATGTTTTTAACCAGACCAACGTAGGGTTAATTTCATGCTCATTATTGTTGATTACTGTTGATTAAAGTTCTTCAGACAGAGATCTTCATGCTTTCATTCTTGAAGGCAGAAAAGAAAGTGATATGGGTACTTGTGACTCAAATGATGAAAAGACTAAGTGCAAGTTCTATGAGAAAGAAGGCCATTGCATGAGGGACTGTATTCTCTTTAAGAGTGGCTTGAAAAGAAAAGTTTTCAAAGATTTCAGGGATATTGATCTAAGAAAAGAAAATAGAACAATAAGAGTTTAGTTTAAGAAATACCTTTTATGTACTCTTTATGAAGAAGAATTTAGTTTTTACTTTTATCATCATGATAAGAGATGTAATAAGCAATATAATTTTTTTAATCATCATGATATAAAATGTAATAAGTGATATGCATGTTTAATTTGACCAACGTCGGATTAAACATGTGTATTAAAGAGTATTCGGATTTATTCCTAAATTTGATGATTAAATATGAGCCAATCCTGACATTTATGTCCCTTCAAGGGAATTATCTCGCATGGTGAGAAAAAGTTTGTGATAGTACCCGTATGGCGGGAAAAGTTTGAGAAAATACCCGCATGGCGGGGTAAAATTGGCATAGTACTTATGTTAATCAATTCTGCATGGCGGGAGAAGTTTGGCATAGTACTTATCCTGTATGGCGGGAGAAAGTTACGATGATTCATGTGCTTTTAGTGTATCCCGCACAGGGAGAAAAGTTTAGGGTAGCTCTTATGCTATCCTAGTATGAGTTTAAGAACAAAAGGAAGTTGCAAACGAACCTCATGATAAGAATGGCACGCAAGCATGACTTGCAAAAGTACTGACAATAAAAGACTTTGTTGAGTTCTTGAAGTGAAATAAGGAAAAAGTACTCACATACGAATTAAGAAATAATTTCACTTGCACGATGTAATCATGTGGATGAAATAAGTAATCAAAGTTTCTTCATTCACAAGAGTTCTGAATAGTTTTTGAAATTGTGGTAGAAAAGTTCATACCACATTTTGAGGGGGAGAAATATGAGATCAATTAAGAAAGATAATTAAGAAAGATACTACCCCATACTCAGATAATGCGATGCATACTATGCATTGAAGGAAAGAGTGATCTATAAAAGATAAATGTGATCATCGGAGAGTAAGACGGTCATAATAACGATACCCCTAAAGTAAAGAAATAGCTAAATAGATAGGACAATCTGGGGGAGCATGTTACAAAAGGACCTAACTCCGCAAGGAGGATAAATAGTATAAACAAGGATCTTATTACACAGGACCTTAAAGAATCAATTGTCTTTTGGCAATAAAAGTCAAGAAATGCTAGTAGCTGAGGCCCCAGAAGTCTCAAAGAATAAGAGAATTAGATATATCTGATGATTATAAAGTCTATATTAGTGAAATTCAAATAGAAAGTGATTCCACCTCATTTGAAGAAGCTATGAGAGGCGTTCACTCATCCAAATGGTAAGAAGCAAAGGAAGATGAAATGAAATTGATAATACCAACGATGTTTGAGACTTAGTAGAAATTCCTAATTGAGCCAAAACAGTAGGCTGTAATGGGTCTACAAGTCAAATGTGACTCTAAAAGGAATATAGAAAGATATCAAGGAGCACCAATAATATTTTGGGATCTAGAATAAATTTCTAAGGAGCCAAAACAGTAGGTTGTGATGGGTCTACAAGAAAAAATGTGACTCCAATGAAAATATAAAAAGCTATAAAGTGCCACTTGTGGCGAAAGGACTTGCGCGAAGAAAATAAATAGATTATAATGAGTGCTAGTGGCACTTCATGATCTAAGTTGCATCAGATGAAAGTAAAGACGGTATTCTCCAATAAAATTTGTATGAAAATGATTACATGGCACAACTCAGAGGTTTTGTCATGGAAAGAAAAGAACGTAAGGTGGACTAGAGCAAGTTTCTAGACAATGACAATTAAAGTTAAAGAGTCAATTAGATATTTGGGTTAAAGAGAATGAGAGGACAATTGCGTTTGTACAAAGTTATAGAATGAAAAATTTATTTCCTAATCCTGTATATGTGGATGATATTTTACTTGCTAGTAATTATGTCAATCTACTGCTTGAGAAGAAGAAGTTATTGTCCTCAAGGTTCAATAAAATGTCTCGGTGAAATGTCTCTCATTATAAGAATTGAAACTCAACGAGATAGAAGAAAGGGGTATTAGTACTATTGCATGGGCATACTTAGAAAAGATTCTAAAGAAATAAAGTATACATGCGAAAAAACCTGCACCTGTTCCTATAGTAAAGGTAATAGTTTTAGGAACTTTAGTGTTCCAAGAATCAACATGAAATAGATCAAATAAATATGGTACCATATGCTTCGGCAGTTGGAAGCTTAATGAATGCACAAGTATGATATTACCCTGACGTAGTTTATATATCCGAGTCATTTTGGCAAAAGTCCAGTCCAGATATAGATCACTGGAATAGAGTTAAGAATGTCGGCCTCATGCTAAGAAAGAATGAATAAGTACTCTCAAATAGTTGTTGGTGCAAATGTTAAATTTTGGCGAGATGTTTAATGAAACCCACATAGTAGCTGACACTCGCAGTTGGAGTTTTATTGTGAAAAAACTCCAAAGAAACATTTTTAGTATCATCAGTGATGTAAAGTTACAGTATAACATGTTATGAGGCTACGAGACAGGCAAAATGGCTAAGGAACTTGTACCCGGAATTGATAATGGTTGACAACAGCAATAACCATTTAAGTAGTTTACTCCTATGACAACAGATCAAGTGTGCTGCCAAACACATTGACGTTAAAGTTATACGTTGTAAAAGACAACGTCTAGAATCATACTAAAAGTATTGAACGTAAAAGTAACAAGCAAGTGCTTGCGGATCCGCTTAACAAAGACTTACCACACAGTGTGTTCAGAGAACACACAGTCGACATGGGTTTACGGGAAAGCCTATGACTTCCGGATAATAAAGGGCCCAAAAGTTAAAGAATCTGTTTCAGAACAAATACGTGTATTGTAGCTGTTAAATCTATCGGCGATTGACCGTGACGATGAGGCATACTCTATACACTGATTTGTGATGGAATAGTGAAACAAATAAGTGTGAAGTAAAGTAAGTTTAAAGTGTAAGATGAGATCAATGGGGAGAATGTTAGAATTGATCTCATTCATCTTAACTCAACGGTCGAGACGGATCCCTTGACCGCGTCGTGATCGGAGACGTCCAGCCCAATGACACGGCTGGTGGGCCCATATCACGCAGCGCCATAAATAGGAGGTGAGGGTCAAGGCACATATCAAGAGGTTCACTGTCGCCATCCCTCCGTCCTAACCCTAGACCGATCGAGAGGGAGGCGCTGCCAGCGACAGGAAGCGTCACTGCCTTTGCCGGACATCACTGCAACCATCCTCTTCATCGACTGTTGCTGCCTGTGCGCAGACTCCATCGACGAACGCGATGGACGCCTCCAGCTCCTCCAAGCCCACTGATCAGTGCCTCACCTCTCCCTCTACATCTCCCTCTCTCTCTCTCTGGTTATTGTGTTGATGGACGCCTCCAGCTCCTCCAAGCCCACCGGTCAGTGCCTCACCTCTCTCTCTCCATCTCCCTCTCTCTCTGGTTATTGTGTTGATCTACACGTTCATCCCATTTACAAGTGAAACACCCCACTAATCCACACACCTAGATGGTCCTAAGACCTAACACTGAGGCGTCTTGCTCATGGCCGTCGTGACTGCCCAAGGTGGCCTCTGGGGCGTTTGGCTCATGGCCGTCGTGACTGCCGAAGGCGGCGTCTGGCTCATGGCCGTCGTGCGTCTGGGGCCTGGCGACCTCTGGTTCATGGCCGTCGTGACTGCCCAAGGCGGCTTCTGGGCGTCTTGCTCATGGCCGTCATGACTGCCCAAGGCGGCCTCTGGGGTGTCTGACTCATGGCCGTCGTGACTGCCCAAGGCGGCTTCTGGGTCGGGCACGTGACATGCGACGTTTTACCTAAACGTATACTTGTAAATGATTATTATTCCCTATACTTGTACTTGTATACAATTGAGTTTATTAGGAAGTATGTCCATGTACCTAAATGTATAGTACTAGTATGCGTGCATACCTGTACTATTGTTTTGATTAGGAAGTATGTCCACATACCAACAGGAAATTTTTTTAGGAAGTATGTCCACGTACCGATAGGAAATTTATTAGGAAGTATGTCCACATACCAATAGTATGAGTACATACGGTTTTTTTTGTGAGGAGTATGAGTACATACGTACTTCTATAGTAGGGAGTATGTGTATGTACGCATTATATGAGAAAGTGTATGATTGGATACTTGTTTTTTGATGAGTATAAGTATAGCCAAGGAGAGAATGAACACATACATATTTAACGGGGACCAAGCAATGCAAGTATGTCATTTTGAGAACCAGAGTATATATGTATACTTAGAGAGTATGAGAATATACTCATTCGTAGGAAAGTATACAGGTTCGGGAGTATGTTTATATACTTATCTGACGCATGTGATTATATTAGTATAGGTACATACTTTTTCGACAAACGAGTATATGTAGATACCTTTTCTGGCACAGGAGTATCAGTTCATACATTACTATATTATGGTACTAGCATTTATCTCTCAGCTTGCTTAGTCGCGGATCCACCGAATTCTGAATGCTTCTTGGTTGTCGGATGGGCACGCGGAATGTTGAACAACATACGCGACGCAGACGTAGCCACTCGCTGCAGTCTGTGCAGGAGTAAACAAATCAATTTATTATTCCACGTACAATTTGATCGAACCTGGATGAAGTAAAAATTACAAAAAGAAATCATATGTACGTGTACCTGTACTGAGTTACTGACCAACGGCGCATCAGTCACCTCCCATGCCTGGTGAAAGAAGCTGCCTCTGGTGAAAGAAGACGAGCAATTCAATTTGATCTAAAAAATACTACGAACCAGATCAATCACAGTCACCTCCTATGTCTGGTGAAAGAAGCTGAATCTGGATCTGCCTCTGGTGAAAGAAGATAAGCAATTCAATTAGATTAAAAAATACTACGAACCAGATCAATGAAAAGGCAAAACCGGGGACCTCCCTCCGCACCTGCACGGCCGCACGCCAGCCAGGGAGCCGGAGAACTCCGAACAAGGCCGCATCCCGCGGGATCTGAGGAGGCGAGAGAAGGCCAGCAGAGCACCGGCTGAGAATCTCCGGCCCGCCGCCGGGCAGAGAACTTGGCTCGAAGGCTGAAGCCACCACCTGCGAAAATCTCGGGAGGGGGGAGGAGAAGGCTGGGAGGACGAGGAGCTCCACCTCGCCGCCACGGTTGAGGATGACGCCGCCATGGGTGGAGGTGCTGTTACCGGTCACGGGAAGCGTGTCCGCCCCGGTCGTGGGGGAGAGGGGCCGCCGCCGGTCGTGGGAGGAGCGCCACTGGTCGCGGCGAGGTGAGACCGTGAGAGGGAGGGAAGCGCCGCCGTAGCAGCGTATGTCTTCTGGTCGGTCGACGCAACAAATTAAATGACGAGCTTGCGATCCAAAACAACTCCTAGAAAAGTGGATTGTTTTCTTATTATTACGTATTAATTAAATAAATTAATGGATCCGTTAGTTGAACCCGCTAACCAATATGGCACCACGTCATGTGTGCGTGAAATAAACCGTGGGGAGGTGGGAGTAGCTACTCCCCACGGAGCAGGAAATATATATATATATATAATCATCTATATCTACCTAATAATAAATTATGAAAATTTCTGTACACTTTTTAGTTTTCACCTTAGATTTCTGTCTGTCAGATGGTGTGGGCTTTCTTGCGGCCCAATTTAGCCAGCCCAATGGCCCACTCTAGCATGTGGTCATGTGTTACAATAATACCTTTATATTTATTAGGTAAAACTTCTGTCATATAAATTTCCTTTCGTTTGATTTTTTGTTGGTCTTCCATCCGATTTTTGTTGTTGTATCTGTTATCCTCATAGGTGGCTTTTATTGATTTTTTAAGAATAATTATTATGAATCTTTGAATCTTGATTTTTCTTTATGATTTTTTCCTACTACCAAGTTGTTAACATAAATTTGATTAGAAAATATTCAAACCTAGATTAACATGTGATTCACCTAATCAAAATGTGAGTAGAAAATTTAAATAGTTTATTGTCTAATCTATTCTAAATAAATGTGTCTATACAATCATCAACGACGGCTAGCATGCGAAAACTCAACTCAAGTGAGTTTTCCATCTAACTCTTTGTTGGCATTAATATGCTGCCGCATCAAGGAGGTGAGCCCGGACGCCATTCATAATAGCTCAACATCTATATCAACAACACTGTCTCACCGAAAAGACGAGTCTGGATGTCATCGTGGCCGGCTCCGCATCTACACCAATAATACACGCCTAATGCACGTAATGTGGTCATCATAAGATAAATTAGAGCTTTTAAAGTTTATAGAAAGGGTAAAACATAAATACATATATAAAATTCTACCCTCGTTTGCTATTAACGTTTCATAGCTTTTTTTCCTCTCGTTGCAACGCACGGGCAACTTTGCTAGTCATCATAATAAAGAGGCAAAATTTCTGCCATGATTTTTTTTCACCAATTATCTTACGTGTAAGATGTAATCGTCCATGACTCAATCTCACGTAAGACTCAATCTCGCGTCAACACGATAGAAAAACGGATATGCACACATACAACACACATACAATTTGGCTTACGTCCAAGATTGAAAACTTTTTGTCAAATGAGATAAAAGTGCTACCGTGTTTATTAAACTTTTAACACCCAAACCAAACGGGGCCTCAGCTGCATGTAAGGGGTGTGTCTGCAGCGATGCTAAACTTGATGCTTCAATTCGGATGCGCCGGCATGGAAGTCTGGGTTGCGTGTAGGCCACTTGTATAATTGCTGTCTTGTTTTCTTCGGACGCCATGCTCCTATTTTTAGATCGACTGAGGCTGGGCAGACGCTCTCGGCGCAGCTGGGAGCCTGTGGGATGTGAAGATTCTCACAGCGGGCCATTCAACTAACGGCTCTTTTTCTTGATTACCGATGTGGCAGCGGGTGATTTTCAGACACTACTACCAGTGATCTGGTAGGGCTAGCTTGTTTTCAAGTTGCTATAGTTTTTTTATGGCATGCTGCACAAGTGACTACTTTTGGGTGCTGCGGTATCTTGGATGGGTGGATATATTATATGATGATGATTTAGGGGGTGACAAACTGTCAAACTCGATTGGCGGGCAGTTGGAGCGTCGATGGACGCTGCCGATATACAAAATCAATTACGTGTGCACTCCTAGTACTAGTAACCGTGGGCAGCGGGGTGTCCTTTTCTACTGCCCGTATTGTTTTACTAGTCAGGGTTGTCGGCTTAGCGGGCACGCAGATTTGAATCCTTTCAAAAAGAGAGCGTCGCGCAGAACGCAATTTGGAATTTTATACTAGAGACCGAGACGCGACTTTTCAAAATAGTACTCCGCAGTCCCGCTAGCGCAAAACGCCTATAAAACATACTTAGGCTTATAAGTTCAAATGCTGCTTTTGCCGCCCACGCCCAGAAAAGAAAGAAACCCTTCCTACTCGTCGTACTCGATTATTCCGGTGAGCATCGCATGGACATGGACCGGCGCTATTCCGGGCTAACCAAGCTAGGCTTCGGTGTCCTGGCGTGCAACTCGGTGCTCGCTGTCTGCAAATCCTGGGGCGACGTCGGCTCCGTCGCATTCGTGCTCGTCGCCGATGCGGCACTCGTCCTCCTCTTCGTCTGCCTCCGTGAGTTCGAGCGCCGCCGCCTTGCTGTCGGGGCCACAGCAGGGAGCGGCAGGGTTAAGGCTGCGGTGTGGGCGCTCACCACGCTGCTCACGGGCATGTTCGCGTGCAGGGTGGCTCCGCTCATGCCGCCACCCGTGGACGCTCTGGTTTGGGGCATGGCCACCGCCACGGCCGCCGGCGGGCTGTGGGCGTTGTTCTTCAACTAGCTAAGCTAGCCCATAGTAGGTTGCAATGGTGCATGATCTCTAGTATTTGCGTGTTGCTTTGTACTATTCTACTTACACATTGGATTTGTTGTGACTTGTGACTTGAGGTGCTTACCCCTGTTTGTACAATAGCCCTGTTCGACTGGCTGGAAAAATGGTCGCTGATATTGATGCTGATTTGTTGTGAGAGAAAACACTGTTATTTTGCTGAAACAGTATGGCTGATAAATTCAAGCGAACAGGGCCTATTCCTTGCTTCGTCACCTCGGTTTCTTCTTCTGGAACTGGATTCCACATCATTGCATTCGTTGCCGCTCTAAAATACGAACATCGTCTTGAATCTTGATAGTCGCCGTAGTTCAATGAGCGTCAGCTTGATGGAGAGAGAGAAGCGTGGGAAGGGGCAAGGTGCCGACTGCCGAGGCAATACTGCACTGCTCTACGGAACTCAGATTTTTCATTCCGAGGCTCGCAAACTATGTGGTGGCGCCAGTGCGGAGCGGCACCGTTTACAATAATTTCCATAATATTCTGACCAGGACGTCCGTCCGGGCGTGCTAGTCCGGACGTCTCGTTCCTGGGCCTGCGCAGCGCGGGTCCAACAATCCCCACTCGGTGGCCACGAGCTTCTCTAATAAAAAAAATACAGAAATTCCCAATCCCCACTCGCTTCACTTCACGTCACGGCTCCTCTCTGCTTCGCCGTCGCACGTCACGCAGCGCCCCCATCCCTCACCGCATCTGTCGCCGTGCCGCACTCTATCGCTCCCCGCCATCCACGCTCCACCTCACTGCGCCCCTTCCCACGCAGCGAGGTGCCCCGTCCCGCGCCCTATGTGTCGTGCCCCGTGCCACGCAGCTGAGCGTCATGCCCCATCCCCCGCCGGGTGAGGTGCTGCCGATGCTGCCATTCCCCCATGGCCACTTTGACGTCGGCGCCGCTGCGACGCTCATCCTCAGTTCGCAACATCAGAGATTTGGAGTGGCCAGACCAAGCCAGGCGTAGGCGTAGCTGGCTGTTGCGATGCCATGCCACCATCCTCGCCCGCAGGCTGGCTGGAGCAGATCATTCCCCGCTCTGCTCTACGTTGTCCGTAAGAAGAAGGGTTAAAAATACATGTTACAAGTGTATGTTTCAAGTGTTTCAGATGTTCATAAGTATGTTGCAAGTGTTTCATATGTATATTGCAAAAGTAGATCAAGATGCATATGTTGTAATGGTTGTACATGTATGTTGCAAGCTTCTATTCCCAATGTTTCATCTGTTTTTTTATACGTGTGTTGCAAGTGTGTTTATCTGGACGTTGCATATATTTGACACATATGTTGCATGTGTTTCATCTAGATGTTGCATATATTTTGCAATGTCTTTTCCAAGCGTTTTTCAGGTGTCTTTCAAACGTATTTGTCACAAATACGTCGAAGGAGCTCGGCGGGAAAGCAGGTGAGCGACTACCGGCTGAGCACATGGACGGCGCGGCGACGTGGTACCGAGGAGCCTTAGCTCCGAGGTCAGTGGCACCACCGTGCGAGTGGAACTTAAGACGAACTTGGGCCGCAACGGTCGGCCCCGAATAGCAAAGCAGCAAATAGGTAGACCTGCGACTCATTCGAAAAAAATACAGGATTTCAGTTAAATATACTTTAGTACACTGAGGCTAGAAAGCACTGCAAACTGTGACCTTGTTGGAAGTTCGAAGAAATAATTCTCGACGACCACAGGCGACAGGAATGCAACTAGTTTGCACCTGGCCTCGAATCTTAGCTTTTGCCAAAAAAAACCCTGTCAAACTAGCAATGCAATGAAATGTTCTAGAATTTTGCTCAAAGAAATGGTCTTAAAATTGTCGGGCCAACTACAAATGACGTCTATAAATTCAAATTCTGCCGGAGATAGCTGCGGTAGGCGGGACCGATTGCAATTAATAATAAATGAATAAATAGTACAACTAGCCGTTGGTGGAGCGGATCACCTATACTGGGTGAGGTGAGTAGGTGACAGCCAATTATATTCCCGTTGTTTCGTTGACAAGTGATATATAACACGTACCAAACGTTCTCCCAATGCTAATCCTGTCTATAGTACGCGTTTAGTTTGAGCTGCCATACTACGAACAACCTTGGTTCTCTTTCCTGCCCCTGCCTAATCGCATGGACGAACATTTCTCCGGCCTAAGCAAGCTGGGCTTCGGCGTCCTGGCGTGCAACTCGGGGCTCGCCATCTACAACTCCTGGGGCGACGCGACCTCCATCTCCTTCGTGCTGCTCGCGGACGCCGCGCTCGTGCTCCTCTTCCTCTGCCTCCGCGAGTTCGAGCGGGGCGGCAGGGCAGGGAGGACGCCAAGATCAAAGCCACGGTGTGGGCACTCATGACACTGCTCACGGCTCAACTTGCAGGTGGGGCGCTCGCCGCAAGCCGCACGCTCGCCCCGCAAACTTCGGCTTCGTGGCTATTGTGGCCCAGCCACAATTTCTTTGTGGCCCAATGTCTTTGAATCCGCGAAGCCTGTTGGACAAAAGACAGAGCCCGCAAGAGCCCACAAGAACCCGCAACGCTGCGTCGCCGTCAATAATCGCACCTCCCAAGCCCTACCGCTGTCGCCGTCAATGGGCGTCGCCCTCCTCCGGTCGCCATCTTCCAGGTGCTGCTTTCGGAAGGGTTCGTGGGCATCCACACGCTGAAGCTGATCGGCGGGTCGAGCGAGGGCGGCGCCGCCGTGCTCAAGCTGGACTACAACGGGCAGCCAGCGTGCCCTGGCGCAGTTGCCGCAGCTGCACAAGCAGATGGCCGTGTGCAGCGGCTGCGGCCGCGTCTTCGAGGTGGGCCCCGTGTTCAGGGCCGAGGACTCCAACACCCACCGCCACCTCTGCGAGTTCGTCGGCCTCGACGTCGAGATGGCGCTCAGGAACCACTACTCCGAGGTCCGATCATGCTGCCAGTCCGGCCCGGCCAGCCGTCTCTACTGCCTGTCGTCTGTGGTGAAGCTGCTAGCTAGCTCTTCACATGTACACTGACGCTGTTCTTCTCTCGAAAGCAGGTGTGCGATGTCCACGACAGGCTATTCGTCGCCATGTTTGACCACCTGAACGACAAGTGTGGCAAGGAGCTGGAGGCCATCCAGAGGCAGTACCCCTTCCTACTTGCGCTTACTGAACGTGGTCATTCTGGTTGCGGACCATAGTGGGTTTGAAACGTTTGTCCGCCGGTCCACTGGATGTTCGCGGCAATAACCTTGCGGCTTGCGGACTCCCGCATAACCCGCTTTATAGCTTGGTGGCCAGCTTAGTGGCTTGTAGACGGTCCACGACCCGCCCCGCCTGCAAGTTGACTCACGGCCAAGTTCGCGTCCAGCGTGGCGCCGATGATGCCGCCGGCCGTGGGCGCAGTGGTCTAGGTCATGGCGGTGGCCACGACTGCCGGTGGGTTCTGGGCATTCTTCCTGAATCCGTGATGGTTTCGCGATCTTGTCCACGAGGTTTGCCCTTCCTGTTTGTGGTGGTTTCTCTTCTGTTCTTTGCTTCATATGAGACGATGACAGCACAAGCTTCGCTTTCTTAATTGTACACAGGACCCATCTCAGCATATTGGAATTTTATCATTGCCTACGTTCCCGGAACCGAATTGTATAACAGCCCTAGTTCAACGTTATTATCCATTTTCCAATTTCAGGTCAATCAAAACATGAATACTTAGCCGCGAAAGAAATGGATTTTTTCGCATATGTTAGAGGAGGCAGTGGCATATCTTGCATATTGTATCAAATCAAAAAAATAAGCTAATTAGTTTATTTTTAAACTGATCATGCTGCCCTAAATAGAGTAGTAGCAAATGTTTGAAAATGAATAGCTTCAGCGACTTCTGGAGAAAGGTACGGTACATAAGCCATAAATAAAACTGAGTCGGTCATTGTGGAGAAACTTAGGCACCGTTTAGATGTCAAAAATTTTGCCAAAATTTTCAGATTTTCCGTCACATCAAATCTTTGAACACATGCACGAAGCATTAAATATAGATAAAAAATAAAACTAATTACACAGTTTAGACGAAATGGACGAGACAAATCTTTTAAGTCTAATTAGACCATGATTGGACAATATTTACCAAATAACAACGAAACTGCTATAGTAGCGTTTCGCCAAAAATTTTGCCAACTAAACAGCCCCTTAAATAAAAACTGAGTCAGGCATGACTAAGGGCGTCCCCAACAGTTGCAAGAAATCGACAGCTGACGTGGTGAGGCAAGTGAATAAAGAAAGAGAGAAAAAAAAATAGCCGCACATAGCAAGGAAAACGAAGCAGCGTGTCAGACTCATGGTTTCTTGGTAGATGTGCGAGCTAGCTGCTTAAACACTCGCTAGCGAGTAAGCCGCGTTTAGTTTTCAAAAAATTTTAAGATTTTTCGTCACATCGAATATTTGGACACATGTATAGAGCATTAAATATAGACGAAAAAAAACTAATTATACTGTTTGGTAGAAAACTACGAGACGAATCTTTTGAGCCTAATTAGTCCATGATTGAACACTAATTAACAAATACAAATGAAAATGCTACAATAGACAAAGCCAAAAATTTTCGCGAAGTAAACACACCCTAAGTTTTGCGTCTTCTCTCACCTTCAAATGAAAACGAAGCAGCGTGTCACAGAGGCCCTGTTCAACTGGCTTATAATCCGTACTTTTCAGCTTGTTTTTTCAGCCAGAATAATGTTTTTCTCTCACACAAATCAACCAGAACAGTGTTTCAGCTTGTTTTTTCAGCATAAGCGAATGAAGCCAGACTCATGGTTTCTTGGTAGATGTGCGAGCGAGCTGCTTAAACACTCGCTAGCGAGTAAGTTTTGCGTCTTCTCTCACCTTCAAATGGAATACTCCCTCTGTCCCAAATTATAAGTTATTCAAAGATTTTTGGAGAGTCAAAGTATCTTAAGTTTGACCAATATTATAGAAAAAAATTATAAAGATTTATGACATCAAATAAATATACTATGAGAATATAATTAATAAAGAACCTAATGATACATAGTTGGTATCATAAATCTTATTATCTTATCATATAAATTTAGTCAAACTTGAGATGCTTTGACTCTCCAAAATTCTTAGAATGCCTTATAATTTGAGAGGGAGGGAGTATAATACAATATCTGCTGGCGATTTAGTGGTCCGCTGGGGACGCCCTAAGCTCGCTCCCAAGTTGCCTACCAGAATGAGAGTGGAATTACGCACGTCTTTCATGCATGCACGTCTTGTGGATGCCAACTTCATCTCAGATGTTGATCGTTCGAAAGACCAGACCGAGGAAAGGGCAACCGAAAGCGGGACTTGTGGGCTGTTGAGCAGATCGGAGGGCAGGGCGTTCAAATCCATCCATGTTGCCAGCAATTGTTCCACACAGACACAGATTGACTTGCGATGCAAACCGTCACCGCTTGTTCAAAAATCAAAATTCACAGCATGAATATGTATCTTTTTTTTATTCGAGGATGCGTACAAATATTTGTAATAAATTATGTGGCCCAAAAATTCAAACTCAGGCCTCCTTTAGATTGAAAATTTTTCTAACCCGATGAATAGTACCACTTTTGTCTTATTTGACAAATATTGTTCAATCGTGGACCAACTAGGCTCAAAAGATTCATCTCGTGATTTCCAACTAAACTGTGTAATTAGTTATTTTTTTTACCTACATTTAATACTCCATGCAAGCGGCTAAAAATTGATGTAATGGAGAGAGGGAAAAAATTCTGACTTTTGGGTGCATCTAAACAAGGCCTCGGTAATGCGACGCGAAATAACTGGTGTACGTGCACCGTTGTAAAGTTAGCCGTTGGAGCAGAGTACGGACGATGTGTGAGTCGTGTGACCGTCGTTTTGCCGTTGCTTCGTGGTGATTGATGTGTTTCAGAACCCTTGCGCAGTTCTGCAGCGCCGCAGCGGCTGCCGACATGGGGAGGGAGATCAGGGGAATCATCCCGAGGGGAAGCACACGTTTTGCCGACGCCGTGATCAAAATGAGGCTTGTCGGCTATTCATACAGTGTTTCCATTTTTCATATTATTAATAATAATATAAAACCTAAAAAGACACAAGCCGATCGGAGCACAACCGCACCCTATATGTAACGTTGTCTGGAAACCGAAAGGGCCCTTTTCAGCTTTGCTCAATCCACCATGCTAGCCTTAGACCCTCTTTGTGTCTGAGCCTCCAACTCTCCATACAGAGAGTCATACAAACCAAAAAAAAGTAGTTCACGCCACGAGAGTTGACATGGACAGGCAACGGTCGTGTCTAACCTGCCTGTGCTTCGGTGCCCTGGCATTCAACTCGGTGCTCGCCATCTACAGCTCCTGGGGCGACGCGAGCTCCGTGGCCTTCTTTCTACTCGCGGATGCTGCGCTCCTGCTGCTGTTCCTCTGCCTCCGTGAGTTCGAGCGGGGCGGCGGCAGGGGCAGGGAAACCAGGATCAAGGCCTTTGTGTGGGCGCTCACCACGCTGCTCACGGCCATGTTCGCGTCCAGGGTGGCGCCGATCATGCCGCCGGCCGTGGGCGTGGCCGTCTGGATCATGGCGGTGGCCACGGCTGCCGGCGGCCTCTGGGCGCTCTTCCTGAATCCATGATGCCTCCGTTGATAGACAGAGTACGTGTGTTTGTTGTACTTTGTAGTAGCAACTCCTTGTACCCTATTTTTTATTTTTTTTGGTATGTACAATATATATGTTTTAGCAATATAAAACTCCTCTCGTCTATGAAGAGATGTATACTATATGCATCGTGTGTGTTTTATTTCCATCATTCTATATTCTATGGCAGCTCTTTCTATTGTCATGTATTGGATCTTGAAGTAGAAATTAGGCGCATTCAGAATTATTATGGGGGTGTTTAGTTCAAACCCAAAAAAAATTCACTCCATCATATTGAATGTTTGGACACATGCATAGAGTACTAAATGTAGACGAAAAAAAAACTAATTATACGGTTTGGTTGGAAACCACGAGATGAATCTTTTAAGCCTAATTAGTCCGTGATTAGCCTTAAGTGCTACAGTTCACACATGTGCTAATGACAACTTAATAAATTCATCTCGCGGTTTCCAGACGAGTTATGTAATTAGTTTTTTTAATTAGTATCCGAAAACCCCTTCTAACATCCCATGAAACATCCAATGTGACACCTAAAAAATTTTCACCATCAAACTAAACACCACCTATGATTGTGTTGAATGCGTACGATCTTCAATCGTCATCGCCATACTTGAAATCCACCCATTTGGTCTTGACTCTAGAGAAACAATGACACCCGTATGGCTTCAACGTACGCGTCCCAAACGCACCAGTTGCACGCGCCCTAGCCGGTGAGCCAGGAGCCCAGGATTGAGACACACACATTACCGACGATCGAGCTGCATGGATCGAGTCGCCTGACGCAGCTCCGAGTAGGTCGATGGTCGTCGCGGCGTGATGGGCACACAGCGTCGATCACATCGGTGACAAGGCACGGAGGAAGAGGGCTGTACGTCGGTGCCAACTACGCTTGCCCATGTTGCTTGCCGGACTGCCAGTTTGACACTTTTTTACACGACGCGGCTTTGAAGTGCGCCCACGCAGTGCATGTCGGCACGTAGTTCCCTTATTAGAGCGAGTACTTTCCTGTTTTCGGAGAAAAAAATATTGAGTCAAACTATTTTGAATCTAATCAGTCAAATTTATAAAAAAAATATATTAACATCTATAATACCAAATAATTGTTTTTAATTTGTCACCGGACAAATTTCCATATTATGCCTAGTTTGTGTATATACAGATATTAATAATCTTTTATTGTCTCTTTTTTCAGAAAGTATTAATTAATACTAGCCCAATGATAATTGCATACTTACATTAACAAATACGTTTCTCTCTCTTTAGACCACACATTGTGTTTATAAGACTTTAGGTTATGTTAAAAACATCTCAGCATATTTTCAAAAAAAAAAGTTCTCAACGGAATCGAGACTTGTGTTAATGGCCCTGTTGAGAATATTCTTATTCCTAAATGATCAATTAGTGAATACTTAGCAACCGCAAGGAGGAAACGTGGGAGCGAGGCTCTCCCGATGTGGGAGTGGGGCTCTCCCGCACAACTTGTAAACCGCCCAAAAAGAGGCTAGTATAAATATGGACTCCTGTTCATCCATAAAGTTTACACTTCACTTTTACTGTTCCTCTTTACTTTTCACTGTTTCACTTACAACACTTAGATGAACAAAAGAAGTACGGGGCATTAATGTTATTAATGTTCTATATTCATAAGGATCTCAAATAAGAGTACCTTATGGAAGGGAATCCTCGTGCATTGTGGCTTGCTCTTAAGTAGCGTTATGAGCAGCAAAAGGAACTCATATGGCCTGAGGCTAGCGATGAGTGGAACCATTTGCGTTTCCAGGACTTTAAGTCCATTGCTAATTACAATCACGTTGTTCATAAGATTTGCTTAAAGTGAAATTCTATCAGAAAGAGCAAACAGATACTGATAAGATAGAGAAGACTCTATCTACCCTGCTTTCCGCTGACTGAGTCTTAAAGCAACAATATCAGGCTAGTAACTACACTGTTTATTCTCAGCTTATTCATACATTAACTCCGGCTGAGAAACATAATGAGCTTCTTATGAAGAATCACCATAAGCGCCCAGTTGGAGCGGCGCCTCTTCTTGAGGTCCATAATATTTAGAATAATGTTAAGAATAAAAAGTTCAAGGGATCTACTTCTGGTGGTCCTAAGAACAAGCCTGATAAGCGCAAATTCAATAAAAAGCAAAAGCCAAATGCTAATAACAAGCAAAAGGGCGTCGCTGCTGCAGTGCGGAATCTCCTTGGAGAAAACCGCGGTGTCATGATAACTATCTTCGGTCATCTGTTATTCATCTGTAATCCTGCTTTTTTTGGTATATATATAGGACTATAGGAGTAGAAAGAATGGAAATGTTCTCATAGGCTGTGGAGATGCTTGCGGGCCTGAGCCCTGGAGGCAGCGCGTGTTAGAGAATTTGAGCTTCCATTGTGGGCCACCGTAAGAAGCATGTACAAATCTCAGCCCAATGGTATTTAATTCCAGGCCCAAATGCGAAGCTTCTACGAAATGAAGCCACCGATGGATAAACTGCGACCGCCAGGCTGTTTCGAGTTAAGTTTTGTTTTTTGTTTTCTTTTGTTTGCTTTGTTTTCTTAGTCTCCGTATTACTGATGAGGTGCATGCATTTGGGCTGTCGGCAAAGGTGCTGGTCAATGGCGGTATCACGTACAGTAGACTACCTTGAATCTTGTTGGCTTAGCTACACGCGTCGTGCGTGGTGCGTCGTGGGCGGCATGGGCGGTGCCGCGTTGAATACGTCGCCCGCAGCGATGGGCCGGGAGTGTCATCCTGGGCCGAGGCCCGTACAACACAGGACATTAGACATCTTAGCCCACATGATGATAGTGGCCTAATGTGGCCCATTCCCTGCGGGATTGGAGATTGAACGTCCCAGAGGCTGGCTGTGGTGGCTCAGTGGCCGCGCCCTGTACATTTCGTAATCTAGAAGAATTCTCATTTGCTAAAAAAAAAAGAATTCTCATTTTGGAAGCAACGTGACTTCTGAGGCAGCAGACCTGGCGGACACGGTACACCTAACGGCCTAATCCACACATAATTCCAAGCTCCAACCACCCTCAGCTCATCTCCTCGATCACCAGTTCACATGAACCAGACCGGAGAGACCCCGCCGATGCCTGTGGCCTGGAGGTCGTCCTGGCCATCAATCATGACCTCCGCCGCGGCAACCGCAGGCGACTTGGGTTCCATCTCATCGCTTTCGTGACTCTCGGCTACGGCGCACTCCACCCTGATGCTGTTCCAGTCCGCTTCCTTGGCGAGCACGAGCTCAGCTGGCGCCGCCCGATGCTACATGATGCTCAGATCACCGAGCTCTTCGCGTGCAAGCTTAATTAAGGGCTCCGTCGGCCGAGGACCGACGCCGCCGCTTCGTTTGGCCGGCGGCTTCGTTGCTCTGCTTCAGCATCAGCCGCCGTGAGGAGTTGTCACTAACTGTACGTGTAAGGCGTGTCTCAGTGTCTCCAGCGTTCCTCATCAGCTTGATGCTTCAATTCAGATGCGCCGGCCTGTTGTGCGGTAAATTAAAACCAACAAGGCAACTGGGGATTTGGTGGTGGTGGTGGTGGTGGTGGTTACCTCTTTCTCAGCGCAAACATGCCCGATCGTTCTCACATTTCCGTGGGATGAAAAGATTCACAACGGACCATTCAACAAGTAACGGTTCTTCTTCTGAATGGTCAATGATACATGTTGCCACATCGCTAATCAAACATGTGAAAATTGGCATGCTGAAGTACTGACTTTTGGATGTTGCACGCAATATCTTGGATGGGCGGATATATTGTGATTTTGGGGTGACAAACTATCAAACTCGATTGACGGAGAGTTTGAGCGTCAGTAGACGCCGCCCATATATATAAAATCAAGGTTAAGTTTACTTTAGAACCTTCAACTATCGTAAAAGCCTGGATTTCAACCTCCAACTTTAAAACCGGATAATATTATCCCTCCAACTCTTAAAAAAGTTTACTTTTCAACTTTGGACAGTTTTCTAGGCGGTTTGCATGGCACTATTTGTGGTGTTGACGTCAATGATGACGTCAACACTCATTTTTAATTTACGAAATTAATATCTTTTTATTCGGAGCTCCAAATATAGCAAATAATATATCAATTTTGATTGTCTCGACGAGCTCTTTGCAATGATGTACTCCGTTTTGTTGTCTGAGATAGTTTTATTTCGTAAAAAATTAAATATTTCTATAAAACAAGTGAGAACGGGGCCAATATGGAGGATAAAACTTTGATTTTTTTCTCGAATACGCAAAAGATTTGCGTATCATTGTATTAATAAGAAGTGTTTGACAAACATACAATGCGCTTGCAAGAGCGCCGGAAGTCAACACAGCCATAGCTAGACCATCTTAACGGGGAATCTCTAGGTCGATATTACATAAAGAAACAACCGAAGTTGATGCCAAGGCACGACCTAGGAGGTGGCCTTGCGCCTTTGCAGCTGAGCGGCCGGGAGGAGCGCGTCCAGCGCCTCGGCCTCTTCCGCAGTCATGTCGCCACCGAGAAGCTTTTCATACTTCTCGATCCCCGACGTGAAAGGAGCTTCGCCTAGCTTGATGTAGCCCATACGTTGCATGATTAAGACCTCCCCTCGCTTGGAGGTAGGAACTCGAGAGAAGGGCTGAGCCGCCAACCGTCTGCTCTGCTTTGGCAGTCTAGGCATAATAGGGGGCTGCTTTGGAGGCTCACGAATAACAGGAGAGTCCCTCTTAATCGTCACATCGTTGAAGAAGCAGTCAAGGCGACGTTGGAAGGTGTCGTCACTGACCTCACTGGAGGGGGTCTCCAGCGGCTCCGGGCTGGGTGGGTCAGCCGCCGTCGGTGAGCCCCCCACCCATTGGATGGGGCGCGGAGGGGGAGTCCTCAACACGGAGGGGTCCGTTGCCGTTGGATCCGCGACAGCCAACAGGGCGACCGCCATTGTCGAGGCCTCATCCTAGAGTGGGGGGGGCACGAGAGGTGACACCGCACGCTCAAAAGACAGCCCCATGATGAGCCGAGTGCTGGTGATCGAGGCTGCAAACTCCTCCAACATCGGGTCCTCCATGATGTCGCGAACATGCGTGGCACCTGGGTAGAGCGTCAGTGTCAGCGGATCAGGCTGGGCGATGCCCGTCCCGCTGAACAGGTCGTCCAGCCCAGCATGAAGGCGGGTGATGCCAGCGCGCTCCTAGTCGGCCGCCCGTGACGCCTCGAACTTTGTCGCCATCTCCGTCTCCGTCGCCGCTGACCGCCAGGGACGGTGGTGCCCGTCATGGCCCCTCCAAGGCCTTGCGGACCGCCGAGATCCGCCGGCCCATCGGGGTGACCCGAGACACGATCACCCAAGCTCCGAGAGTCCACGCGCCGTGGCTGCTTGCAGTCGCGCAATGTGCCGAAGACCCTTGCACCGCAGACACTGTTGGGGCAGCTTGCAGGTAGCCACTCGGTGCGCGGAGGAGAGGCAATTGAGGCACTTGCCGTGGAGATCGATCGAGATGTGCCTCAGTGGTCGATGGCTCGCCGACCGGCCTCCACGAGCTGGCACAGGTGGCACAGACGAGTTGGACACTGGTTGCGTCGCCTGCCGGTGGAGGATCTCCTGCCACCCATCGTCGCCGGGGGTGGATACCCGTCCGCGGCGTCCGAGGCGCTGGCGTGCCGGGATGCGGCCCTCCATTGGGCGAGCTGGTATGCCATGCACCAGCTGTGGGCGCGGCCGATGGCGCTTCCCCCGCCTACGACCTGCACCCTGGCGACCCGGCACCGCACTGCCATGGCCTGAAGTCGAAGGCCAGGTGTGCGGCAAAGTCGGCGCTGGCCGCGATCTCGTCGGCTGCGGCACCCGCGTCTCCTGAAGAACCGCGTCCCAGTAGGGCGCAGAGGAGGTTGGTGTCGTTTCCGCATCGGAGACGTCGATGAGGTCCTCGTCCGCCCAACGACGAGCCTTGGGCCGTCCCGCCTTGCTGCCCCCTGGAAGGAAAGGTGCGACATTAGGGGACAAAGTGGACGATGAGCTCGGAGCGGGGGCAGACAGGTGGACGAGGAAATCGTCGAGACCGGAGACGGCGGGGGCAATAGCCTGCCGTCGCCGCGGGGATGCTGCATCTACGTCCACGTTGTCGTCGTCACTATCTAAGGCGTCCTCAACGATGACCATCTCATCCACCAACGTCCTGATGCCGCCCGGCGTCGGGCGGGAGTGGTCGGTGTCGAAGGCCGACGGGGGGTTGCAGATGGGGCTTCCCAACTCTGGCTGTGGCCGCAGCGGGTGGGGCGTCGAGTTGGCCTCCACGGCCGCTCCGCCAGCACCCGCGGAGGAGGTTGCGGCGGCGGGCCCGACGGGCCTCCCCTGCGTCGGAGTCTGCAGGAGGGCGGCCGGCGCACCTGGGGGGTGGCGTGGCCACCCCTCCCAGAAGAGGTGACGAAGCCAGTGGCGGGGAAGGGGCGGCCGGCGGCGGCGGCCCAGCAGGCCCAGATCCGGGCTCGACGGGCGTCTCCTCCGTCGGAGCATGGAGGGCGGCCGGCTCGACTGGGGGCAGCGCAGCCACCTCTCCTGACAGTGTTGATGGAGATCCGCCCCCCACGCATGGCCATGGCGCGGTCACGCCCGGTGCTGGCGGTAGCGACGGCGCGGGTGGCTCACGGACCCGAGCTCCAGAGCTCGCGGTCGGCGGCAGCCATGGCGCGCTCGCGCGCGCTTCCTTGCGCAGGGGAGGAGAGTATGCCGGGGAGGAGGTCGGGAGGGGCAGGGAGGGCGCCGGCGTCGCAAACAGTGGCCGGCCCCAGCGGCGGCGGCGACGGAGGACCCCGGCTAGGGTTCGCGGTTGCGGGGTCGGGCTTGCATCTCCGAGCCGGGTGTGGAGAGGAGGCGGGAGGGCTGGGAGTGGAGGAGGAGTGGGGGAGGGGCAGCGGGGGCGACGGCGGCGCGGCGGCCGGCCCCGGCGGCGGCGGAGCCAGTCTAGCGCCTGAGCCCCATGGGCCAACCGGAGTGTCTCGCTGCCCCGTCTCTCCCCTATACCACTGTAAAACTTTGATTTTTGTGGTTGTTGTGTACTAGTTTTATTGGACTGTCTCCGACGATGAAGACCTCAACTCCACACCCATTCTAGGTTAAGCGGACGCGGCCCTCGTCCTCCTCTTCGTCTGCCTCCGTGAGTTCGAGCACCGCCGCCGTGTTGGCGGCGTGGCCGCAGCAGGGACTGGCAGGATTAAGGCCGCAGTGTGGGCGCTCACCACGCTGCTCACGGGGATGTTCGCGTCCAGGGTGGCTGTCCTCATGCCGCCGCCCGTGGACGCTCTGGTCTGGGGCATGGCGGTGGCCACTGCCGTCGGCGGGCTGTGGGCGTTGTTCTTCAACTAGCTAGTCGCCTAGTCCCTAAAAGTTGTAGTCGTGCATGAACTGTATTTGCCTGTCGCCTAATTAATTTGTACTACAAATGTATGTACTTGTACATTCGATCTGTTGTGAGATGATTTTACTGTATATACAGAATGGTATTCGTCGTATTTACCCGTCAGTATCATGCGTCGTCGAAATCCAGAACAAAACAGCATCGTAGGTACCGTTTGGAGAGCGGATTGTTAAAATCTACGAAAATCTAAGCACAGATTTTAGAAAATCCTAGATTCCAATAGAACCTGTGTGGATACTGAATTTTTAGAATTCCTGTCCAATCCGAACCATACCCCAGCAGACGTGTAATTTGATGCATGATGCATTGATTAGTGAAGGTGGAGCACATGTACGTGGCTTGTCGCCATGATCCGCACCGCCTCTACCTCTAGCTTCGCCGTCGTTGGGCGGCGTGGTCGGTGCCGCGTCGGGTAGTACGTGTCATCGTTATCCGCGTGGCGGCCCCTACCGATACCGAGAAAGAGAAGAGTTGGAGATGCAAGCCCAACGGCGGCTTCAACGTGGGTCTTTATCCTCTGAGGAATTCACGGCCCGGAAGCTTCAACATGGGTCATACATAGTATATTATTGAACATATATAGATAAATAAAAGTTTAATAACAGATAACAAAAAAGATAAAAAATTGTATTTTTTTGAGTGGATGGAGAGATAGAAGTTTGTATGCGCGCACTCAAAGATGATGTGGAAAAAGAAGATTAGCATTACCGGCTTAACTTGCGAATTGCGATGATGTAACGCAGAGAGCACTAGCATGCCAATGCGCGTCTTGCTTTCGTATTTAGAGAATGGGCCGCCAAACCTCTTGCTAGTTGCTACTGATGCCGCTCGGCCCAATCTGGAATGCAGACTGAAAAAGAGACCGTGCACTGCTGCCCAATAAAGAAAAAAAAATGTGCAGTTATTTGGATCAGAGATTAATTCATGCCATCAAATTGGTGCTCACCTTTGCCTGTGATAAACTGGTTGTCGTTTTTATATTTTTGTGAAACTGGTTTCCATGTGATATTTTATTCTGGATATGATTTGGCAAATTGTTGTTTGCTGATTGCTGCCCAAGTGCTGATCAAAAGTAATACTATGGAGTAGCAACCAAGACGAACTATTTAAATTAATAGTGGCATCCCGATACGAGCACGCTGCTGACTGATGAGGACACGCTGGCACGCGAGCCCAGGCCCAGGCCCAACACCTACACCTACACGTTCCCATATCCTTGCCTTGCTCAAGGCAACGGCGTGTGTGGCTCTGCACGTGTTCATGCAGGTGCACGTGGTCAAGACTCAGGACCGGGCTGAGCTACAAGCGTACAACGGGCATACGGCGAGCTGCCGAGGTGGCTGGTCATCTCGTATGCGGCCGGGGTAACGTTGCATCTCGCGGCGGTACACGTGCCTGTTTCGACACTACCAGGGGAGATGTTGCACGACGTTCTGTCAGGCGGCTCGTGGGCGTTCGGGGCGTGTCAAGACGATGCTGCCGGGCGCTCGTGGCTGCCACCTGGTGTTCTGGTGTGGGCAAACATAGGATGGAGTGATATGGACGGTGCGACCATGCGATCATGGGGAGGCGCGTGCGCTTGGGACTGGCATGGTCTGGGAGGGACACGACGTGCACTCGAGCTGGGGACGAGGACTCTAGAAACGTCATTTGCCTATGGTTCGAGTTGGGCCATCCTACCAAAATCCAATGCGTGAGGAAAAGCAGCCCGTGGCCAAATAATGTGCAAGAAAGCACGGGGCAAGATTCGTCTTGTAGAAAATTACTCCCTTGGTTCAAAAGAAAGATACACTCTCTTTTTAACGAGTTAAATGGTTTTAAATTTAACCAAATATGTAAAAGGTTATTAGTATTTATGATATTAAATAAGTATTATTATTAAATTAATAATAAATATATGTTTATAGTATATCTGTCTAAAAAGTCATGGATATTAACAATGTTTTATATAAATAGTTACACTTAAGTTTGACTTTAATCAAATTCAGAATTATATCTTCGTTTATATAGATTTTTTTTTAGAGACGGAGCTAGTAGCACCAAGGATGTAGGTTGTAGTGGTTAGGTAGGTTGTGCATAAGGCCAGTTTTATTGGGTGTCATGTGAGTTTTATAACTACTAAATAATATGATATCTTAACAAAAATAGTGATTTGTACAATAATGATGAAAAGAGGATACAAGTTTCATGGAGGTGAAAACGAACCAGCGTTGTTTCCCAGGATTGAAAAGCGGATGAAACCTACAACTGAGCCACTTCTTTATTCCATGTCATCTGATCTAGTGCGGCCAGCTATGGCTACTCCTTCATTGACAATGTTTATTTGCCTACGGGAAATTTGAAATATAAGAGACGACCACATATGATAAACCATATTTATTTGCCACGTACATCCTCATGTTCTAATATTCTAATACTTAGGGGTGTTTAGTTCCCACCAAAAAACTTTACATCCCATTTCAAAATGTCTGGAGATATGCATGGAGTATTAAATATAAATAAAAAAATAACTAATTGCACAATTTGCATATATTTTGCGAGACGGATCTTTCAAGCCTAATTAGTCCATGATTGAACATTAATTACTATAATTACACATGTGCTACAGTACCCCAAACTTTAGAGCCTCTAAACTAAACACGCCCTTAGAATAAAATATCACATGGGCCTTGTTCACTTTCCCATCCCAACCCAAAATATTTCCTCTTACACCCATCACATCAAATCTTTCGACGCATGTATGGAGCATTAAATATAGGTAAAAAAGATAACTAATTGCATAGTTTGTCTGTAAATGTCGGGACGAATCTTTTGAGCCTAGTTAGTCCATAATTAGATAAATTTTGGCAAATAACAACGAAAGATGCTACAGTAACTTTTCACCTACTTTTCGCGAAGTGAACACACCCATGGCTACATTGTTTGGTTGGCATATCTGACCACAACACCATATGGAAGGTTTAAATGCCACAGCTAGCCTATCAAACAGTGTATTCACAGAGTTTGTTTCATGTTTAATTTTTAAGACTACCACGCCTTGGAAATAGAGACATGAAACCTTCCACTCAAACTAACTTAACATGTCAATGAGCATAGGTAGAGGTGGGACTTGGGCCGTGCCGTGCCGGCACGGCACGGCCCTCTCGTGCTTCGTGCCGCTTTGGGCCGTGTCCTCTAGGCACGAGAAGCACATCGGGCCGTGCCGATATGGCACGGTGAATATTTTCTTCGGCCCAAGCACGGCCCGTGGCACGCTGGCACGCCTTCGGGTCGTGCCGGCCCAAGCACGGCCCTCAAAATATCTTTGCTAGTTTTCTTTTTCCACTCATGAGATGAAATATATATATATTTTTTGTGTGTAGTATTTTAATAAAGTTTAATGATTTTCATAATCTATTCCAGAATTACATAAGAAGTAGTATAGTAATGCTAAAAAATTATATTGTATAGTTGTAGAAGTGTCTACGTGACATTTTCGTGCCGTGCCGGCCCAAGCACGGCCCAAGATGCGGGCCGGGCCATGTAGCCCGCCGTGCCGAGATTCTGGGCACGGCACGGCCCTCGTGTTCGTGTCGTGCCGGCACGGCCCAAAATATTTCGTGCCGTGCCGTGCTTCGGGTCGTGCCAAAAGAACGTGCCATGACCCGTCCTCAAATGGCACGGCCCAAGTCCCAGCTCTAAGCATAGGTACACTGGTACAAAAACTATTTTTGCTAAAGGTATAATTTGATTTCTACTGACACTAGCTTTTTACCGCTAGTGTGAAAAACCAGTAAAAACATGATATTTTCATTAGCGTTGACCCTATGACCAGTAAAAATACATTTTCACATACAGTTTGGTTAAGTCAATCGCCAATGTAAATTGATTTCTACTTGTGATTCGGTGAACTCAACCACTAAGTACTTGGTGTGTGGTTGTTAGTCGCTACCAGCTACGAGGGCATCTAGCACAGGACAATCCCTAGGATCTCATTACTTGCTATCGGCGATAACGGCATTAGGCAGACCGCGTGAGTGCTATTTTGAAAGCAACGGGGAGACACACCCCAAGGATTAAAAAAAAAACACACTAGACGAAGAACTAAATAATTATTCAAATTATTTTCCCATGAATTTCTCACCCCGGAAAAAGTCTTAGGAATCTTAAAAGGATTTGAGTTTCCAAATTAGCCCTGATAGGGAAGAGAGGGGGATTGCGACAGCCGGTGACAATTAACGATGTAAGGTTCGTTGTCATTAGAAACTTCATGAGTCCCTTCTTTCTATTAAAATCGAGGGCCCGTTTGGATCTTTAGAATTGAATTTTGTAGAAGAATCCCTTTAATTTACAGCAGATATGAGAAAGGTCTTCAGATTATAAGAGATCTTGTTTTGTCAATCTTGTGAAGTCGTTCTGTGTACTGTTGAATTGAAGATGCATAGACAAAGCTGAAGGCGATCTCTTGGAGCGCTCCGATCCCTTGATTAGTCACTACGCCCTCTTGTGTCTTGCCTGACGCAAGGATAGGATGGTGACCTATTTACGCCCATTGTTTAAAATTTTCCTTACACGTCCAGTCGTTGCTTATCCTCATATCAAAGAACACTTTCTTTTCAGAGAACAACGGCATATACGCTTTTCCCACGGGCCACAGCAGGATAGCTTTGCTGAAAACAAAAGCATCCTAATCCTAATAATACAACGTGACGACGACGGACAGAGGCAACAAGCTAGGCATTCAGTTATTATTGATGACGACGTACTCCCTCCGTATCTGAAATAGTAGTCGTTCTAGCGGAGAAGCAGATTTGACGAAAGGAAGTCATCGTAGCGCAGAAGGAAAGTTTTGGACGCCGCTGCCCCTGCATGCTCGCGCTCCGGCTCCCGCGCCCAGCGTTAATAGCGCCGCATTAATAGTTCGTCACCCCTCTTACCTCTCGCGCTCGCCGCACGCCGTCCGCGCTCCACATCTGGCTGCGGCGGTCCGGGCGACACGCCGCTTTCCTTCTACAGGCGGCAGTGCATGGGGCCCACGGGGCGAGCCCCTTTTTTATCGGTGGTTCATGCGGATCTTGGTGCTTCAAGCTAATCCATCCTTGAGCTCTTGAGCCGGATCCAGTGCATGTCGTTTATCCTTGAGCGGTCGATCCGGGTCCAGTGCATGTCGAACCCCCACCCTGGTGGCGCTCTGGCGGCAGTACATGTTCTAAGCATCACATAATTCGAGTTGTTCAAGAACCAGCAGGAAGCTTAGCTGAGATGTATAATGTGTTCTATAATTTTGTTGAATTCTTTTTGTTTGATTTACGAGATGCAATGCCACTCGGCCAAAATCGCGCTCAAACGTGCGCAGCCACGTTAAGCCAAAACAAAATAGCGCCATGCAAAATCAAGGCAGTAGCAAAAATAAAATACGGGCCAGCCAGGAATCGAACCAAGACCTCAAAGCTCACCACGTGCTGCGCTAGACACTTGAGGCATGGTTCTTTCTTGTATGAAATGCACCTGCAACCCTATTTAATAGGGGTAGACTGGAAAAAATACCCTTTATTAATCACTCCTTGGTAAGCGTAATCATGTCCTAAACGACTTCTAAAACCGATATGGAGGGAGTACGCCGGACATGCTAAGGGTCTGTTCGGTTCCACGCTAAATTTTAGTGGTTACTAAAGTTTAGTTAGTGACTCCTTGTTTGGTTACGGTAATTAAAGACCACCGGCGGTCCCCGAGCTCCACTCTGGCGGTATGCCCCGCTCCCCATGTCTGCAACCAGCGTCCGCGTCAACTAAAGCATTGGCCTCACAGTGCGCCGGAGCAGCTTGCAGAAGCGGCGACTGCTTGCTCTGCCAAAAGCACACAGCCACCATGCACGGGCGTTGTGAGCCACTGAGGCCTGGTTTAGGGCTGGTTTAGATGCAAAAAATTTTGCAAAACAACACTGTAGCTTTTTTCGTTGTTATTTGGCAAATATTGTCTAATAATGGTCTAATTAGGCTTAAAAGATTCGTCTCGTCCATTTCGTCTAAACTGTGTAATTAGTTTTATTTTTTATCTATATTTAATGCTTCATGCATGTGTCCAAAGATTCGATGTGACGGGGAATCTGAAAAATTTTGCAAAATTTTCTGGGAACTAAACAGGGCCTTAGTTTTGAATGTCACGTCAGATAGATATTTTATGAGATATCGAAAGGATGTTCAGATACTAATAAAAAATTAATTAAAGAACTCGTCTTTAAATTGTGAGACAAATTTATTAAGACTGATTAATCCGTTATCAGCATATGTTACTGTAGCACGACATTGTATAATAACGGACTAATTAGGCTCAAAAAATTCGTCTCGCGAAATACACGCAATCTATGCAATTAGTTATTTTTTAATCTATATTTAATACTCTATGTATGTGTCAAACATCCGATGTGATATGGTGTAAAGTTTTAGGAGGGAAGAAACTAAACAAAGGGCCGGTTTAGATGCAAAATATTTTGCAAAATGACACTGTAGCAAATTTCGTTGTTATTTGACAATTAGTGTCCAATCATGGTTTAACTAGGCTTAAAAGATTCGTCTCCTCCATTTCGTCTAAATTATGTAATTAGTTTTATTTTTTTATCTATATTTAATGTTTTATGTATGCGTCTAAAGATTCAATTTAACAGAAAATGTTGAAAATTTTTGTAAAATTTCTGGCAACTAAACAGGGCCAAAGCTTGAAACGAGCGCTGCTGCATAAAATACAGGCTTGTTCAAGCATTTGTCAGACGCACATGGCAAGGATCAGAAAAGTGACGTTTGCAAGGCTATTAGCTTGCACCGGAGGATTAGCAAGGTTACTGTCCTTGCAGTGGCGGATGGGGGCTAAAACAATGGAGATGTTGATTTGCATGAAGATTTAACGGTGATATGAGGTTTTTGCTACAGTGTTTTTAGTGGTAAATCCAGTCATTAGGGGGGCTGGAGCCCACCCAGCCCCTCTATAGATCCGCCGCTGTGTCCTTGGTGTCTGTGTGGACTGATTTTTTTTTTCTGAGGCCAACGATGAGAGCTGCCACCGTTGGTGGTGCCCTAACTTTAGTCATTTTTAGTTACCCATTTGACTAAAAGTCACTGAACTTTAGTGACCTCTAAACTTTAATGAGGTGTTTAGCGTTAAATGTAACTGGGGTTTAGTCACCAAACAGGCCTCTGGTCGTCGCAAGACCGGAGGCACAAGCTATAGATGCCCTGAGTGTTGTCGGTCTCTCTGGTTGACTCAGGGTGTGTTCAGTTCCTTTAAAATTCCAAAAATTTTATAAGATTTCTTGTCACATCGAATCTTTAAACGTATGCATAGAACATTAAATATAGATAAAAAATAATTAATTATACAGTTTGGTTGTAAATCACGAGATTAATCTTTAGAATCTAATTAGTATATAATTGAACACTAATTATTAAATACAAACGAAAGAGTTATCGTGCTTTCAAAAAAATTTAGGGAGGCAACTAAACACACCCTCAGTCACTCAGTCAGTCGTGGCAAGGACTACCGCGGCGTGCCCGCCGGGAGAATCCGATGCGGGGCAGGGCAACCGGGCAGGCTCGTGAGTAGAGATGAAAACGGATCGGATATCACTCATATCGTATTTGTTTTTATATTTATGTCCGGATTTGGATTCGAATACGGATAGTATAAAAAATGTCGGATATGATACGATTGAATATCGACATCATAAATATGTGATTTAAATATTCGGATACGAATACGGTATCGGATGTTAAATATCCGGACTCGGATACGGACGGATTAAAACCCCTCTAAACGGATTCGGTCTCAAATACGGTCGGAAAATATCCGTACCGTTTTCATCCCTACTCGTGAGCCCTTTCTGTGTGCTGCTCCTGCTTCTGCAGCACACTGCATTCGCCGTATCTGTGTGCTCACAAGGTGTACTACTAGTACTACACCTTGTACTTTTCTGTCTTGATTATCGAAGACAGGGTGGTAATCTCGCAGAAGTTGCTGTTAGGAATACTACGGCCTTGTTTAGACGTCCGATTCGGGGCATCCTCAGTGGCGGACCCAGGATTTGGCCAAGACTAGGGCCAAATCCTGGTGGCAGCCGAGGGGCGAGGGGCGAGGCTAGGCCCTGCCTGCCTGCAAGGGCGACGGCAGCCGCCGGGCGCCGGCAAGCGGGGGCCGCGCCGCCACGAGGTGGAGTAGGAGGTGGGAGGTAGGACCGAGGGGCGAGGCTCGACCCTGTCTGCCTGCAAGGGCTATGGCGGCCGCTGGGGGCCGGCAATCAAGGGCCGCGCCGCCACAGGGTGGAGCAGGAGGCGGAGGCAGGCAGGAACGACAGCGCCGGCACGTGATACGAACGAGAGGCGCGGAAGGCAGAAGAGTCACGAGCAGCCAGTCGATCAGCGCGTGACGGCGTGGCCGCGTGGGTGCCGAGCGACTCCCCTGCCTGTGGTCTGCCCTAGTCTCTTTCTTATTGGGCTTCGTTGTTGGGCCAAAAGTGAAGACTTGCTCCTAAAAAATCTGGGCCACGACTAGGGCCATGGCCCTACTGGCCCTAGGTCTGGGCCTGCCCCTGGGCATCCTAAATGCACTGTGCGCAGTACTATGTAGTATTGTAGTAATTTTGTTTTTATTTGATCATAATTGTCCAAACATTAATTAATTAAGTTTAAAATGTTCGTCTCGCAAAGTACAGTAAAATTGTACAATTAGTTTTTGATTTCATCTATATTTAATACTTGCATGTGCCGGTATTTTTTTACACGGTGAAATTTAGGGTGAATTTGGGTACTAAACGAGGCCGAGGAGTATATAGTATATACGCATACACCGTCTGGACAGCTGGCTTGGCTACTTCACTAGACACCCTCGGGTCGAACTTCACATTCACTGGCCTTCGTCAACGGATAAGGGCTAAAAGGCTAACGCAGTGTTTAGATCCCTTCAAACTTCCAAAAATTTTACAAGATTCTCGGTCACATCGAATCTTTAGACGTATGCATAAAGTATTAAATGTAGGTAAAAAAAATAACTAATTATACAGTTTGTCTGTAAATGTCGAAACGAATCTTTTGAGCCTAGTTAGTCCATGATTGAATAAATTTTATCAAATAACAACGAAAAATGCTACAGAAATTTTACACTAACTTTTACACCATCTGAACACTACCTAAGGTTGCCACACTCCACTTCCCAGCTCCCACCACCATCTCTGCTTCTCTGGCCATGGCGGCCAACAACAACCGCGACCGCGGGCACACCTGGGTCGCCGGCGCGGGCTTCGGCGTGCTCACCGTCAACTCCGTCCTGGCCATCTACCGCGCCAGGGACGACGCCGCGGCCGTCGCCTTCGTGGCCGGCTCGTACCTCACCCTGCTCCTCCTCTTCGGCGCGCTCCGCGAGTACGAGCGCGCGCCCCCCGGGTCGCCGGCCAGGGTGTGGCCGCTCACCACGCTGCTCACGGTCGCCTTCGCCTGGAAGGTGGCCGCCGTGATGCCTTCGCCCGTCGCGGCCGCCATCGTCTGGGGCCTCGCCGTGGCCACCACCGCCGGTGGCTTCTTCGCGCTCTTCGTCCCCGGCGTCTGACTGAGCGCACGGATGGATCTCGGATCACTCTGGAGCCAGGAACCTCGTGCGCCGGCCGTCGCTGCGGACCTGCGGTGGCTCCACGGCCGCGCGCCACGTTCGGCCGCACGCCGTCCGGTCGGTTTTTTGCTCTGTTTGTGCCCGGCTGAACCTGAAGCCATAGGTGGATTATTATGGATAAGATAAGATTCAGCCTTCAGAGTTTTGCTATCCGCTACTACTAGTATGTACAGTGAGACGTACTCAGGGCTGTGTACAAGTGCTAGTGTTCCTGTTGTTCCTCCCTTGCTTCCCTTTTTTTTCCCTGGACGGCTAGTACTTGTAAACAGGGTACTAAGTACTACTATCTGCTGCTCTGTAAGTCTGTATATTTTTTTTTGAAAACTCTCTGTAAGAGGCCGTTTAGATGCCAAAATTTTTGGATTTCCCGCACGTCAAATCTTTAAACGAATGCATGAAACATTAAATATAGATAAAAAATAAAACTAATTATACAGTTTAGACGAAATGGACGAGACAAATCTTTTAAGCCTAATTAGACTATAATTGGACAATATTTGCCAAATAACAACGAAACCGCTACAGTAGTGTTTCGCCAAATTTTTTTGCCAACTAAACCGCCCGTAAGTCTGTGTATGTAGTGCCCTGTTTGTAAATAAATGTGCATACACTCCTCTGTTCCGTAGTACCCTGATTGTAATGAATCTGCTGGAAATTGTTATAATAGCGAACTTCATCGTGTGCTGAGAGTATCTCTAAGAGCATTTTTAAGGCCCTGTTTGGATACGCTCTAAATTCTAAGTTTTTTTACTCTCTTTCTATCACATCAATTTTTAGATGCATATATGGAGCATTAAATATTGGTAAAAAAATAACTAATTGCATAGTTTAGTAGTAAATCACGAGATGAATCTTTTGAGCCTAATTAGTCCATGACCGGACACTGATTATCAAATACAAACGAAATGCTACAGTAGCTAAAGTTGAAAAAAATTCGTTTTCTATATCTTTCCACTCTCTAACAACTTTTCTATATCCCATGCACATTGTAGAGTGTCATTCTCGTCTTCTATTTTTTTTGCTAGCGAAAAATCCGGAATAGAAGATGTCTATATTTAGATGACTATTTAGAAAAAACTATTAGAGGATAGATTTTTTTTACCAAACCTCTATTCCTAGCATTTAGAAAAAATATAGAGAGTCTCTTAGAGATGCTCTAACTGACTGACTGAGAACTAGTTAGTCAGTCACCCACCACTATGGGCATGTTTAGTTGCAAATTTTTTTGTAAAACGATACTGTAGCAAATTTCGTTGTTATTTAACAATTAGTGTCCAATCATGATTTAATTAGGCTTAAAAGATTTATCTCGTCCATTTCGTCTAAACTATGTAATTAGTTTTATTTTTTATCTATATTTAATTCTTTAGGCATATGTCTAAAGATTCGATGTGACGGAAATTTGAAAAATTTTGTAAAAATTTTTTTAGAACTAAACAGGGCATGTGCTATGTATAGTGGATTCTGTATCAGATGTAACCACTCTGCCGCCGCACCACAAGTCACTCTAATGTCAAGTCTAGGTGCCAGTGTTAATACTAAGGCCACGTTTAGATTGTAAATATTTTGAACCTGATAAATAATACCACTTTCGTTTTATTTGGTAAATATTATTCAATTATGGACCAACTAGGCTCAAAAGATTCATCTCGTGATTTCCAACTAAACTGTATAATTAGTTATTTTTTTACCTATATTTACTACTTCATACATAGGTCCAAAGATTGATGTAATAGAGAGAGTGAAAAAATTTTAACTTTTGTGGTGCATCCCTAACTTACTCATGACATGGATCCGCAGCATAGAATAGGATCGTCTAAAGTCACGGGCCAGCTACCATGCTGATTATTTCGGCAACGCTGCCATGACTTCTTGGTATGGGCAACATCTTCTTCGGTTGATCATCAATTGTGGTTGAAAACCGAAGAAAGCTTCCACCGGCCGCGACGAGAGTTGAGAGCATGCTTGGTGACTGGTCGGCGGTCGGTGCGAAAGAGCTCACGTTGGTGATTTTTTTTATGACGAGCTGACGGAAGGTCTGGTTTAGTTCCTCCCAAACTCATAAATTTAGCACTATATAAAAAGAAGATTCTCCGTCACATCAAACTTACGGTACATGCATGAAGTACTAAATGTAGACGAAATAAAAAAAAACTAATTGCACAGTTTAGTTGTCGTTTGTGAGACTAACGTTTTAAACCTAATTAGTCAATGATTGAACAATTATTACCAAATATAAATGAAATACTACAATGCCCCCACAATGCCAGCATTTCCACTTATCATTCTGAAGCATCCCATATGCATGACTTCATAAGAGTTATCAAATGTGATTCCATAGGATCACCAATTATTATCTACAAAGATAAGGTTGCTTGTATCTTCAAGGTGCAAATAGGTCATATAAGAGCAATATGAATAAATTTATTGCCCCAAAATGTTTTATCCCCATAAATTGCAAGTTGCAACACATTGGAAATAAACATCTTGCAAAAGTAATCTAGCGATAAATTCGTAGGTTCACTCTCTAAGTCCATCCTACATTCAAAGACTTCGATAGTTGCAAGGTTCAAGGGTAGTTATCCTGAAATATAACATGTTCAAACATCATATTGTACTTTTTTTCCTCTGAATTTTTTCTCACAAAGGTTTCTCATAAAAGATTTTTAATGAGACAATATCAGTACAACAATATGTTATATCTCCTATTTTCACTGTCAGGGTTTTTAAAGGGGATATTCAAGACATATAGTGATGGGGACGTGATTCCCGATCTTTCGTCAAGTTAAAGATAAACAACGATTTGGTCGGAGAGCGACACACCGATTCGGCCTCATATCACAAAGACCGAACCCTGCAACCTTAGCAGCACGTCTTCTCTGGTTATCAACCGTGTCACAATCCGATTGACCTCGCCACGAAGGCTAATCCCTACTACAAATCAAAGAACACAAGCAAGAACAAAATAAAATGCAACTCAATTGAAGTGACAATTGTGGATAAATGATTAAGCACTCAAAGTTGGGGTCTCACGAACCGATAACGGTGACTGTTCAAAGATAGATTGATCTAAAGCAAAGCCCAAACCCTAATATTGGTGGCGGCTACTAATTATAAAGTCTAAGGGACATCCAATGACCCCTACTCATGTCACTGAGAAGTCTCAACACGTTACAAGGGCCAAACGGCCTAAAAGACGGCGACGTAGCGCTCTGACAGATTATGGACGTCAACTTATTTCGACGATTCCTATTGATTCCAATGGAATTTGGGCCTCAAACCAAATCCATTGGTTAGCTTATGAAATTATCTTTCCATCCATATGTGGATCATTGAAAACAGAATCCGGATGCGTCCTGAGCGTCTATTTTACTACAGACTGGTTCTGAAATCCGAGATGAACTCGAACTTGATATGGATTGAGCCTCCAACTTGGCTTGGACGCCCTTACTTGACTCCTAAGGTGGTGACCAAGGAGGAGGACATCCTTGGGCATCTCTCAGGTGTTCTCCATCTTCTTGGGGCGTGCTCCAACTTGGCCCTGAGCCCAAGTATGAATAACAAGCCCGCGACGATGCCGTAACACCCGACAGAAATAGCGGCAGAATGTCTCGATGATTTGGAGGCCTTACCAATTTGATATTTAGGTGGGACTTCCATCAAGTGCTCATTGACCTCGATCGCACTTCGAATGGATGAGTTATGGCCTTCCCAATGAGGCACTATCGGGCTACCGACGAACCGAAAGTTCAATTTTAATGGACTTGCACTTTGAGACACATTTGTACCTACATTCAAATAATGATATGTACATGTAGAACCAAGTGAATTGTACCCAAAATTACTATGCAAATGTAGGAACGAGCGCACCTTATAATCAATAGTCATATCTGATGGTATCATGTCCTCATCATCCTCCCCTTCTTGATAACAAACCGTCCTCGGTTTGAGCTTAGTTAGAGGACATATTATAGGTAGTAGCCAATATTGCTCCCCTTCTTGAAATTTAACCTGTTGCTTTATAACAAAACTTGGGGATCTTGACATGACATGACATGACAAACTAGAAAAGAATACAATCTAAACCAGCAACAAGACCTTGACCTAGGACACAAACTCCACACGGCGGACTCTGAAACTAAAATATGCAAATGCTATGGCGCAGATGGTTGTAGGACAGAAAACAAATATGGCGGTGGACTATGAGACGAAGGTGAAAATCAACTAAACTAGGATAAATATGAACTTGACAGTTTACCTGAGGCTCTGAATACCACTTGTTGGGGACGTGATTCCTGATCTTCCGTCAAGTTCAAGATAAACAACGATTTGGTCAGAGAGCGACACACCGATCTGGCTTTATATCATAAAGACCGAACCCTGCAACCTTAGCACCATGTCTCCTCTGGTTATCAACCGTGTCACAATCCAGTTGACCTCATCACAAAGGCAAATCCCTGCTGTGAATCAAAGAACACAAGAAAGAACACGATAAAATGCAACTCAAATAAAGTGACAATTGAGGATATATGATTGAGCACTAGAAGTTGGGGTCTTGCAAACCGATAACGGTGACTGTTCAAAGACAGATTGATCTAAAGCAAAAACCCAAACCCTAACATAGACAGGGGCTACTAATTATAAAGCCTATGGGGCATCTGAGGACCCCTACTCACGTCGCTAAGAAGTCTTGACACATTACAAAGGCCAAACGGCCCAAAAGACGGTGACGCAGCGCCCTGATAGATTCTGGTTGTCAACTTGTTTCAATGATTTCCATTGACTCCGATAGAATTTGGGCCTTAAACTAAATTCATTGATTATCTTATGAAATTATCTTTCCATCCATATGTGGATCATCGAAAACAGAGTCCGGATGCGTCCTGGGCATCCATTTTACTACAGACTGGTCCTAAAGCCCGAGATGGACTCGAACTTGATATGGATTAGGCCTCCAACTTAGCTTTGCCGGCCTTGCTTGACTCCTAAGCTGGTGGCCAAGGAGGAGGATGTCCTTGGGCATCTCTTAGGTGTTCTCTATCTTCTTAGGATGTGCTCCAACTTGGGCCTGGGTCCTAAGTGTGAATAACAAGCCCGCGACGACGCCGTAGCACCCGATAAAAATAGCAGCAGAATGTCTCGATAATTTGAAGGCCTTGCCAATATGATATCGAGGTGGGTCTAGATCTATTTGAAAGCTTATCAAATAGTCTTTCTATCAAGTGCTCATTGACCTCGATCGCACTACGGATGAATGAGTTATGGCCTTCCCAATGAAGCACTGTCGGGCTGCCGACGAACCGAAAGTTTAACTTTGATGGACTTGCACTTTGAGACACATTTGTATCTATATTCAAATAATGACATGTATATGTGGAACAAAGTGAATTGTACCCAAAATTACTATGCAAATATATAAACGAGCACACCTTATAATCAATGGTCGTATCCGATGATGTTATGTCCTCATCATCCTCCCTTCTTGACAACAAACCATCCTCGGTTTGAGCTTAGTTGGAGGATAGATTGTAGGTAGTAACCAATATTGCTCCCCTTCTTGAAATTTAACCTGTTGCTTTGTAACAAGACTTAGGGATCTTGACATGACATGATTATGTCTATTATAGGCCTCAAAATTATCATATTGTTGCACAACAAAAGGAGATTTTAGATTTGAACAAATATAAACTCTGTATACCATATACTCTTCTTTATTATTATATTTGCCAATAAAGTGAAATGTACATCTAGATGACCATGACAAATTAGCAAACCAAAATTTCTCTTCCTAAGTAGTAGGGGCACACAGAGTATCAAACTCAATATAACCCAAAGTATCTAAAGAATATAATAATTTTAGCTCATCTTTTTTAGCAGCAATGGAAAGCAAATTCTTATTTTTAGCATAAGTATTTGGTTTCAAAACAAAGCATCATGCTCATTCAAATTCTTATTTTCAGCACAAGTATTCGGTTCCAAAACAAAAGCATCATGCTCATTCACTAGTTGTGGCATATGTATATTAAAAGCATTGTCACACAACTCTTCTTTATCACAAGCACTGTCAGAACAATTATTTTGTGACAAAGGAAATTCAGACTTTGTGTCCACTAAATGTTGCTCTATTATAGCATGAGTGGTGGACAAATTCAGCACATCATCACCAATTTGAACATTATCATATTTTGTAGCAAGCATAAAAGGATCTTCTGGTTTAGGTACTTAGTGATTTTCATTTTTAATATCAACCTCATTGTTCTTTGTAGAAACACTCTCTTTATGAAGTTGTACAATTTCAGTCGAGTTTAAAATTTTACCATGCTCCAAAGTGGGTGTGGGAGGTGGTGGTGAAGATGCTGTTGTAGCGGTGGAAACGGCCACTCGTTGCTTATCGCAGTCTTGATCTTTGTGAATGCTTGCTCCACCCTTGCTAAAACCTGGTTGAGGTTGTCGCCAATGTTGGTCTGGTTCTTTTGTTGATGTCCCTGCAATTCTTTTTCTGCAAGCATAGCTAGCTAAAACAACTGGTTTGTAGTGTTAAAATCTTTATAATAAACAATATCATGAATTTCACGTCTCAAACCACAACATCTTGCACACTTTTGAAACTCTACATACTATTCCTAGATAGACATATTACCTTGCTCTAAGCGTTGCATTTTACGTTTATAAGATGGAGGAATAAAATGATCACGCATTGCTTCTTTAAGTCTATCCTATGATTGAGGTTGTTGATGGAAATTGTCAAGTTCTCGCCACCAGAATTGAGCAAAATCTTTGAATTCCCTAGTGGCATATTTAACTTTATGTATCTCATGAACTAGGTGAGAATTAAATTCTTGTTCTATAGTCATCTCCCAATCTAAATACGCTTCTCCATTATAAGATGCAATAAAAGATGGTATGGCAAATTTACCTCTTGTACCCTGATGATTATAGTCAATATATGATGGTGAATTGTTCTTCATGCGGTCCATCCTTGCAAACATCTGGGCCATGATTTTCTGCAATTCACTCTCAAATAGAAACACATTTTTTTATAATGTTAGAAACCAAAAGAAATTCCTATCAACTATTATATGTGTCGGTGGAAACACGCTCTCACATGTCTTACCAAGTTCTTACAAGGTTCTTACCAACGCAAAGCAGTGAACGGTAAAACCGGTGGCTGGTTCGTGATACCTGTGAGGGCGTGGCACCAAGATTGCAAGAATATGGGAAGGCACATAAAGAACAAATATATATATATGACACACAATTTAGTAACATATAGCAATATTGAATAAATGTCCAGAGCACTTGTCCTAGTTGCTGGCCTATACGTGTTCCTAGCACCAGTTGTGACACACAAGGGAGTGAAATAAGTATGAAAGGTAGCAATAGAAATACGGACAAGGCAAAAGGCACCACAAACAATAGAGCTATCAAATGTTCCTTATGTGCTCCTTTTTTATCTCTTCTCTTCTCTTTTGCTATTTTTTCTTTTTTTTGTCCAAATTTTTTTCCTTGCTTTTGCTCTTTTGATATTTTTTCTCAGCAAGGAGCACACAACAATAAACCCCAAAAAATATGAGCTCAATTGGATAAAAGATGTGGCCACACAAACTCAACACGGTGGACTCTGAAACTAAAATATGCAAAGGCTATGGCGCGGATGGTTGTAGGACATGAAACAAATATGGCGGGGGACTATGGGACGAAGGTGAAAATCAACTAAACTAGGATAAATATGAACTTGATGGTTTACCTGAGGCTCTAAATACCACATGATGGGGATGTGATTCCCGATCTTCCATCAGGCTCAAGATAAACAACGATTTGGTCGGAGAGCGACACACCGATCCAGTTTCAGATCACAAAGACCCAAACCCTGCAATCTTAGCACCACGTCTCCTCTAGTTATCAACCATGTCATAATCTAGTTGACCTCATCACGAAGGCTAATCCTTGCTGTGAATCAAAGAACACAAGGAAGAACACGATAAAACGCAACTCAAATAAAGTGACAATTGCGGATATATGATTGAGCACTAGAAGTTGGGGTCTCGTAAACCAATAACGGCGACTGTTCAAAGACAGATTGATCTAACGCAAAACCCCAAACCCTAACATTGGTTGCATCTACTGATTATAAAGCCTATGGGGGCATCCGAGGACCCCTCCTCACGTCGCTAAGAAGTCTCAACACGTTACAAAGGCCAAACGGCCCAAAAGACGACGACGCAGCGCCCTGACATATTCTAGATGTCAACTTGTTTCAATGATTCCCGTTGACTCTAATGGAATTTGGACCTCAAACCAAAGTCATTGGTTAGCTTATGAAATTATATTTCCATCCATATGTGGATCATAGAAAACAGAGTCCGGATACATCCTGGACGTCCATTTTACTACAGACTGGTCCTGGAGCCCGAGATGAACTCAAACTTGATATGGATTGGGCCTCTAACTTGGTTTGGCCGACCTTGCTTGACTCCTAAGGTGATGGCCAAGGAGGAGGACGTCCTTGGGCATCTCTTAGGTGTTCTCCATCTTTTTGGGGCATGCTCCATGAAAGCATCTAGGGCCCTAGAGTTGGTTTCGGCAATTGATGACAACACAACATTACCATGACTAACATGTGTTTTATAAAAACTTTGGTAAGTTAGGTCATGGGAATGGTGACTATTTTGGGCACTGTGGTTTTCATGCCCCTTGATGGAAATCATTTTGGTTTTCAAAGGATTAACGACAAGATTAAGGACGGTTAGTTCTGGACGTCGAGGAGTTGAGTTACATTCGGAATAGTCCTTAGGATCTTCGCTTTTCTCCTTTGGCCGTACTATAAAGGGGGGCATGAGTGAGTAGCTTGACCTAGGTGAGTCTATTTATTTAGGTGTTGTGCACACTTGTCAAACTTAGCACTAGGTAGCTATAATACCCTAAAATTTTGGCATGATTTAAAAAAATAGGTAAATATGTTTTTATGTATTTTGTGAGCATACAAACTTAGGATAATAATAATTTTTATTAACTTAAAATCAAATATAAGGGTAGGAACATGTTTGTGCACTCATGCTGTTGCATTTGAATTTTTGTATTGAGTGGTTGGTTTCAAATTCAAAAGAGGATTCAAAATCTTTTTGAAAATGGCTTTGGAAAATTGGAAAAAGAAAAAGAGAAAGAAATCCTATTCTATTCGGCTTTTTGGCCCAACTCAGCCCGAGCGCCCATGCCCGCTTCTCCCGCACGTGGCCCACTCGCCCTCCTTTCCCCGCGCGCGGCCGTCTCCTTTCCCCCGCGTCTGCTTGGGCCGAGCCCAGCAAGCCGCCGCTGGCCCAGCTCGCGCGCGTGCCGCCTGCCTTTCCCTCTCCGTCACTGATGCCGTGGGCCCACATGTCAGGGTTTCCTTCTTCCTCCCCATGCTGTCGTCGCTTTCCTTCGTTGCCACCGACTGAATCCGCGCCCAATCTTCCCCTTTCCTTACTCGGAGTGCCTTTGGGCTATATAAGCAAGGGTGCCGCACCCCGCCGCCTCCATCCCGCCCTCTCGAAGCTGCTGTGACGCTTGAAAGCATTGCCACCACGAGCGGGAGCCCTATCTCGCCGCCACCGTCCGCCTCTCCAAGCCACACGCCTCCCTCGGTCCTCATCGGGGTTGTTTTTGCCCGTGGTGAGTTCGCCTTGGTATGCTCTACCCGTTGGTGTATTCCTTTCGCAAGCTCGTGCATTGTAGCGCTAGATAGCCAAGTCCGACCATGGCGCCGCCGTGGAACTCACCATCGCGTCTGATGAGGACATCGCCATGCTAGACACACCGACGTTATGGTCTTTCCCAAGTTGCAATTCGTCCCCAACTCAGCTGCCACGTCACCCTCGGATTTAGCAGACACGTCATAACTCGGCGTTCTTGGATGCGTTGGAAAGGGGACGACGACGCCGTCGTTTTGGATCTGGTCCCAGCTCCAGAAGGTCCGTGGATCATTCTATGTGACCACGTCAAGGTGCTGCGTCACCTATTTGGGCCAACTTGGCCATGTATCGTGTCGGGCCTTAAGCCCAAGTTGTGGGCGCCCAACCCCTGGCCGTTCCTAACCCTAGGTCGAGTCTTAGACTATAAACACAGCCGCCGCCGCTGTTAGACAATTGGGTTTTGGTTAGAGTTTAGTTTTCTATCGAGAAACTGAATCGTTCATTGTAACTGTGGTGACAAATCCTTTTACAGTGATCCAGGGCCCCTGTTCTTGATCTCCTCCACTGTGTCGATTAGTCCTTTGGAACCGAGTTCTTGAACCCTCTATTGATATTCGCATCATTCATATTTGCAATTTTAGATTGCGTGTTTTTACCTTCTTGCTTGTGTTCTTCGATTCGCTTGCAGGAAAAGCCTTCTTGGTGAGGTCAATCAAGTTGTGTTTGGTTGATAACCAACGGAGCAGTGGTGTAACGATTGCAGGGTTCGAATCGTGTCTGATTTGAAGCCGGATCGCCAACGTCGAGATCTCCACAAATCAAACTTACCGGTTACCTCTCAGAAGATCGGGCCAGTACTCATCAGCATCTATGTGCCGACCGGAGCGCCGCCGGTTTCTCCCCGATCCAATCTGAGCCGTCCAAATCAAATCCAACGGCCAGGATTAGAAGATACCGGTTCGGCCGGCGTTTTTATTAAAGAGCCCCTGAGAATTTTAAGTATAGAACCCGCACTCCAAAACGCATTCCAAAAATACACTTTCTCCTTCTGAAAACACAGATTCGTTTGGATAAGTTCAGAAATACGTTTTTAGCTATTTATAGAATTGCCACTGATTTTGTTTTAGCCATAACTTCTCCGTTTTAACTCCGATTTGACCCGTTCAAATTGCGTTAGGTTCGTATATGCGAGCTCTACATGTTGGTACTACTGTTCAGTAGGTTTTTAACTTTTAAAATTTGTGATTAGATCTAATCCATTATTTTAATAGAGGAAATCTTGTTTATTTCATATCTTCTACGTTTCAACTCCGTTTTGAGCCATTCAAGTTGCGTTAGATTCATAGCAACGAGACCTACGCATTTGTAACAGTTTTTATCATGTCACTAATATTAGAATTTCATGGTTTGAATCATATCTTAAATAACAATTATGCAACTGGGTTTGAATCATATCTTTAAATAAAATATGATTTGTTTTACTTTAGTTTTATAAATCGACTCTAAATTTGACTTAAATTATAATCTCTATAAAATATCTTATATATATTTTTATACCATTAAGATACATGAAGCTAATAGTTTTATGGGTAAATCTATCGGTAGTTGTATCTTTTCAACCGTAGCTCCGATTAGCGTGCTTTTCGCGACTTTGTGTTCGTAACGATGCGTAGAATCGTATTTCAAACTCTTTTACTTATTTTTTTTTGTATGATTGGTGTATTGTTCTAATATAGATCTATTGTTTGCTTTATGTATGATTGTATGAATGCTCATGTGATGCTATATGATTCAGTCAATCGGTGAGGTTTACGTGGTGATCAAGAAGAGGTTCTTTGGAGGTTACGAAGCTACAGAAGAAGGATTTGAGTTTAAGGAAAGTATAGCATGGGATTATCCTTGTTGTCCTATTCACAATAAATAATTAAATTCATTATGCATGTATTCCCTTGTTAAGGATGACTTAGTCTTGATCCATTACCTTGGCACCCATGATATTGCAGTGAGTAGTTTTGCTAGCGCTGAACATAAACTATGATCTTGTAATATGATTAATGGAATATGCAGCAATACTAAAAGATGACTTTTTGATTACTGTTTAAAGAGGGCTAGAGCATGTGGTTATTTTTGGTGCTCTAGTTTCTCTCCATAAGGACTCATATGTGGACGAACATTCGGGACTTACAGTATAACTGTGAGGGCTATATGGCTCTAGCTTTAGTCAAGTATGAGGACCTTTTCTAGCTTGTTAGTGGTAACCTTCATGGCGTAAGAACGGCTTGACGAATCAGGTATAGTGTGGCCTCTGTCCTTATGTGTATAGGCTGCGTGTTATTGTGCCATTTGAAAGGAGGGCTCTATATCTGTTTGCCGAGTGAATCTAATGGCCCTAACTTGTTAGATGAACCTTTGAAAGACTTCATAGTGAACCCTACCGACCTTCCTTGGTAGTGGGTCAAGTGGCTGATCACCTCGGGCGAAAGGGTAAATCATGACACAGTGAAAGTGTACAACCTCTGCAGAGTGTAAAACTGGTATATCAGCCGTGCTCACGGTCACGAGTGGCCTTGGACCTTCACAGAATAGATGAACATTTATTGGTTTAATATGTGTTTTGCTATTCATTATTCATATTTACATTGCTCATATGTTTATTGTGGGATTAATGCAAACTTGATGGTACTCATGTAATAAAATTGTGACAAATAAAAGCTAATCACAGTAAACCAGTGTCAACTTTTGAGCCTCATGAACCCTATGATATATTTGCTGAGTTCGACATGGACTCACTCTTGCTATTTCCCACATCTCAGGAAGGGTACAAGATTATTAGATTCTAGAATTGTTAGGCTTGTGATCAACCAGTCAGTTTGTTCCTAGAGTGAAGTCTGCACCTGGTGTTCGGAGTTGTCTTTCTGCTGTGTTGCTCTCTAAGGTATATTTTATACTATTAAGTTATGTTTATTAAGCATTTGTCTCCTGATATTACACTTATCTGTGGCTATATGTGAGATTTGACTTCTTTATTTCATATATAGTGTATGTCTAGTTTTGTCCTTAAAACCGGGTGTGACAGAGTGGTATCAGAGCAATGCTGACTGTAGGACGCAAGCCTAGTTAGAACTGGACGTCTAGCATGTTTCCATTTTGCCTATTTCTTGTCTTCTCTTTAACTTTGTTATTTTCTCAAAGTTATGCTTAATTCTATCCCTGTTCTGTTATAAAAACCTTGTCTCTATTTTGAACTTTTTCTCCTTGTCTATTAGACGGCTCGTGATGAGAAGACTGTGGACTTTAGAGGTTAAGAGGACTGAATTGTGTCGCTCTCACTCACATTTGACTAGAAGCCATTAGCAATGCAAACCAATTACTAGAAGAAATGGCTCAACATGAAAATTCTCAATAATGCTCATCTCAAGGTTAGGCCAACATACCTAAGGGGCCAGAGAAGATACAAGTAGCAGAAGCTTGGAAGAATATGAAATCCAATAAAGATGTTGATAGTAAGGCACTTGGGAGGCAGGAACAATGTCACTGTTGTAAGCATTATGGTTTTTCGTGTCTTCAAAACGAGTCTAATAAGGGAAAAGTCAAGGTGGATCCAAATTTTGAGGTCAACATGGACAAGAAGAGGAAGGCAATCTCACTAGAATCAATTGTGGAAAGCAATTGGCAATCGAGTTATACTACATTGTCACATGCATCTCTGATCCCTTGTCAAATAAGTCCAAACCTTGAAGAGTTAGAAGCCTCTCAAGCTAAAACTACTCCCCATGAGGTAGTCATAGATGGGTGGATAATTACCTATAAGGAGTATCAACCCCAAAAGGCCAAACGAGCTAAGAAACAAGCCAAAGGGACGAAGGTGAACTTTTATGGCCAGCAAGATAGCAGCATATCAAGCAACAGTTCTATAGAGTATGACATCACAAAAGATCCAGCTAAGAGAAAGTGTTATCATTCCCAGCAGGAAGGACATTATGTCAAATCTTGCCCGCAGAAGAATCAACAACAGCAAGACTCAGGACAGGATGTCCAAAAAGAGCACGTGCAAGGAAATAAATTAAAGAGAAATTACATCCAGGGAAGGTTGAAACATGTGGATATTACCACCATTCTTGGAGCTAAGGAGGTTGTATTTGGATCAATTCCTATAAGTTCAGGAAATGCCAAGGTTTTGTTTGACTCTAGTGCCTCACATTCGTTCATATCTAGACAATATGTAGAAGATCATAACATATTTATGCTTCCAAGGGGGAAAACAGTGATGGTTAAAACTCCAAGAGGTGAAATAAAGGCGAACCGCATATGCCCAAAAGTTAGTCTTGACATAAAGGGGGTAAATTTTAAGGCAAACCTCATTGTTTTGGAATTAATGGGCGTTGATGTTATCCTTGGAATAGACTGGTTATCTACTTGTAAAGGAGTGATTGAGTATGCCCAACATTCAGTGTTCTAACTACACTTTCAGGAGAAAGGATTGAGTATGAGGGTATTAAACCTACACCTGAGGGATACAAGGTTGACCCATCTGAGGGTATGAATACTAAGAACGGTGAAAAGGGATGCGGGATTTCAGATGCCATTATAGAGGACTAAGGAATGCAAGAGATGCTATCTACTCCGGATGATGCTGCAATCATACCATGTTTAAGAAATAGGAGTTATGTCCCGTGTAATAAAACCGTTAGTAGCCAAGTTGAGTCGTCTTAATATGTGGCTTATGAACTTTTAAGTGTTGAGTTGCTTTGTGCTTATGTTTATGTTTGAGTTGAAATTTTGTAATGAGTGAAATGATCTTGTGGGTTTTGTCCATGATTTCATTTAGTTTATATGTATAAGGTATGAGGATTAATGAAATAAATAGCTGGGTTTTGGTTATCTCCTGCTTTCTGTATCTTGTCTTTCGGAGCAGCCTGTCTTTATTAACTTATATCTCTGTTCTTTAAGGACCCAAAATCATGAGAAAATTCTGGACAAGAGTAGACTTCAATATCTTTCTCCAAATGCAAGAACCACCCTCATAGCTATTTTGGTTTGGGAGTTATGAAATTCACAAGATGATGTATTTGTGCTGTCATAAACCTGGAACAGTTTCTGATATGTACTATTTTCGACCAAGTTAACTATAGAATCTGGAAGTATGTCTTATAAGAAAGTTGTAGAGAATTGTATAAGCTTTCCATCGGTGTAAACTATAGCTTCATTGGATTAACGGAATGAGAGGTATAGTTGTTTTATTGCACTACTGTTTTTCATCCTGCGAGGAATTTCAGATTACCTGTCCGTACGTACGCACGGGAGTTTCTCTTGGAAATCAAAAGGACTTTATGGTAGTTATCTTGTCTAAGAGGAGATGCAAGTTACATTGGTGTCCCCTAGTTTCATCTTAAGGGGGGTAGCCAAAGTAAAGAAGGTTTTGTACGTTCTAGTTCCTTATTTGGAAGTATCGGTTAACCCCCTGGTTGAGAAGGCACTATCAAGAGTGGGTATCATTTTCTATGGATTGGTGACTTGTTAGAACATCTACAAGGAACTCGTGTAATCATCAAGACAGGTCTTGATCTTCGCTCTGATCTATCATCAGTTGGGAGTCCAATCTTACTCAAGATAAGTTGGCATCGATATTGGACATCTATAATTGATTCCACGAAGGTTCAGAGGATGCCGACATTATGACTAGTTTAGTAAGTGAGCTATGAGGGAAGGAAGTCCTCTATGTGGATAGTTATCTCTAGTAGTGAAGAAGAGCTCAAGAAAGTTGGTGATGGGGAATTCACCTGGGGATGTAAGAGTGACTCAGAGCTTCTTTTAAAAATGATGACATTTAGTTAGCAGATGAAGGAAGGTTTATCCAAGACTATCAAGATATTACTACTAGAGAAGATATTAAATATCTTTGGACTCGTAAACCTGAGGAAAATTATAAAGGCATTGAAGAAGTAAAACTTATGAGTTAGATCTGTTAGGTCAATACAAGAGTGTCCCATCTATCGTGATGCACCATGTCAAGGTGAGGGATGTGTACTTAAGTAAGAAGGAAAATGTGATGGCTTGAGCATTAGGGATGCATGAGAAACATGAGTTGAACTACCTGATACAAGGAAGTGGAGATATCAGTTTATGCTCTGAAGGTTTTGGAGATATTATCCTATTGGACACAAGTGTGGTAATTACACGGTTTATAAGAGTGACACCTACATGGATTGTAAGAATCTAGTAGACATTATCAATAAGTTGGGGTTGAGCTTATGACAGTATTGTTGGATTGGAATTGATTTTGACTTGGAAGTGTGCTATCACTGGGAGGAGCAAAAGTCATTGCCGATGTCTTTAACAAAGGAGAGTTTTGCTAAAAAGATTCAGATGGTGCCATGGACTAAGAATTATGTTTAGGAGTTGAGCAACCCAACCTAAGCATATAGTAATTAATGTTATGAAGTCAGTGGTAATGCCTACATTGGAATAAGAGATTCACAAAGGTCTTTGAAAAAAAGAGATAGTTATGATTATCATGGATGGGAAGGTACTAGTTTTTTTTATGGACAAACAAGGAACATTATGGTTTGGAAAGATAAGTGGCTTAATAAATAGGGCTACTTTAAGGTTTGTTCAGAGTCCCTATCAACATCTTGGAAATGATTGAGTGAGTTACTTGGAGTAAGGTTATGAAGGTATGAAAAAGGAGCTACTCAAGCAAGAGAAGATCTAAAGGCAAAATATCCATCGCTCTTGGATCACCATCTTCCAAATCTCGGGACGAGATTCGTCTTAAGGGGGGTAGAATTGTAATACCCTAAAATTTTGGCATGATTTTAAAAAATAGGTAAATATGATTTTTATGTATTTTGTGAGCATACAAACTTAGAATAATAATAATTTTTATTAACTTAAAATCAAATATAAGGGTAGGAACATGTTTATGCACTCATGCTGTTGCATTTGAATTTTTGTATTGAGTGGTTGGTTTCAAATTCAAAAGAGGATTCAAAATCTTTTTGAAAATGGCTTTGGAAAATTGGAAAAAGAAAAAGAGAAAGAAATCCTATTCTATTTGGCTTTTTGGCCCAACTCAGCCCGAGCGCCCACGCTCGCTTCTCCCACACGCGGCCCACTCGCCCTCCTTTCCCCGCGCGCGACCGTCTCCTTTCCCCCGCGTCTGCTTGGGCCGAGCCCAGCAAGCCGCCGCTGGCCCAGCTCGCGCGCGTGCCGCCTGCCTTTCCCTCTCCGTCACTGATGCCGCGGGCCCACGTGTTAGGGTTTCCTTCTTCCTCCCCACGCCGTCGTCGCTTTCCTTCGTTGCCACCGACCGAATCCGCGCCCAATCTTCCCCTTTCCTTACTCGGAGTGCCTTCGGGCTATATAAGCAAGGGTGCCGCACCCCGCCGCCTCCATCCCGCCCTCTCGAAGCTGCTGTGACGCTTGAAAGCATTACCACCACGAGTAGGAGCCCTATCTCGCCGCCACCGTCCGCCTCTCCACGCCACACGCCTCCCTCGGTTCCTCATCGGGGTTGTTTTTGCTCGTGGTGAGTTCGCCTTGGTATGCTCTACCCGCTGGTGTATTCCTTTCGCGAGCTCGTGCCTTGTAGCGCTAGATAGCCAAGTCCGGCCATGGCGCCACCGCGGAACTTGCCGTCACGTCCCTGTGCCGACCGGAGCGCCGCCAGTTTCTCCCCGATCCAATCTGAGCCGTCCAAATCAAATCCAACGGCCAGGATTAGAAGATAACAGTTCGGCTGGCGTTTTTGTTAAAGAGCCCCTGGGAATTTTAAGTATAGAACCCGTAGTCCAAAATGCATTCTGAAAATACGCTTTCTCCTTCTGAAAACACAGATTCGTTTGGATAAGTTCAGAAATACGTTTTTAGCTATTTACAGAATTGCCACTGATTTTGTTTTAGCCATAACTTCTCCGTTTCAACTCCGATTTGACCCATTCAAATTGCGTTAGGTTCGTATTTGTGAGCTCTACATGTTGGTACTACTGTTGAGTAGGTTTCAACTTTTAAAATTCGTGATTAGATCTAATCCATTATTTTAATAGAGGAAATCTTGTTTATCTCATATCTTCTACGTTTCAACTCTGTTTTGAGCCATTCAAGTTGCGTTAGATTCATAGCAACGAGATCTACACATTTGTAACAGTGTTTATCATGTCACTAATATTGGAATTTCATGGTTTGAATCGTATCTTAAATAACAATTATGTAACTGGGTTTTGTAAATAAAATATAACTTGTTTTACTTTAGTTCTATAATTCGAATCTAAATTTGACTTGAATTATAATCTCTATAAAATATCTTATATATGTTTTATACCATTAAGATACATGAAGCTAATAGTTTTATGGGTAAATCTATCGGTAGTTGTATCTTTTCAACCGTAGCTCTGATTAGCGTGCTTTTCAGGACTTTGTGTTCGTAGCGATGCGTAGAATCGTGTTTCAAACTCTTTTACTTATTTTTTTGTATGATTGGTGTACTGTTCTAATATAGATCTATTGTTTGCTTCATGTATGATTGTATGGATGCTCGTGTGGTGCTATATGGTTCAGTCAATCAGTGAGGTTTACGTGGTGATCAAGAAGAGGTTCTTTGGAGGTTATGAATCTACAGAAGAAGGATTTAAGTTTAAGGCAAGTATAGAATGGGATTATCCTTGTTGTCCTATTCACAATAAATAATTAAATTCATTATACATATATTTCCTTGTTAAGGATGACTTAGTCTTGATCCATTACCTTGGCACCCATGATATTGAAGTGAGTAGTTTTGCTAGCGCTGAACATAAACTATGATCTTGTAATATGATTAATGGAATATGCAACAACACTAAAAGATAACTTTTTTATTACTGTTTAAAGAGGGCTAGAGCATGGGGTTATTTTTGGTGCTCTTGTTTCTCTCCACAAGGACTCATCTGTGGACGAACATCCGGGACTTACAGTACAACTGTGAGGGCTGTATGGCTCTGGCTTTAGTCAAGTATAAGGACCTTTTCTAGCTTGTTAGTGGTAACCTTCATGGTGTAAGAATGGCTTGATGAATCGGGTATAGTGCGGCCTCTGTCCTTATGTGTATAGGCTGCGTGTTATTGTGCCATTTGGAAGGGGGGCTCTACGTCTGTTTGCCGAGTGAATCTTATGACCCTAACTTGTTAGACAAACCTTTGAAAGACTTCATAGTAAACCCTACTAACCTTCCTTGGTAGTGGGTCAAGAGGCTGATCACCTCGGGCAAAAGGGTAAATCACGACTCACAGTGAAAATGTACAACCTCTGCAGAGTGTAAAACTGGTATATCAGCCGTGCTCACGATCACGAGTGGCCTTGGACCTTCACAGAATAGATGAACATTTATTTGTTTAATATGTGTTTTGCTATTTGTTATTCATATTTACATTGATCATATGTTTATTGTGGGATTAATGCAAACTTGATGCTACTCATGTAATAAAATTGTGACAAATAAAAGCTAATCACAGTAAACCAGTGTCAACTTTTGAGCCTCATGAACCCTATGATATATTTGCTGAGTTTGACATGGACTCACTCTTGCTATTTCCCACATCTCAGGAAGGGTACCAGATTGTTAGATTCAGGAATTGTTAGGCTTGTGATCAATCAGTCAGTTTGTTCCTGGAGTGAAGTCTGCACCTGGTATTCAGAGTTGTCTTTCCGCTGTGTTGCTCTCTAAGGTATATTTTATACTATTAAGTTATGTTTATTAAGCATTTGTCTCTTGATATTACACTTATCTGCGGCTATATGTGAGATTTGACTTCTTTATTTCACATATAGTGTATGTCTGGTTTTGTCCTTAAAACCGGGTGTGACAGTAGCTCAGGTAAAGCCCAAAGATCAGTTGGAAGGAACTTTGTTCAAGCTGTGTCATGATCCGGAGAAAGTTGAGCCTTTTCTTCTTGATCGGACGCGGTTTCTATCTTGACCGGACGCGTCCGGTCAGTATAGCGCACTGTAGCGGAATGCAACATATCGACCGCATGCTGTGGCTCACCTGACCGGACGCGCAAGTGGTGCACTCTACAGTGAGGAGAGCTAGGGTTTGCGACCGGACGCGAAGTTTGTCCGACCGGACACCATTGTGGCCGAGTTCGGTCAAAGTATAGAAAGGTTCTAGAAAGGGTTTTGAGCAACCGAACGCGTCCGGTCACCCCTGATCGGACTCACCTGCATGTCCGGTCACTCAGTGCCCTTGTTTTTCAATTCGACCGTTGCCACCGACCGGACATGTCCGGTCACGTCGACCGGCGTGTCCGGTCAGTACGAAAAATACTGAGTTGGCACATAACAGTTAGGATTGACTGTGGGGAGTATAAATACATCCCCTACCCCTCTATTTGAGGACTTTTGCTCATTTGTTCAGCTGAGAAACACCTTTCATATGTAAGAAAGTGCAAGAGCTCTAGTGAGGATTGAGATTTGAGAATCCAAGATTAAGATCCCTTATTAGTGACTAGGGAGTAGCAAGTGTGCATCCACCCTCTCATTAGGCTTGTTGTGGTCAAGTGAGAGTTCTTGCTTGTTACTCTTGGTGATCACCATCACCTAGATGGCTTGGTGGTGATTGGGAGCTTGCTGATCATCCGGCGGAGCTTGTGGATGACCCAACTCATCTTGTGAGCGGTTGTGGGCGATTCACCGCGATGGAGTGTCAAAGAATCAGCCCATAGAGAGCACTTGATCCTCGCGTGGATCAAAGGGGAGCTACACCCTTACGAGGGTGCTCCAACGAGGACTAGTAGGGAGTGGCGACTCTCCGATACCTCAGGAAAACATCGCCGTATTCCTAACCCTTTTATATTCAAGCAATTTACTTTCTCGTATTACTCTTGTTGCTTGATTTATTTTCCTAGAATTGCCATGCTAGACTAGGATTGGAACTTAGGGTGCAAAACTTTTAATCAGTAGATTCACTAGGAACACTTGTAGGCACTAGGGGTGAATTATGGCTTAGTAGGGTTTAATTATTGCAATAATTTTTAGAAAAGCCCAATTCACCCTCCTCTTGGGCATCTTGATCCTTTCAATTAGTATCGGAGCCGAGTTGCTCCTAAATTAGGCTTTACCGCCTAGAGCAAGATGTCTAATGGGGAAGGATCACCTCCCATCTTTGAGGGAGATGATTTTCCATATTGGAAAATCCGCATGGAGGCGTACCTTGAAGCCATAGATGTTGGGTGTCTTAGAGCCGCCACCGAAGGGCTTCCAGAAGTCAAGGATCCCGCTAACCCCGTTGGTGACGAGGAGAAGTATGACCGATGGAATGCATAGGCAAAAAATGCACTCTACCGGGGCCTTGGCAAGGATATCTTCAATCGTGTGCGTAATGCAAAAAACGCTCATGAATTGTGGGAAAACCTTTGTGCTCTCCATGAGAGAACTAAGAGTGAGGGTGAGAAACGCTACCATATTGCTTTGAAGAAGATTAATTCGTTTGAGATGCTTCCTAAGGAAAGTGCTAATGACATGTACACTCGCTTGAATGTTCTTGTAGAGGATCTCAATGCTCTCGGGCTCAATAAAATGAGTCCATTGGATGTTGCAAGGAGGATCTTGAGTGTTCTTCCTGTTGAGAAGTATGGTCACATTGTCACCATGCTTCACCAAAGCGATCTCTCCACGGCAACACCGACATAAGTATTGGGAAAGATCAATGCTCATGAGATGTACATGCATATCACTTTGGAAGAGGGCTCACCATCTTCCAAGAAGAAGGACTTGGCTTTCAAAGCTAGCCATGACAAGAAAAAGAAGAAGAGCCAAGCCATGATCATGCATGAAAGCTCAAGTGAGAGTAACATTGATGATGCATCACTTGCTCTCATGGTGAAAAAACCATCAAGATGCTAAAGAAGCTTAATAAGAGTGGCATCAAGTTTGATGGCAAGAAGAAGAAGTTCTTCATAAGTAGCAAAAGAAAGCCTATATCCGAAATAGATTGCTACAATTGTGGTGAACTTGGTCATCTAGCTCATCAATGCCCTAAGCCTCCAAAAGACAAATACAAGAACAAGAACAAGGGTAAGAAAGATGAATCTAGTGATGAAGAAGATGAAAAGAAGAAGAACAAGCCATACAAGAAGAAGGATGGCAAGAAGAAAGAATATCACAAAAATAAGAAGGGAGGCAAAGCTTACATTGTTGGTGATTGGCTCACCGACATTGAGTCATCATGTGAGTCCTCCGGTGATGTGAGCAACGACGAGAAAGAGAAGGTCGCCGCATTTGTGATTGGGTCATCATCATCTTCATCAACATCTTCACCACCACCTTCACCGCCATCTTCACCGTCATCATCCACTACTCACATATGCCTCATGGACAAGGGTGAACGAAAGGTACAAAATAATGAAAGTGATGATGATGATAGTGATAGTGATGATGAATTTGATGCACCTTCTTATGATGAACTCGTAAAATTGCTCAACAAATACTCTAAAGTCATAAGAAAGACTAGAAATAAAAATGGTGAGCTTCAAAATGAAAATGAATCACTTTCATCAAAGCTTAAGATTGCACAAAAGACTAGTGATGAGCTTAAAGATCAAAATGAAATTATGACTTCTACTCTCAAGGAGCTCAAAACTTTCAACAAAGAGCTTAGAGATGAACATGATAAACTTGAGAAGAAGCATGATGAGCTCAACACTAGGCACAACTTGCTAAAAGATAAATATACTTCATTGAAAATTAATTATGATAGTCTTGTTGTTGCTAATGAGCTCTCTCTTGAGACACATGATGCTACTAACCAAGTTGTTAAGATTGATATAGCCACATCATGTGATGACTTGATTATTGAGAGCATTGAGCAAGGCTCTAGTGGAAAAGGCAAGAAAGTGGTTGAGTCTGACAATTATGATGATTATGTCAAGCTCAAGAGTGAAAATGAAATGCTTAGAGATGAGAACAAGAAGCTCAAAGGGTTGATGGCTCTTGAAAAACAAACATCAAATGAGTCACTCATTGAGGAGAACAAAAAGCTAAAGCAAGAGAAAGAGCATCTCAAGACTGGATTGAGCAAGTTTACAAGAGGTCAATACTTACAAAGTGAGCTACTCATGAACACCGTCATGAAGATGGATGAAGTGGTATTGGTTACTTGGCAAATCAAGAGAAGAAGGCCAAAACTCAACAACAACAAAACAAATCAAAGCCCAAGCCTAAGAGATGTGTTGAGTGTGGACAAGAGGGCCATTTTGCTCATGAGTGTGAAACTCCACCACCACAACCCTTGCCCAAGAATTCTAGGCCCTTTGCTTTCAATGCTCACTATATGCTTAGAAGAGATTCTAGTGGAAAGATGAAAGTCATGTTCTTGGGTCCCCCAAACAAGAATAGGCCTAAGAAAATTTGGGTTGCCAAGTCACTAGTTGAGAAAGTCAAGGGTCCCTCTCAAGTTTGGGTCCCTAAACAAAAAGCTTGATCTCTTGTGTGTAGGTGAACTACAAGACCGGTGGAACTCATTGGGTTATTGATAGTGGTTGCACTCAACATATGACCGGTGATCCTCATATGTTCACCTCACTTGAAGAAAATGGGAATGTCAAGAGAAGATCACATTTGGGGACAATTTAAAGAGCAAAGTCAAGGGTATAGGCAAGATTGCAATATCAAATGATCACTCTCTTTCAAATATGCTATATGTTGCTTCTTTGAGTTTCAATCTACTATCCGTTGGGCAACTTTGTGATATTGGCTATCAATGCTTATTCACACCAAATGAAGTGGTAGTATCAAAGATAGAAGACAAGCAAATGATTTTCAAGGGCTTTAGATACAACAATCTCTATCTTGTTCATTTCACCTCCGAAGATGCAAATTTGATGACATGCTTGTTCACCAAAACTTCACTTGGGTGGCTTTGGCATAGAAGGCTTGCTCATGTTGGAATGAATACTCTGAACAAATTATTGAAGAAAGAGTTAGTGAGAGGCTTGAAAGATGTCAAGTTTGAGAAGGACAAACCTTGTAGTGCATGTCAAGCTGGTAAACTAGTTGTAAATAATCATCCAACAAAAGCTTACATGCCAACATCAAGAGTGTTAGAGCTTCTACACATGGATTTGTTTGGTCCTACAACTTACAAGAGCTTGGGTGGAAACCTTTATTGTCTTGTGATTATGGATGACTACTCAAGATACACTTGGACATTCTTTCTTCATAACAAATCCGAAGTGGCCACTTGTTTCAAGAAGTTTGCAAAGAGAGCTCAAAATGAATTTGAAGTCAAGATAAAGAAGATAAGAAGTGACAATGGCAAAGAATTTGACAACACAAACATTGAAGCTTATTATGACGAGATTGGGATCAAGCATGAGGTTTCATCAATCTACACTCCTCAACAAAAATGGTGTAGTTGAGAGAAAGAACTGGACATTGATTACCCTTATAAGAACAATGCTAGATGAGTAGAACACACCAGAAAATTGTGGGCCGAGGCAATTAACACCGCATGCTATGCATCAAATCGCCTATTCCTACAAAAGTTTCTTGGCAAGACCCCCTATGAATTGCTAAATGGGAAGAAGCCGGACGTCTTATTCTTTCGGGTGTTTGGTTGCAAATACTACATCTATAAGAAGTGGCAACACCTAGGGAAGTTCTAAAGACATTGTGATATTGGTTTTCTTGTTGGCTACTCATCAAAGTCCAAGGCATATAGAGTATTTAACCATGCCACTGGTTTGGTTGAAGAAACATATGATGTGGAATTTGATGAATCTAATGGCTCCCAAGGAGCAATTGAGAATTGTGATGATGTAGGTGTGAACCATTGAGGGAGGCAATGAAGAACATGTCGGTGGGAGACATCAAGCCTAAAGATGATGAAGACAATACTCAAATGATCAATCCACCATCTTCATCATATGTGCCTTAAGATGATGACAAGAATGAGAGAGTTGAAAATAAAGACACTCATGTCACTCATGAACAAGCTGAGGCACGAGTTCAAGATGTTGATACTCCCCAACCTCCTCCTCAAGTGGTTGATAGAAGACACTCACCTCTACTTCAAGCATAGCCACAAGATCTCATCATAGGGAGTCCTACAAAGGGTGTAATGACTTGATCTCAAAAGCTTGCTTCTTTTGTTGAACATCACTCTTTTGTCTCTTGTCTTGAACCTAAGAATGTAGAAGAAGCTCTTTAAGATCCGGATTGAGTGAATGCAATGCATGAAGAATTGAACAACTTCACTCACAATCAAGTTTGGACACTTGAGGAGCATCCAAAAGGTGCAAGGGTCATTAGAACCAAGTGGGTGTTCCGCAACAAGCAAGATGACCAAGGCGTAGTTGTGAGGAACAAGACAAGACTAGTTGCAAATGGGTTCTCTCAAGTTGAAGGCCTTGACTTTGGAGAGATCGTTGCACCCGTTGCAAGACTTGAAGCCATCCGTATCCTTCTTGCATATGCATCGCATCATGAAATGAAATTATATCAAATGGATATTAAAAGTGTGTTTTTAAATGGCTTCATAAATAAACTAGTCTATGTTGATCAACCTCCCGAGTTTGAAGACTCTAGATATCCTAATCATGTTTATAGGTTGTGCAAGGCGCTATATGGGCTCAAGTAAGCCCCTAAAGCGTGGTATGAGCGCCTCCGGGACTTTCTCATTGAGATGGGCTTCATTATTGGGAAGGTCGACACCGCACTATTCACCAAAAAGCTTAATGGGGATATCTTCATTTGTCAAGTCTATGTTGATGATATTATCTTTGGCTCAACAAATGAAGATTATTGCAAGGAATTTGGTGAATTGATGTCGAAGGAGTTCGAGATGTCCATGATTGGTGAACTTACATTCTTCCTTGGTTTTCAAGTCAAGCAAATGAAAGAAGGGATTTTTATCGCTCAAGAAAAGTATACCAAGGATCTTCTTAAGAGGTTCAAGATGGATGATTGTAAGTCAATCAAGACCCCAATGCCATCTAATGGATATCTTTACCTAGATGAGGGAGGTAAACCGGTTGATCAAACTCTCTACCGTTCTATGATTGGTAGCTTGTTGTACCTTACCGCATCTAGGCCCGATATCATGTTTAGTGTGTGCATGTGTGCTCACTTTCAAGCGTGTCCTAAAGAACCTCACCTAAGTGCCATGAAAAGAATCTTAAGATATCTTAAGCACACCCCAAGCATCGGCCTTTGGTATCCCAAAGGAGCTAGATTCCAACTAGTTGGCTATTCTGACTCGGATTATGCTGGTTGCAAAATAGACAGGAAAAGCACATCTGGAGGGTACCATTTGCTTGGGAGGTCACTTGTGTCTTGGTCATCTAAAAAGTAAAATAGTATGGCTTTGTCCACCGCTGAGGCGGAATACATTGCCACAGGGGCTTATTGTGCACAAATCTTATATATGAAGCAAACTCTTTTAGACTATGGTGTTATTCTTGATAAGGTGCCACTTTTATGTGATAATGAAAGTGCCATTAAAATTGCCAATAATCCGGTACAACACTCACGCACCAAGCACATTGATATCCATCATCACTTTCTAAGGGATCATGTTGCTAAAAATGATATATCACTAGAAGGTGTAAGAAGTGAAAATCAATTAGCGGATATCTTCACTAAACCTTTGGTTGAGGCTACTTTTTGTAGGTTGAGAAGTGAGCTAAATGTGCTTGATTCTAGTAATTTTAAAAAATGAGCTTGTGTTGTCACTTGCATTGCATTGTAATATATGTCATGTTTAAACTTCCGTAATGCATCTAGGACTTGTCTAACACGGTTACGATAACACTCTTTTAGAGGAGTGAAGAAGCCTAATCGTGGATCAAACTTGACAAGAAACCTAGTTTTACCTTCTTACTTTACATTGCACATGCATGTTTGTTGTTTTGTTGTTTCTTTTCGGTTTTGCTTTGGGCAACCTCTGTGTTCGTCCATGAATAGAGAGAGCATTTGACGCTCCCAAGGGTTTATAAACTCTATTGCATGGCCATACGTTGCTCCTTGGGTGTTTATCGCATATTTTCTTAAAAATAATACTAGCCTAAGGCAAATTTATTTTGAAAACTTGAGGGTTTGCGAGAACTCACCCATATCAGGTTCCAATTGGTGTTTATTTGTGTCTTTTTATATTGGAACTTGATTGGGAGAAGTCACGTCGAAGATCCGAAAGGGAAAAGGTGAAAATCATTGACAGGACGCTGGACCGGACGTGACGCTGCTCGACCACTGCGTCCGGTTCCGGACATCACCTGCGCGTCCGGTCACATGAAGGTGGTTCTCGGGTGGATCTCTGACTGAACCCTGTCAGCGTCCGATCAACTAGTGCGGACACGTCCGGTCATTTAGGAGGGTTCTCTGTTGTGCATCGGGTCTCAGACCGGACTCTATCCGCGTCCGGTCACCTCTCATTGGATGCGTCTGGTCAGCTCCTGTACCTTACTGGATTCTGACCGGACGCCTCTACAGCGCGTCCGATCAGTCGAGGAGTGTGTCCGATCATCACTTTGAAAAGCGGATCTCAGTTTTTTTGAAAAGCGCCACCCCTCTGCTCGCTCCGGCCGCCACCGCTCCAATAGAGAAGGCCAACTGCACCGTGACGCGTGTCACCCTACCAACCGTGGCCTCCTAGCCTGCCGCGCCACCATACCTGTCCTGGCCGCCACCCGTCTCTGCTGCCCTAGCCGCTACCTGACCTCGCCATCGCCTAACTCCCAGCGTCGCTTGAGTTTGTCGCCGTCAAGCATTACAGCTCTCCTTCGCGATCTATTGGTCGGCCTTAGGGTTTTTCAGGCCTCAATTCTTAGGAGTGGTGCTCTTCATCATCATTTTTCTTCTCTCTTCGCAGGGCTTCCTCCATTTTAAGGTAGAAACTATTTCACCTCACTCTGATCGTACCTAAAATTGCTTGCTTCCAATAGGATCACGTAACCTTAGAAATTATATTGCTTATTGTAACACTCTCTATTCCATCTAGTGCAGTGAGTTGGTTCTCTGTGTTGTTTGGCACCTTTGTCAGTATTGAAATCGGGGCCAAGCCTGCGGATACGGATTGAGGCCAAGCCTCTTGAGAATCAACTCATCATCCTTTTAGTGTTTGTTGTTCTCAGTCACAGAGACTTATCAGCATGGCCCACTGCAAGAATGTTGGTGGAGCTCTGAGTGACGGGGACGAAAGTCCTCCACGTTTGATAGAGGTTGCCCGAGGCAAGAGCAAGAAGATCACCACCAAGAAAAGAAAGAGGACGCTCATAGAGGCAGAGGTAGCACAGGCAGTGGCTGACGCTACTGATTGAGCTGAGAGAGGAGGCAGAGGTAGTGGTATTTAGATTGGCGAGCATTGCTTTCACCTTGAGGGACGACGCTTGGTATAGAGGCCACCGAGGAAACAGAGGAGCAGCCCGCAGAGCAGACAGAGGAGCAGCCCATAGAGTAGACAGAGGAGACACAGGAGCAGACACTACAGACTCCACCGCGTCATCACTCAGGATGAACGCATGCTCAGGTGACTCCTAGGCTAGAGGGTCAGAGACGTGGAGGTCATCCACCTCCTAGAGCTCATGGTCAGCCCCCAGTTGAGCACTTTGACCTAAGGGGAGCTACAACACGACAAGTTTAGGCTCTCTGTTTCATCGAGGTTGCTTGGTGGTTCCCACCTTAGTGGGACACAAGAGCTTCAGAGAGATTCTACACACCTCTGCATGAGGACTTTTACAGAGCTTATGTTGACAGTGGGATTGCTTTCAGACCACAGAGGGTTTGTCAACTAGAGTCACTTGTTGTAGTTATTGGCGAGCAACTTTGTCCCCCATATTTCTTTTCTACCAAGATTGTCAGATCTTCTAGGTTGGACAGGAGCATACTACGGCACATGGGTCAGGGAGTTCTACTCTTCACTTTGGATAGACCCAGCTCTTGAGTTTATCCACTTTGCATTCAGAGGTCATGACCGCAGACTATATAGCACTAGGGTACGGTAGATTCTGAGGCTTCTAGCTTCAGAGACGAAGATCCACCAGCTTTGTTTTGGTCAGACACCACCACCGAGGCGTCCTCACGGTGGCACTGTGCCACCTATAGACTTTGTCAGACCGTGCTTTTGCGAGTCATTTGGTGAGGGGTCCAGACGTACACCGGCCAGTTTGACTCCTATTGCCAGAGTTCTTGATGCTATTATGAGGAGGACACTGCTTCCAAGGTTGGGCTACCGAGAGGGTTTGACACGTATGCAGCTTTAGGTAGTTCATCACCTTATCTCTCAGACTCCGTTTGATATTTGAGATTTGATGCTCTGTGAGATGGAGGATACGCTAGCAGAGGGCTTCAAGGGTCACCATCAGCTACCCTATGCCCATTGGATTTGTTTTCTGATTTAGTGTGCTTGCGACCTTCCAGCTGAGATCCGAGCGGAGATCTCCGACACCACGACAACCTTCCCTAAGTATGACATACGATAGCTATGGGCCACTATCACCCGAGAGCAGGCACCTAGATAGAGTCAGCGTCAGAGAGCAGAGGTACCTGAGATTGTAGCTAAGCAGGACCAGACTATTGAGGGACTTATAGAGGCAGAGCTTGCTGACTTAGATGCTCAGCTAGCCGATCCAAATGAGGACGACGCCACCGACAACACTGATGACGACTATCAGCCACTTCCTTGGTACCGCTCTCCTCGTTCCCACGACCATGAGACCGGTGGTTCTGGTTTAGCCTCACGCACAGACCCAACCATGGTGGCTATACTTAAGAGGCTGACTCAGGCTCAGGAGAGGCAGGAGATTCAGTTACAGAGATAGGCTCAGGACAACACAACTGCATTTGCACAGATTTAGGCTCGTCAGGACGAGTTTCAGAGGCAGCAGCTAGAGATACAGAGACAGCAGGCAGCTACCCAGTAGCAGTACCTTGAGCTCTTAAGACACCTTGTTACTATTGGGGTCCCTCCACCTTCGTTCGTCCTTACTCCAGCTTTACAGCCCAGTGAGCTTCAGAGTCAGGGACCACAGCCGAGCTTTTAGTTTGCCTCACCTCAGCAGTAGGTGCCTCAGTTGTTTCAGTCCCCAGGCTACACTCCTATTCAGACAGGATTCACTCCACTGGTGAAAGTCCTATGTTTGGTGTTGGTAATTAGTGACAATGCCTAAGTACTAATCCTATGCCTAAGTTGTATGTAGCATATGAGGATTAGTACATTCCAAGGTTGGTGGCAAGATGGACATGGTGATCATGATGGCCACACTTGGATTTGGATGCAACCCTACATGATCAAGGCAAAGGTATATGCTTAAGGGTCGTGTTTTAGTAACCAAGACACCTAGTGGGTGTGGTTACATTATAGGATAGATAGCCGTACTATAAAGAGGGGAATGAAGCGGCTATTGAACTCCTAAGTGCCTCTAGGTGTGCATTTCATAATCATATGCATTTGGATAGAACTAATATCGCCTTGAAAGATGTTTGTGAAAATGCTAACACACTCACACATGACGAGATCACTTGGTGGTGTTAGCACATTTGCGAAGGCGGTGGAGTTTGAGCGGTAGAGAGGGTTTTTGAGGAATTGAAACGACTATTTTTCCACTACACCAGAAGTTTGGAAAAGAAACGGAGGCGAACGGAGGTCACAGAGGTGACCGGACGCTGAACCGGACACGGTCTTTGCATGACCGGACGCGTTCGGTCAGTGTTCAGTGTCTACGCGTATTTCAGTTTGATGATCGGACGCGAAGCGTGTCCGGTCATAGTCGATCGGACACGTCCGGTCATTCAAGGAGCTTACTGGACTCTAATCGGACGCTGGAACTATGGCGTCCGGTCACTGTGTTGTTGTGCGCTGCTCAGACATGACCAGCGCATCCGGTCAGTCACGGGACCAGCGCGTCCGGTCGTTCGCAGCGCGTCCAGTCAGCGCGTCAAGCGCGTCCGGTCAGTGCTTCGTGACTTAGCCGTTGTGTAACCAGCGCGTCCAGTCGTTTGGACCAGCGTGTCCGGTCAGTGCTTCATGAGTTAGCCGTTGGGCGACCGGCGCGTCCGGTCAGTTGGACCAGCGCATCCGGTCAGCGCGATTTCGGCTGTTTAAGTTTCTAACGGCTCTATTCGAAGGGGTACGTCTATAAATACTCGTTGGCCGGCTCAAGGCTCTCTCTCTCGAATATTTGACATACTTGTGAGCACCTTGAGCTAAGCAACTCCCCTCCCACTCATCTCTCTTGCTTCTTTGCATATTTGAAGTGAGATTGAGTGATCCAAGTGCATTTGCATTATGAGATTCCATCTAGTTGGCACTTGGTGATTGATTTGCTGCGGGATTCTTGTTTCTCTTAGTGGTTGCCACCACCTAGATGGCTTGGAGCAGCTTGGAAGCATTGGCAAGAGTTGGTGATTGTTCTTGGCCACCTCCGGTGACTGTGAGGGGTTTGTGCCTACCTCGGCGAAGCGCCAAAGGCAACGTTAGTGAATTGCTCGTGTCATTTGCAACCTTTTGCCATTTGGTAGGTTCTTGTGGCGCCTTTTGAGAGGCTCGGTGTGAGACCGATTAGCCACCGAACCACGTGGTGTAGAGGGACACAGCGGGGACTAGCGTGCCGGCAAGCACGTGAACCTCGGGATAAATCTTCGTGTCATCACTTTCATATTGTGATTGATTGATCCTAGTGTTCGGTTATCTTGGTATTCATTGTTGATCATATTGGTTGGCTCAATACTTCGCCCCTCGGTGAAACTCTCCTAACTCAACTCCGCATTACTTTCTTAGTTATCTTTGCTAGCTAGTTAGCTTTGCTTTAGCAGCTCCTTTGTGTAGCTTGCTAGTTGTAGTTATAGTTACCTTCTCGGTTTGACTTGTGCGGTTGAGTGCAATCACCGTTTTCAAGGCTTAACAACCTCGGTGTAAGATGGCTCAAGTTGTGTTCAACCATGTCGGGGGCAAGCCTCCATTCTTTGATGGTGTCACATCTTTTGATCATTAGAAAAGAAAGATGAAGCAATATCTTGGCTCTATTCATGAGAATGTTTGGAAGGTGACGCACCATGATTATGCTATCATTGATCCCGACAACCTCACCAACAATGATCGCATCAACAACCAATGCAACACTATGGCTCTCAATACTCTCTATAATGGGATTGATGCAAAGGTATTTGAGCAAATCAAGGATCTTAAGATGACAAGTGAAGTATGGACAAGATTAGAGGAAACATATGAGGGCACTTCAATGGTAAAGAGTGCCAAGCTCTATATGCTCAAGGATAAGTTTGCAAGCTTTAAGATGAAGGATGATGAGTCCATACCGGAGATGTTCTATAGGCTACAAGTTATTGTTAATGATCTCAAGAGCCTAGGAGGAGATGTCAAGGACAAGGACTTCTCACATAAGTTCTTGATGAACTTACCTAAGAAGTTTGCTATCTTGAGGAAGATGATCCAAAGAGAGGGTTTGGACAAGGTGACTCCAAACCAAGTGCTTGGAGATGTCATGACCGATGCTCAATATGATGATGATAAAGATGAAGATGAGAAGGAGATCAAGGTTAAGCAAGAGAAGACCACCGCATTCAAGGCTTCATCCTCTAAGGGCAAGAGCAAGGTGGAGAGCGATAATGATGATCCATTCGATGATGAGACCATAGCCCTCCTAGTGCACAAGATAGGGAGGTTCATGAAGAAGAAAGGATATGGTGCAAGAAAGAGAAGGGACTTCATGAAGGCAAAGGAGGTGCTTTGCTACAATTGCAATAGCCCCGATCATGTAGTGGCAAAGTGCCCCTATGAAGATAAAAGATATCATGATGGGGAGTTGAAGTTGAAAAAGAACAAGAAGGAGAAGAAAGAGAAGAAGAGCTTCACTATCAACAAGAAGAAGAAGGGTGGTGGTTATGTGGTCACTTGGGATAGTGATAACTCTGATAGTGATGATGATAGCTCTAGTGATGATGAGAGGACCACTCGGCGAGCCATTGCAAGCATCGCCCTCTCCAACAAGTCATCCATCTTCGACACTACATCGACATGCCTTATGGCCAAGCCTACCAAGGTAAAACATGATGATAGTGATGATGATTCTTGTGCTAGTGATGATTGTAGGAGTGATAATGAGGAGGATGAGGACTACTCCAAGGATGATCTATTAGGCATAATAGATCAAATGAGCAAGGGCTACAAGAGGACAACCAAGAAATACAAAATCTTAGAACAAGAGCTCATTGCCATGAGCAATGAAAATGATACCTTGATGGAGGAGCTTGTAGCTCTCAAAAAGAGTAAGGAGTGCAAAGGATTTAAACAAGAGCTCAAAGCTCTTAGGAAATCCTTTGATGAGTTAGAGGCCTCTCGTGAGTGTCTAAAGGAAGACCACGAGGATCTTGAAGTTGCTCACACTAGGCTTAAGGAAGCCCACTCCACTCTACTTGAGCTCATCAAGGAAAAGGACCTCAAATTGGAGAAGCTCATGAAGGAAGCTAAGGAGGAGCAAGTGATTGTCACTTATGACATTGGACTAACATGTGATATTATTGATGATTCTTTATTTGTTGGTCCTACTAATGCTTCATGTAGCTCATCATCATCCACCACAACCAACTCTACCTCTACTACTAGTGATTCATCACTTGTGGTTGAGAATGAGACTCTCAAGAGAGAGGTGGATGATCTCACCCGCGCATTAGGCAATGCCTATGGTGGGGATACCCGTTTGCTAAAATGCTTGGGTAGCCAAAGGTTCTCTCTTAACAAAGAGGGTTTGGGCTATACTCCCAAGAAGGGCAAGGCGGCCTTTGCTACTCCAAAGCCTCACTTTGTGAAGAGCAATGGTCGTTATTACAATAGATGCAAGCAAGTTGGGCATCTAGAGATTAATTATAACAAAATGAACATGAACAAGAAAAATGCTAATGTACCTTACATTCCTTTTGATTCTTGTTATGTGCTTACTAAGGGTGAGAAAGGTGTGCATGCTAAGTTTGTTGGTACACCAATTGTGGGTCCAAAGAAGAAGGCCATTTGGGTACCAAAGAACTTAGTTACTAACCTCCAAGGACCCAAGCAAGTATGGGTACCTAAAAGACATTAAATTGTTTTGTAGGTAAATTACAAGGCCGGAGGAAGGCATTGGGTGCTTGATAGTGGGTGCTCTCAACATATGACCAGTGATTCAAGAATGTTCAACTCTCTCAAATCAAATGATAGTGGCATTGATAGCATCACATTTGGTGACAATGGCAAGGGTGATGTAAAGGCTCTTGGAAGGATTGCAATCTCTAATGATCATAGCATTTCCAATGTGCTTTTAGTTGAAAAGTTGAACTTCAATCTTCTCTCGGTTGCTCAATTGTGTGATCTCGGTTTCAAGTGCATATTTGGTGTTGATGATGTGGAGATAGTTAGTGTTGATGGCTCTAACTTGATCTTCAAAGGCTTTAGATATGAGAATCTATACTTGGTTGATTTCAGTGCTAGTGACACTCAACTTTCAACATGCTTGCTCACCAAATCAAGTATGGGTTGGTTATGGCATAGAAGACTTGGTCATGTTAGCATGAAACAATTAAACAAGTTAGTGAAGCATGACTTAGTTAGAGGCTTGAAGGATGTCACATTTGAGAAGGATAAGCTATGTAGTGCATGTCAAGCCGGAAAGCAAGTAGGCAACACTCATCCATTGAAAAGCATCATAAGTACTTTCAAGGCATTTGAGTTATTGCACATGGATCTATTTGGGCCAACTACATACACAAGCATTGGTGGCAACAAGTATGGCTTTGTGATTGTGGATGATTTCACTAGATACACATGGGTATTCTTTCTTATGGACAAGAGTGATGTATTTGACATAATCAATAAGTTCATCAAGAGAGTACAAAATGAGTTTGAAACCATAATCAAGAAAGTGAGAAGTGACAATGGAAGTGAGTTTAGAAACACAAGAGTTGATGAGCTATGTGATGAGCTTGGAATAAAACATCAATTCTCGGCCAAGTATACACCTCAATCAAATGGCCTAGTTGAGAGGAATAATAGAACCTTAATTGATATGGCAAGATCAATGTTGAATGAGTATAATGTGAGTCATTCATTTTGGGCCGAAGCAATCAACACGGCTTGCTTCTATAGCAACCGCCTCTATTGCCACAAGTTCCTAGAGAAGACACCATATGAGATCTTAAATGGAAGAAAGCCTAACATTGCATACTTTCGAGTATTTGGTTGCAAATGCTACATCTTGAAGAAGGGCACTAGATTGAGCAAGTTTGAGAAGAAATGTGATGAAGGATTTTTACTTGGTTACTCAACTACTAGCAAAGCTTATAGAGTTTGGAATTTAGCTAGTGGTCAACTTGAAGAAGTGCATGATGTTGAGTTTGATGAAACCAATGGTTCTCAAAAATAAAAAAGATAACTTGGATGATGTGAGAGGAACTCAATTGACCAATGCTATGAAAGAAATGGATATTGGTGATATTAGGCCAAAGCAAGTGATTGATGTGAATGACAACAAAGATCAAGTGCTCCAAAGTCCAATTACACAAGCTAGTGGTTCTCTAATGCAAAATCAAGCTAGTACATCATCTCAAGTGCAACAAGATCAACAAGTGGCTAGTTCATCATCTCCAACTCATAATCAACATCAACATTCAAGCAATCAAGTCCAAGTGCTTCAACCAACTAACATTGCAAGAGACTATCCATTGGATTCCATCATTGGTGACATACAAAGGGGAGTTCAAACTAGATCAAGATTGGTATCATTTTATGCTCACTCTACTTTTGTGTCAATGGAAGAACCCAAAGACATTGATAGAGCATTGAGAGATCTGGATTAGGTAAATGCAATGCATGAAGAGCTCAACAACTTCAAGAGAAATGAAGTATGGGAATTAGTTGAGAGGCCTAAGGATCACAATGTCATTAGAACAAGATGGGTCTTTCGCAACAAGCAAGATCAAGATGGGATAGTAGTAAGGAACAAAGCAAGACTAGAGGGTCTTGACTTTGGTGAAACTTATGCTCTGGTTGCAAGATTAGAAGTAATTAGGATCTTACTTGCCTATGCTTGTGCTCACAATATCAAGCTATATCAAATGGATGTGAAGAGTGCATTTCTCAATGGGTACATCTAAGAGGAGGTGTATGTGGAGCAACCTCCCGGTTTTGAAGATGACAAAAAACTCAATCATGTCTACAAATTGAGAAAAGCTTTGTATGGATTGAAGCAAGCACCTAGAGCATGGTATGAAAGATTGAGGGACTTCTTGCTATCCAAAGGATTTGTCATGGGCAAAGTTGATACAACACTATTCACCAAGAAGATTGGGAAAGACTTGTTTGTGATGCAAATATATGTTGATGATATCATATTCGGTTCAACCAATCAAGATTATTGTGATGAGTTTGAGAAAATGATGGCAAAGGAATTTGAAATATAAATGATTGGTGAACTTAGTTTCTTTCTTAGACTTCAAATTAAACAAATGAAGGAAGGAACATTTGTAAGCCAAACCAAATACATAAAGGATATGCTAAAGAAGTTTGGTATGGAAGATGCAAAAAGAATCACTACTCCAATGAGCACTAGTGGAAGCTTGGATAGTGACAAGAATGGCAACATGGTGGATCAAAAGCTATATAGATCAATGATTGGTAGCCTACTCTGTGTGACGGTATCAAGGCCCGATGTGATGTTTAGTGTATGCATGTGTGCAAGATTTCAAGTCTCACCAAGAGAAAGTCATTTGAAGGCAACAAAGAGAATATTGAGGTACTTAAAGCATACACAAGATGTTGGATTATGGTATCCCAAAGGTGCAAGCTTTGAGCTAGTTGGATATTCAGATTCCGACTATGCTGGTGACAAAGTGGAGAGAAAGAGCACTTCTGGGACTTGTCAATTGTTGGGAAGATCACTTGTCTCATGGTCATCCAAGAAGCAAAATAGTATTGCACTATCTACCGCCGAGGCCGAATACATCGCCACGAGTAGTTGTTGTGCACAAATCTTGTGGATGAAGGCAACATTGAAAGATTTTGGAATCAATTTCAAGAATGTGCCATTGCTATGTGACAATGAAAGTGCTGTGAAGCTAAACAACAATCCAGTTCAACATCAAAGAACAAAGCATATTGATGTTCGCCATCACTTTATTAGAGATCATCAACAAAAGGGTGATATTGCTATTGAGAGTGTGGGCACCGAAGATCAATTAGCTGATCTATTCAGCAAGCCACTTGATGAGAAGAGATTTCACAAGCTCAAGAATGAGTTGAACATACTTGACTTCTCCAACATGAGTTGATGCACCCCATATATGATATGCCTCTCCTTCGAGCCCCAAGGTACAATTGGTTGACATGTCATACATTCTATGCTAAGGACTTGTTTAGTGCATCTAGTCATAATTTACATGTTCTAGGCTCATTCATGAAAATTAAATGAATTTGAAGTTTATATAGTGCCACTATTGTTTCCATGTCTTGTATGATCTAGTGGTAGCATAAAACTTGTTTAAGTAGCCTGTGATCCTAAGTGTTTAATCTAGAAAACTTGTCTAAATATTTGCTTCAACATGGTGTATGATAACCCTTCTAGTGAGGTGTGAAGAAGCTTGCCCTTGGATCAAACCGAAGTATTTTATTTGTGCAAGCAATCTAGGTTGAATCACAAACTTGATCCTCACCCCATAATTCAACATGATAATCTATCTAAAATTGGTCCCTTGTGGTCATTGGTGCCAAAGGGGGAGAAAATGTTGTTCACAAAGATAGAACTCAAAGGGGGAGAAGTACAAAGGGAGAGAAAAATGTTGTTCACAAAGATAAATTCTAAAGGGGGAGAATTGATAAAAGAAGGGGATCAACTAAAATTTTGAGCACACAAGTAGGGGGAACAAGCTCTTAAGCATGTTTGTTGCATTTCCATGTGCACTTCATATGTATGATGCATAGTTATGCATTTCTTTTTCTCCGATACATTGCTTGTGTGGTGACTTGCTAGTATAATTTGAATGATGCATTGAGGTACTAGCATGAATAGGAAGTAGTTAGATTTTTCTTGCTTCATGTTTTTCAAAGTGGCACTAGAACCTTACTTATAATGTTGATCTCACGAGGTTTCTAGTTATGTTTGTGCTTTTCCTAGTGGTATCTAACTACACAAGGTGCTAAGATGGTGTTTATCGCTACTCCGATGGTATCACGCTTCAAAGGTCTATAATCTAAAACACTTAGCACCTATTGGTAGTCAATGCTCCTAATCTTTCCTATCTAACATGTATGCTTCCAAAATCCAAACATATAGCATACATGTAGGGGGAGCCATTGCTATCAATTTGAATTCATGATCACATGTCCATGATTCTTACACATGGTAATATACTTGGACAATGTGTCATGGGTTCAACCAAAATTTTATCATAATATCTTTGTGAAAGGTTTGTCACCAATTACCAACAAGGGGAAGATTGAAAGTCCTATGTTTGGTGTTGGTAATTAGTGACAATGCCTAAGTACTAATCCTATGCCTAAGTTGTATGTAGCATATGAGGATTAGTACATTCCAAAGTTGGTGGCAAGATGAACATGGTGATCATGATGGCCACACTTGGATTTGGATGCAACCCTACGTGATCAAGGCAAAGGTATATGCTTAAGGGTTGTGTTTTAGTAACCAAGACACCTAATGGGTGTGGTTACATTATAGGATAGATAGCCATACTATAAAGAGGGGAATGAAGCGGCTATTGAACTCCTAAGTGCCTCTAGGTGTGCATTTCATAATCATATGCATTTGGATAGAACTAATATCGCCTCGAAAGATGTTTGTGAAAATGCTAACACACTCACACATGACGAGATCACTTGGTGGTGTTAGCACGTTTGCGAAGGCGGTGGAGTTTGAGCAGTAGAGAGTGTTTGGGGTCCTCTCTCCCTTCCACCGAGCTTGTGAGGCGGGATTCAGGCGTTTTCGAGGAATTGAAACGACTATTTTTCCACTACGCCAGAAGTTTGGAAAAGAAACGGAGGCGAACGGAGGTCATAGAGGTGACTAGACGCTGAACCGGACGCGGTCTTTGCTTGACCGGACGCGTCCGGTCAGTGTTCAGTGTCTGCGCGTATTTCAGTTTGATGATCGGACGCAAAGCACGTCCGGTCATAGTCGATCGGACGCGTCCGGTCATTCAAGGAGCTTACTGAACTCTAATCGGACGCTGGCACTATGGCGTCCGGTCGCTGTATTGTTGTGCGCTGCTCAGACATGACCAGCGCGTCTAGTCAGTCACGGGACCAGCGCGTCCGGTCGTTCGCAGCGCGTTTGGTCAGCGCGTCAAGGGCGTCTGGTCAGTGCTTCGCGACTTAGCTGTTGTGCGACCAGCGCATCCGATCGTTTGGACCAGCATGTCCGGTCAGTGCTTCACGAGTTAGCCGTTGGGCGACCGGCGCGTCCGATCAGTTGGACTAGCGCGTCCGGTCAGCGCGATTTTGGCTGTTTAAGTTTCTAACGGCTCTATTCGAAGGGGTACGTCTATAAATACTCGTTGGCCGGCTCAAGGCTCTCTCTCTCGAACATTTGACATACTTGTGAGCACTTTGAGCTAAGCAACTCCCCTCCCACTCATCTCTCTTGCTTCTTTGCATATTCGAAGTGAGATTGAGTGATCCAAGTGCATTTGCATTGTGAGATTGCATCTAGTTGGCACTTGGTGGTTGATTTGCTACAGGATTCTTGTTTCTCTTGGTGGTTGCCGCCACCTAGACAGCTTGGAGCAGCTTGGAAGCGTTGGCAAGAGTTGGTGATTGTTCTTGGCCACCTCCGGTGATTATGAGGGGTTTGTGCCTACCTCAGCGAAGCGCCAAAGGCAACGTTAGTGAATTGCTCGTGTCATTTGCAACCTTTTGCCATTTGGTAGGTTCTTGTGGTGTCTTTTGAGAGGCTCGGCGTGAGACCGATTAGCCACCGAACCACGTGGTGTAGAGGGACACAACGGGGACTAGCGTGCCGGCAAGCACGTGAACCTCGGGATAAATCTTCGTGTCATCACTTTCATATTGTGATCGATTGATCCCGGTGTTCGGTTATCTTGGTATTCATTGTTGATCATATTGGTTGGCTCAATACTTCGCCCCTCGGTGAAACTCTCCTAACTCAACTCCGCATTACTTTCTTAGTTATCTTTGCTAGCTAGTTAGCTTTGCTTTAGCAGCTCCTTTGTATAGCTTGCTAGTTGTAGTTGTAGTTACCTTCTCGGTTTGACTTGTGCGGTTGAGTGCAATTACTAGAATTATGATTTGGATAGGTGGCTTGCAAACACCCCATAGGCTAAGCAAAACTCGCATCTCGCTATTTGTTATTTTGATAAACTTGTTTAGCTTGTCTTTGTAGAAAATTTTAAAAGGCTATTCACCCCCCTCTAGCCATCAAGACCTTTCAACTGGTTCAGCTCAGGCCTCACCTTCTGACTGGCACTCCATTTTCTATGGACTTAAGTACGTCCTACAGTGAGTTGACCGGTCAGCCGACACCCTCCTAGACCATAGTTCTGACCACTACAGAGATGTCAGTTTCAGAGGCAGTGGCTCCTTTAGTGACGGGGACCAGGACTACAGAGATAGTTCCTTCGTCGGTTGCTTCGACTAATCCTCCCACTATTGGTACTCTTCAGGCTTAGGTGACAAAGTCTGTGGCTCTCATAGCTACTACTTCATCAGCTCCGGCTCCTGAGTTACAGCTTGTCGACCCACATACTAAGTAGATCCAGACTGCTTCACTTCCATGAGTACCTATAGAGGGTCAGCATGATAGCTCAGAGTTAGAGGAGGACACTTCTCAATTTTTGATCACTCCGCGTTCCTCTACACCCGACTCGACTGCTTCCATTCCTCCTTCGGACCCTTAGTTTTTGGCTCTTGATGCCAAAGGAGGAGAGAGAGTTTGTAGATTCAGGGGATGTTGTGAGAGAGGGTTTCTTGGCTCTTTGTGTGCTACTTTCATGCATCATGTTTATATTCCCGCACTTGCATTGTGTGTCGTGTGTGCTTGTGAGATACTTGAGCAATATGTTGATTATCTTGTATCTATTATATCATGTCACATGATTGGTTCTAGCTCATAAGGTTTTGCTTCCGTGCCTTGCTCCGATTTCATATGAGCTATGCTTTTGTGTACTAACTCTTCTTGTTTCATCTTATGAGTACACCCTGTTGGCTTAGAGCACATAAGCAATCCTAAACCCCTTTGTTCTTATTGCCTTTTGCTTATGTGAACCAAGCATGATCAAAAAACCTCATCTCTTAAATCTACTTACTCAAGGTGTTGTCATCAATCACCAAAAAGGGGGAGATTGAAAGCATCTAGGCCCCTAGAGTTGGTTTCGGCAATTGATGACAACACAACATTACCATGACTAACATGTGTTTTGCAGAAACTTTGGTAAGTTAGGTCATGGGAATGGTGACAGGTTTGGGCACTGTGGTTTTTATGCCCCTTGAAGGAAATCATTTCGGTTTTCAAAGGATTATCGACAAGATTAAGGACGGTTAGTTCTGGACGTCGAGGAGTTGAGTTACATTCAGAATAGTCATTAGGATCTTCGCTTTTCTCCTTTGGCTATACTATAAAGGGGGGCATGAGCGAGTAGCTTGACCTAGGTGAGTCTATTTGTTTAGGTGTGGTGCACACTTGTCAAACTTAGCACTAGGTAGCTTAGGTGAAGCCCAAAGATCAGTTGGAAGGAAATTTGTTCAAGCTGCGTCACGATCCGGAGAAAGTTGAGCCTTTTCTTCTTGACCGGACATGGTTTCTATCTTGACTGGATGCGTCCGGTCAGTATAGCGCACTGTAGCGGAATGCAACATATCGACCGGACGCTGTGGCTCGCCTGACCGGACGTGCAAGTGACGCGCTCTACAGTAAAGAGAGCTAGGGTTTGCGACCGGACATGAAGTTTGTCTGACCGGACGCCACTGTGGCCGAGTCCGGTCAAAGTACCAAAAGGTTCCAGAAAGGGTTTTGAGCCACCGGACACATCCGGTCACCCCTGATCGGACTCGCCTGCGCGTCCGGTCACTCAACACCGTTGTTTTTCAATTCGACCGTTGCCACCGACTGGACGCGTCCGGTCACATCGACCGACGCGTCCGGTCAGTACGAAAAATGTTGAGTTGGCAAATAATGGTTGGGATTGACTGTGGGAAGTATGAATACATCCCCTACCCCTCTATTTGAGGACTCTTGCTCATTTGTTCAGCTGAGAAACACCTTTCATATGCAAGGAAGTGCAAGAGCTCTAGTGAGGATTGAGATTTGAGAATCTAAGATTTAGATCCCTCATTAGTGACTAGGGAGTAGCAAGTGTGCATCCACCTTCTCATTAGGCTTGTTGTGGTCAAGTGAGAGTTCTTGCTTGTTACTCTTGGTGATCGCCATCACCTAGACGGCTTGGTGGTGATTGGGAGCTTGGTGATCATCCGGCGGAGCTTGTGGATGACCCAACTCATCTTATGAGCGGTTGTGGGTGATTCACCGCGACAGAGTGTCAAAGAATCAGCCCATAGAGAGCACTTGATCCTCGCGTGGATCAAGGGGGAGCTACACCCTTGCGAGGGTGCTCCAACGAGGACTAGTGGGGAGTAGCGACTCTCCGATACCTTGGGAAAACATCGCCGTGTTCCTAACCCTTTTACATTCAAGTAATTTACTTTCTCGTATTACTCTTGTTGCTTGATTTATTTTCCTAGAATTGCCATGCTAGACTAGGATTGGAACTTAGGGTGCAAAACTTTTAATTGGTAGAATCACTAGGAACACTTGTAGGCACTAGGGGTGAATTATGACTTAGTAGGGTTTAATTATTGCAATAATTTTTAGAAAAGCCCAATTCACCCCCCCTCTTGGGCATCTTGATCGTTTCACTTCAACTTGGGCCTAGGTCCCAAGTGTGAATAACAAGCCTGCGACGACACCGTAGCACCCGACAGAAATAGCGGCAGAATGTCTCGATGATTTGGAGGCCTTGCCAATGTGACATTGAGGTGGGACCAGATAAGCTTTCCATCAAGTGCTCATTGACCTTGATCGCACTCCGAATGGATGAGTTATGGCCTTCCCAATGAAGCACTATCGGGCTGCCGACGAACCAAAAGTTCAACTTTGATGGACTTGCACTTTGAGATATATTTGTACCTACATTCAAATAATGATATGGACATGTGAAACCAAGTGAATTGTACCCAAAAATACTAAGCAAATGTAGGGACGAGCGCACCTTATAATCAATGGTCGTATCCGATGGTGTCATGTCCTCATAAAAAATGAAGATGTGAGCAACAAACTTTTAAATGGTCAAGGCTCAAAAAGGCAAAGGAAGGAAACTAGAAATGGAGATCAGGATGACATAGAGATGAAAGCAGCGGGCTCTCCTGAGGAGTACCGCTAAGAGCAATGAAAACCTTAAGTTGGAACTGTCGTGGGATTGGCATCCCTACGGCAGTCAGGTAACTTCACAATCTTGCGAAGGATTGTGCCCCTCGGTTTTCTTCATTATGGAAACACAGATTAAACAAATATCGAGTGGAGAATTTGTGATTCTGGTTTTGTAGTTAGTAGTTCTAGGAGGAGTCGAGGCCTTGGGCTATTTTGGAACAATGATGTTGATGTATCTGTTAAAAAGTATTCAAATTACCACATTGACACAATAGTAAGCGAGCACGGGAAGGAGACTTGGCGCATGTCTTTTATATATGGGGAGCCAAATAGATCTCTAAGATATCGTACTTGGGATATCATGAATTACATGGCTTCGAGTGGGGGATAGCAACACTCATTTTTTCACCAAAGGGCAAGTAGGAGATGGTCCAGAAATAGAATTATTGAGCTGAATCGATCCAACGGTTCAGAGTGCACAGACATTAAAGAAATACATGCGATGGCAATAGACTTTTATAGTAACATGTTTAAGACAAAGGGCACATCTAATGTGTATGGTTCTTGATCATGTTCCTCGCAAGGTCACAAATCAAATGAATAGATTCTGATGTGCTCCGTTTGATGGAAGTGAAGTAAAGAATGCTCTATACCAAATGTTCCCAACCAAAGCACCAGGCCCAAATGGTTTTCCTGCACATTTTTTTAGCGTAATTGGGTTGTTTGTGGTGATGATATAACAAGGATGGTGCTCAGGGTGCTCAATGGTTATGAGATCCCTACAAAAATAAATGGCATGTTTATCGTTTTAGTACCAAAAGTCCAAAAGTCCAATATCCTTGAGCCAGTTTTGGCCTATTAGCCTTTGCAATGTGATATACAAAATAATTTCTAATGCACTGGCAAATAGGTTAAAAAGGATCCCTCGGATATCATCTCTGAAGAGCAATCAACATTTGTCCCTGGTAGAATCATTACTGACAATGTCCGTCCTGGTCGCTTATGAGTGTTTGCACTTTATGTGCTCAAATCCATCAAAAGGAATGCTTATTGTGCTTTGAAATTGGACATGATGAAGGCATATGATAGGGTGGAATGGAACTATCTAGTGGCAATAATGCTAAAATTGGGATTCAATCGAAGGGTGGACAAAATTATGAGGTGTGTTATATCGGTTTCCTTATCTGTCCTTTTTAATGGAGAGCGTCTATAAGAATTCAAGCCAACTTGAGGTATAAGACAAGGTGACCCTATTTCCCCTTATCTTTTCTTGCTATGTGTTGAAGGTTTGTCTTGTGTGTTAAAAGGGGAAGGAGCAGATTGTCATATCATGGTGTTTAGATCTCATGCTCAAGCCCAAAAGTCAATCATCTATTGTTTGCTGATGACTGTCTTTTATTCTTCAAAGCAGATGCAAGTAATGCACATGTCGTGTAAAAGTCCATCACCAAATATTGTGAAGCTTTGGGTCAAAAGGTAAACTTGGCAAAATCATCTATCTTTTTAAGTAAACGATGCAAACAGATTATTCGGGATAATGTTAAGTCTATTATTTAGGTGGAGAATGAATCGTTGAATGAAAAATATTTGAGGTTACCTACTGAAGTTGGTAGGACATCAAATGGAGCTTTCAAGTATCTCAAAGATATAGTGTGGAATAAAATTCAAGGATGGATAGAGCAAACTATATCAGCTGGAGGAAAGGAGGTTCTGATAAAATATGTTGTGCAAGCAATTCCTACTTATACTATGGGTTGTTTTAGATTGCCAAGAGGACCATTTCAACACATAAATTCTTTGATACGGAAATTCTAGTGGGGAAGTGAGAAAGGCAAAAGAAAATCATGATAGGTAGCTTGGGAGAAAATAACCCAACCAAAGTACATGGGCGGCTTAGGTTTTAGAGACATATAAATTTTTAATCTTGCATTGCTTGCGAGACAAGCATGGCATATGCTGATCAAACCTGAATCATTATGTTTTAAAGTCTTCAAATCAATTTACTTCCCCCTCAACTGATCTCCTCAATGCTCCTATCGGCAATAACCCATTCAAGACCTAGAGAGCTATCATGGATTGATCAAACGCATTAGTGATGGTAACGACACAAATATTTGGGAATGTAACTGGATTCCAAGAACTGGACTGTTGAAACCCTTTTACTCAAAGAAACCAAATCCTCCACTAGTTTCTGAATTGATTAATCATACTTGCATGACATGGAAAAAAGAGGTAGTGGAACACTTTTTCAATCATCTAGACAGTGAAGCTATCCTCCAAATTCCATTGAGTATGAACCTACAAAAGGTGGTGGGCATGGCACTGTGAACGACAAAATCTTCTATTGGCGTCTTGCTTTAAATTCAATACCCACTACAAGTGTACTAAAAAGCAGGAACATGGTTGATACATCTCAGTGTAAACTCTGTGGCATGGACGAGGACACATGGGACAATGCATTACTACACTGTACAATGTCTAGATGTACTTGGGCTCAGCTAGATGAGGACATAACAGAGCTGATTGCTACTCTATGTATTTCTGACCCAAAGCATTGGGTTTTCTTTATGTGTAGCAATGTCTCGAAAACTGATGGGATACGTATCCTTATTACCTATTGGGCTATTTGGCAGGCAATAAGAAAAGCATTATATGATGTTATATTTCAAAGTCCGTCATCCATAATGGTAATGATCAATAGACTAATTGATGAACTGAAGACTATTGAGAATTTTTAAATGAATGGAGAATGTAAGAAACAACCAAAGTTAAAGGCTAGGCACTGGATACCACCCAAAAATGGGTGATACAAAATAAATACAGATGCTGTTGTTTCTCGGGGTACTTATAAAGGAACTGTTGGAGTCAATTGTCAAGATGATCAAGGATGTTTCATTGCTACAAGTGCTTTGGTGATATCGAACACATCATTGAACCTGAAACCTTGGAAGCAATGGCATGTATGGAGGCATTAGCCCTTGCTGAAGACTGTGGAATAAAGAAAATGATAGTAGCTTTGGACTGTTTAAGTGTCATCAAGAACATTAAGGAAATGACTAGGTACATAGTTACATGTTACGGAATTACCACTAGACGCATAGATGCAGCGGAAGCGACTCGATGTAGTCGAATGCATCAAAGCAGTGTCATGCAGTTGCGTGGTCATCCGTCACGTCCACCCTCTACTCGTGGATCGTCTCTCTCGTGTGGTTCATCCTTGTGCTCCAGATGCAGCACCTCCAAGGTATCCCACACGTATGGGGAGAAAGCGTTGCGCCTCCGGACTGCTAGGTCCATGAGGAGCAGTAAGCGTGAGTGTGGGGGGTTGTCGGTGGCTGCCCTATGGCATGATCACCTGGCTGTGCCCCCTCCCTCTCTTATATAGGCGCCTCTAACCAGCCCCAAGTTGGAGGCCCAATTAGAAAACCCTAAGCCTAGTCAAATTCGGTTCCAACCTGAATTAGGCTTCTAGCCCCTTAAGCGTGCGACCCTATGGGTTCACACACACGTAGACATGGCCCGAGTACTCCTACTCGGCCATTAGTTGATAGCGGTCTCTAGCAAGACATGTCAACTCCTATGTGTACGCAAAGATCAAATCAGACGAACCACCACAAACCATATATATGTTATTCCTTTTGCCACATGATATTTGGTCCAACTCATAGGTTAACACTTAACCTAAGCACGGCCATGCATTTGTTGATCCAATCATTAGAGTGTTCTATTGATATCTCTCTCACATAGAGAGGGGCAAATTCCATCTTGATTGTCTATGTCTCACAGCATGTTTCTTGACAAACCCGAAGACCACCTTTATAACTACCCAGCTACAGAGTAGCGTTTGATAGTCTCTAAGTAGATCATTTCACATCTTGAGTGTATACAACAATCTCATGTCTAAGGACATAACGTACATGATGTGAATCGAGACAATAACAACATCTCATGTTGGGTCAGTCCAGCCTACATGTCACACATGTGCCCATATTATTAGTTTAACATCTCTATGTCTATGACTTGTGAAACATAGTCATCAACTAATAATGTGTTGATCTAATATTCATGTGTGTCCTAACATGATCTCCGATCAGGGACCATTCTAGAATAACCATACAAGTAAAAGAGTTTCACAAGCAATTCACATAATTGCTAATCGATACAAGTTGTCTTTAATGGATATTCAATGGACTCATAATATGTTATGGATACAAGGCAATACAATTATCTCTATGATAACCTCTAGGGCATACTCCCAACAATCTCCCACTTGCACTAGAGTTAATCTCGAAGATATCTAATACCCATAGCTCTCACGTGCGCCTCATGCTTAGGCTGTGGAAGAGCCTTTGTCAAAGGATCTGGAACATTTGAATCCGTGTGTATCTTGCACATCTTGATCTCATCTCGTCTAATAAACTCTCAAATGAGATTAAATTTCTACAGTACATGTTTGTTCTTCTGGTGATTCTTTGGCTCCTTAGCCTGCGCTATCGCCCCATTATTATCACAATGTAGATTCAATGGGCTAGACACATCAGAAAACACACCAAGCTCAATGAGGAACATCCTCGTCCAAACACCTTCCTTTGCAGCTCCAGAGGCTGCAATGTACTCAGCTTCTGCTGTAGAATCGGTCACCGTCTCCTGCTTGGAACTTTTCCAACTTATAGCACCACCATTTATTGTGAACACAAAACCTGATTGAGATTGTGAATCATCCATGTCAGTTTGGTAGCTAGCATCAGTGTAACCATTTACAACGAGCTCCTCTTCACCTCCATAGACTAGGAACACATCTTTAGTCCTTCTCAGGTACTTAAGGATGTTTTTGACAAGTGTCCAGTGACTCTCACCTAGATCAGCTTGGTACCTACTCGCAACACTTAGAGCATATGAGACATCTGGGCGAGTACATATCATGGCATACATGATAGAACCAATAGCCGAGGCATATGGAACCTTACTCATGCACTCCTGCTCTTTAGCTGTCGAAGGACACTGTTTCTCGCTGAAGCGCATACCATGTGACATAGGCAAGAACCCTTTCTTGGACTGCTCCATGTTGAACCGTTTCAACACCTTGTCAATGTACGTATCTTGGCTTAAACCTATAAGCCTATTTGATCTATCTCTATAGATTTTTATGCCCAAAATGTATGTTGCTTCTCCTAAATCTTTCATAGAAAAAATATTGTTCAGTGAAGTCTTTACAGATTGCAACATAGGAATGTCATTTCCAATCAATAGTATGTCATCCACATACAAGATTAGAAATACTACAGCGCTCCTACTTTCCTTCTTGTAAACACAAGGTTCTTCATCATTCTGACGGAAGCCAAAACCTTTGACTGCCTCATCAAAATGAATATTCCAACTCCGAGATGCTTGCTTTAACCCATAAATAGATTTCTTAAGCTTGCATATTTTTCTAGCATTGTTAGGATCAACAAAACCTTCAGGTTGTATCATATACATGTCCTCTTCCAAATTACCATTTAGAAAGGCTATTTTAACATCCATCTGCCAAATCTCATAATTGAATAAAGCACCTATTGCTAGAATGATCTGGATAGATTGAAGCATCGCTACCGATGAGAAAGTCTCGTCGTAGTTAATTCCTTGAACTTGCCGAAAACCCTTTGCAACAAGTCGAGCTTTATAGACGTGAACGTTTCCATCCATATCCTTTTTCTTTTTATAGATCCATTTGCTCTCTATGGGTCTAACCCCATCAAGCGGGTCAACCAAGTTCCAAACTTGATTTTCACTCATGGAATCTATCTCGGATCTCATGGCACTTTGCCATTTCTCGAAATCTGGGTCCATCATTGCTTCCACGTATGTCGTAGGTTCGTCATCGTCTAACAATAACAAATCGCCATGTAATGCATGGATTCTAGCTGACCTTCGTGGTTGTGGCGGTGTCTCTATTGCCATAATGTCAACATGTTCTGCTACATTAGCATCACTCGTGGAATCATTCCCTATTGGCTCATCCTGAACTTCTTCAAGATACATCTTCTGTCCACTTTTCTCTCTTTTGAGAAACTCTTTCTCTAAGAAAACACCATTTCGAGCAACAAACACTTTGCCCTCTAATCGGTTGTAGAAATAATACCCTAAAGTTTCCTTCGGATATCCCATGAAAAAGCACGTGTCCGACTTGGGTGTTAGTTTATCTGATATAAGTCGTTTAACATAAACTTCACAGCCCTAAATTTTCAGAAAAGACAAACTGGGACTCTTACCAAACCACATCTCATATGGTGTCTTAACTACAGACTTAGACGGTACCCTATTCAGTGTGAAAGCGGCTGTTTCTAGAGCGTATCCCCAAAATGATAAAGGAAGGTCCGACTGGATCATCATAGACCGAACCATGTCCAACAAAGTCTGGTTACGTCGCTCGGACAAGCCATTTCTCTGAGGCGTTCCAGGTGGCATAAGCTGTGGAATAATTCCACAACTCTTTAGATGATTGCTAAACTCGTGGCTCAAATATTCGCCTCCACGATCAGATCGCAAGGCCTTAATTTTCTTGCCACGTCGATTCTCTACTTCATTTTGAAATTCTTTGAACTTTTCAAAAGTCTTAGACTTATGTTTCATTAAGTAGACATAGCCATATCTACTAAAATCATCAGTATAGGTAATGAAGTATTGAAATCCACCTCTAGTTGTTGTGCTCCTTGGTCCACATACATCAGTATGTACAAGTTCTAATAAGTCTGCTGCCCTCTCAGGAAAACCTGTGAAAGACGCCTTGGTCATCTTTCCCATTAAGCAAGCCCCACACGTCTCGTATGATTCAAAATCAAACAAAGTTAGAAGCCCATCAGAATGGAGCCTCTTCATGCGATTCTCACTTATATGACCTAAACGACAATGTCACATATAAGTAGGACTTAACTCATTAAGCCGAGGCCTTTTAGCATTAACATTATAGACAGGTGCATCATCAAGATTTAAAATAAATATCCCATTCACAATGGATGCAAAAGCCACAAACACATCATCCTTGGAGATTACACAACCATTGTCTTTACTCGCAAATGAATAACCATCCTTCATCAAACATGAAGGTGACACAATGTTTCGACTTATACTAGAAACATAATAACAATTATTCAATTACAAAATAAATCCTGATGGCAAGTGGAGTTGCATCATCCCGACGTTCAACGTAGCAACTCTTGCATTATTGCCCACGTGGAAATCAACTTCTCCTTTTACTACGCTTCTACTTCTTATCATTCCCTGCATCATATTGCAAATATGAGCAACCGATCCGGTATCAAATACCCAAGAATTAATATAAGAGTTAGCGAGGAAAATGTCTATAATATAAACAAGTGTATGAGCAACGGTAGTACCTTTACCACCATCATTCTTTAAGGACTCTAAATACAGCTTGCAGTTCCTCTTCCAGTGACTTTTACCCTTACAATGAAAGCACTCTTCATTAGCAGATGGTCCGTCCTTGGGCGCAGGTGGGTTTGGCTTAGAGGTCTCACCTTTAGCCTTGCCCTTCCCCTTTTGCTTCCTCCAAGCATTGCCCTTCTTCTTAAAGTTAGGCTTGTTTTGGACCGCCATCACATGGCTAGTACTAGCACCTTTCTTAATATCAGCCTCAGCTATCATAAGCATGCCACACAATTCATTCAAGCCCTTCTCCGCCCCATGCATATGGTAGTTCGAGATGAAGTTCCCATAGCTGGGCGGAAGAGACGCGAGAATGAAATTAGTAGCCAACTCTGGACTAATTGGGAAGCCCAGCTTCTCCAACCTCTGAGTGTGATCAACCATTTTGATCACGTGTGGCCTGACAGGTGTGCCCTCTGCAAGCTTGGTTTCAACAAATGCCTTAGAGACATTGAAACTTTCAGTCCTAGCTTGATTCTGGAACATATCATTCAGCGCTAAGATCATATTGCGCGCTGCATGGTTGTTGTCAAACTGCATCTGCAGATCTGGTTCCATACATGCAAGCATAAGGCAACTCACTTCAAGATCGGCATCACATGCCTTTTGTAAGCGTTTTTCTCAGCAATGGGTGCATTATCAGGAGGTGCTTTAGGTAATGGGTTGTCCATAATTTCTTCCTTTTTCTCAGCCCTGAGAACAATTCTTAGGTTGCAGATCCAATCCGCATAGTTTGTTCCATTCCACTTATCTTTCTCAAGAATTGAACGCAAAGTAAATGGTTGATTGCTAGGCGCCATTTATCTACAACAAAAGTAATGCAAAATACTAAGACAAAGTATCCAAGACAGAGTAAATCATATTAAAATCTTAATAGAATCTACTCCCACTAAAATGAATATCCCTCAATTGAAACTTAGTGATTCAAGACCCACAACTAACAAGTCTACTAGTGAGCTTTAGCATCACCACTAGAAGACATGGTAGATCGGTAAGCAACTCTTTGCTAATCATATTACATATGACTCTTGTTATTGGGTAGAATCTCTATGCCGTGGTGCCCTACTCCTTATGCTCCAAGGTCCCTAACCATTAGGATGACCTTGTTCAAGTAACCAACCCTTCTGCAGGAAGTATCCGATACGAACCTGCCTAGTCAAGGAAAAACCAGTGGCACCCTAATTTCATAGACCCACCACCGATTGTACAAGACACATGATAGTGCAAGGTTTGGGGAAGCATATAACTTACGGGATCATTCTACTTCACTATCGCATATGTAGACAAAAACATTATCACGTGAAAGTAGAACATAATAATAAGAACGATATTATCACATATATGACTTGGTATAGCCCATTGTCACTTTGGGGATCTCCATCTCCATCAATCTATACATCATGATGATCTCCATCTCCATGATCCACGTACGCCATCCATCAGTGATGAATCCACCAAGACTATCTATCACTAACGCAAGGCAATGAAGCAATATTACACAGTCACAGATAGGATCATCACATTTTGGCGCGCAGGCCATTACATCAAGTTGAAAATATCTATGTGGCTCTAGCCATATTGTCATACTCATGACATGCAAGTCATGAATTAATTACATACATGCATCACATACACATAAGGGCTATACCAGTCATAAAATCCTTCAAAATAGAGTTAACCAATTCTGACGTCCAATCTTAAAACGCCAAAAACACCATCTTCCCAGCCTTTTTTCGCAAATCTAATTTTGGCAAACCCAACAAAGTGGGGGAGAATTAGATGTAAAATTTTCTGTAGATCAATTTTCATATAAAATGTGTCTCAATCCGAGGTCATATGCAAAAGTTATGACCGTTTTACCGAACAACACTTTGCCTGCACCCCAGCGCCTGGCAGTAGATCCAATCTACCACCGCCACGCATCATATGCGCTCGGCACTTGACCTAGGTTTGATTCAATCAATATGATTGATCTCTGTCTCACCATGGCTGGGTTTACATGTATCACTTAACTCGGATGGCGGAATTCCGACTAGTACGAGTGGATCGTTACAAGACCAACACAGCAAGATCACGAACCATGATCAGAGACTCATCTACAACCGTGCATATCTCCATATGCATACAACCGAACCTATAACTAAGCAGCTATGGCTCTAATACCACTGTTGGGTTATGAGGGTGCTACGCTAGCCATAAAATTAAAATTTTGACCTCATAAACCAAGATCTACTGCTAGTTACAGGTTACAGAATTACCACTAGACGCGCAGGTGCAACGGAAGTGACTCGATGTAGTCGAATGCATCAAAGCAGTGACGTGCAGTTGCGTGGTCGTCCATCACGTCCACCCTCTGCTCACGGGTCATCCCTCTCGTGCGGTTCGTCCTTGTGCTCCAGATGCAGCACCTCCAAGGTATCACACACATACGGGGTGGAAGCGTTGCACCTCCAGACTGCTAGGTCCGCGAGGAGCAGTAGGCGTGAACGTGGGGGGTTGTCAGTGGCTGCCCTATGGCATGATCACCTGGACGCACCCCCTCCCTCTCTTATATAGATGCCTCTAACCAGCCCCAAGTTGGAGGCCGAGTTAGAAAACCCTAAGCCTAGTCAAATTCGGGTCCAACCCGAATTAGGCTTCCAGCCCCTTAAGCGTGCGACCCTATGGGTTCACGCACACGTAGACATGGCCCGAGTACTCCTACTCGGCCATTAGTTGATAGCGGTCTCTAGCAAGACATGTCAACTCCTATGTGTACGCAAAGATCAAATCAGACGAACCACCACAAACCATATATATGTTAATCCTTTTGCCACACGATATTTGGTCCAACTCATAGGTTAACACTTAACCTAAGCACGACCATGCATTTGTTGATCCAATCATTAGAGTGTTCCATTGATATCTCTCTCACATAGAGAGGGACAAATTTCATCTTGATTGTCTATGTCTCACAGCATGTTTCTTGACAAACCCTAAGACCACCTTTATAACTACCCTGTTACGGAGTAGCGTTTGATAGTCTCTAAGTAGATCATTTCACATCTTGAGTACATACAACAATCTCACGTCTAAGGACATAACGTACATGATGTGAATCGAGACAATAATAACATCTCACGTTGGGTCAGTCCAGCCTACATGTCACATATGTGCCCACATTATTAGTTTGGCATCTTTATGTCTATGACTTGTGAAACATAGTCATCAACTAATAATGTGCTGATCTAATATTCATGTGTGTCCTAACATGAACTCCGATTAGGGACCATTCTAGAATAACCATACAAGTAAAAGAGTTTCACAAACAATTCACATAATTGCTAATCGGTACAAGTTGTCTTTAATGGATATTCAGTGGACTCATAATATGTCATGGATACAAGGCAATACAATCATCTCTATGATAACCTGTAGGGCATACTCCCAACACTTCATCCGACGGCCACCGCGCCTCCTCATTAGTAGCTTCGCCTCAACACGAACTCCCCGATGCTGCCACGTGCCGTCTATTCCTCCTTGGAACCTCCGTCCGGGTTTTGAGACCCAAACCCGTAAACCCGCTACTGATGGTTTTGAAGCCCATACATGTCCCCCGCCGCTCGACACGTGTCACCGCCATCCTCAATCGGCTGGCCACCAAGTCCTCTGAGCCTCGCTTGACTTGTATGTCCTCCGACTTGACTCTGTCAACACGGTCACTCCCATGTACACTTGCGCTTGTCGATGTCCCAGATGTCAGCCACCACAGCTGGTAACCCGGTCTCCTGGTCTCTCGATCCAAGCCTCACGTTCGCCCTTCACCGCTCTCAGTCCATCAACACGGCATGTCTCTACTTGACCTTCACCTCGCCGTCGATCACCTCCTCCAAGCTCTACACCTGCACAATACAGCCAAGAGACATGTCACACACATAGCTTTTGTCATGGTAGGGTTAGTCACCACTCAACCTTCTTCGTGGATCATGTTGACAATCACTCATCACAAAACGAATCACAAGGGCACATCTCAACCTTGTGTTCGCAATGAAATAAGGACTAATTAAGGTCTCCATTCTCACATTTGGCAGCTACCTATTTAGCCCATGCATCGGTGAAATTTAGCTTATGTTGATTTATTGTGAGAGGAAAAACACTGTTTGTTCGCTGGAAAAATACTGCTAAAGTAGTGATAAAGTATAGAGTGACTACCAAATACACCTATTTTCTAGGATGGAGCAATTCTCTCTTGCATCTGTACATGGAACAATTTTCTTAGAATGTTTCATCGAGAAACATTTTGTTCCACAGGTAAGGAAGAATAATAAAAGCATCATAATGAAAATGTTCCAGACCCATGTTCTAGTTGTAGAGAAAATATGTTCCACATATAGAAGGAAAATGGCGAAATGCTTCATCACAAGAGAAAGAAAGTTTAGAAGTGTGGACTGCATCTAATTCGCTAAGATTCCACACTATCACAGGAAACTTAACCGAGGCGAGCGAAATTACTTAACTGAGGCGGGCAAGCCAACCACCTCGGTTCAAAGGTCACCGTTAATCATGGCCTTAACCGAGGTGGCTGAGTTAGGTAGCCCGCCTCCATAAATAATTTTACAAACTAAAAAAAGGCCACATAGCCCGGTCCCGTGCGCCGCCGCCGCCAATGGCTGGATCTACGCCCCTACAATTGTCGGTGGCCAGATCTGCGCCCTCGCCGCCTCCAGTGGCCGGTTGGTGGCTGGAGCCACGCCGGGAGCTCAGAGAGGAAGGCCGCACTGATCTCAGAGGAGAAGGGGGGGGGTCGCGTCATGCTCAGATGAGAGGGAGGTAGCGCAGTGCTCAGAGGACCGGGAGGCCGCACACCTCCACCTCGCGCGCGCCGCCCAACGGAGTTGCCACACGCTCGATGGCCACCGCCACCGCACTGGATCTGCTCACGCGGAAGCCCTAGATCTACCCTCAGGGCGTGGCCGCCTGCCTTCACCGGCGCGGATCTAAGCACGGGAAGCCACATGGGAAGTGAGAGGGATGCAAGATGAGGGAGAGGGAGGATGGCCGCCGGATCTATGCATCGGAGAGGGAGCCAGACCTGGTCGTGCCCCCAAGGCCGCGCTGTCACGTTGTGCCCATGAGGCCGCGCTGTCACGCTAGGCCCTCCACCACCGTCGTGGCCGCCACCGCATGCCACCGGGAAAGGGTCGCGCTGTGGTCGCCCGCACGCCGCTAGGAGGGGCCCGAGATGTGGCCGCCGGGTCCGCTGATGAAGAGAGAGAGAGAGAGAGATGGAGTCGCTGTGGGAGAGGGAGTGAATAGAGATGGGGGTGTGGGCTGAGGGAGAGATGGGCGCATGGGCTGAGCGAGAGACAGGGGCGCGGCTGAGGGAGAGGGAGCGAAGAGAGCTAGGGTTCTCAATGTTTATATACTATGAAACATTACTGGGCCTAGATGGTCCAGGTGGGCTAGCCGCTATTTTTGGAGGCGGGTCTTATAGAGTGCCTACCTTCATTAATAGATTAATCGAGGTGAACAATATAAGGCGCCCGCCGCTGTTAATATCTATTAAGCTGAGACGGTTGTTTTATGGCGACCGTCTTGGCTAATATATTAATCAAGGCGGTTGCGTCAGGGCAACGGCCTTAGTTAATCGGCATTAACCTGAACGGACCTTGATGTCGCCTAGAGAGGAGTGGATAGGCCTGTTTAAAAACAAACTTGAGTAGAAGCGAAATTCTAGGTGCGGCACTACCTCACTTGAGTGCGGCAGTGTCTCAATCCAGCTGTGGCACTGCCTCTCCCCTACAGAGAGTTCAACAAAGACCAAACTTGGTAGAAATGTGCAAGAGATGTCCAGGGACAAGTTCACCAAATACCTACACTCACAAACACTCACAACCAAGTAGATCGAGTGGAACACAAATAATGAAATTCAAAACATAAAGGCACAAGACACAAGATTTATCCTGTGGTTCAGCTCACCACCAAGGCTTGCCTATGTCCATGTTGTCGAGGCTTGCCACTAAGGCTTAGGGCTTTGCAACCCTTCCTCATTCTCAAGCCAAGAGAGTTAACTCTCAAGATGAGGGATGATTCTACTAGCTGCAAGATGATGATTACAAATTTTTCTGTGCTCACCACAAGCATGGGAGCTCACCGGACGACACCTAGCCATCTAGGAGGCTTCACCTCCAAGAGTAACAAATGTGCAACGAAGATTGACGAAGCCCGACAAGTACTCAAGGTTTTTCTTGCTCTAATCAGCTCTCTAACACTTAATCACACACTAATCACTCACTCTCACAAAGAGAGGGGTTAGAGAGAGCTTCATAAGGCTTTGGAAAGGGTTAGCAATGTTCTGAATGCCAGCCGCACGATCAAGAGACGTGGTATGAGTATATATAGCCACCCCACAAAAACTAGCCATTAGAATACGAAAACTAGCCATTACGGTCTGTAAGGTGCGGCAATGCCTCAAAAATTCGCAGCACTGCCGCAGCTCTTTGAAACAACACAGGTCACCTCATGGAAAACACTCTAACTTTTTACTCCGAATTCTGTTTTTAGTGATCTTAGACTTTCCAGAAAGCTTGTTTCTAGGGCTATCCAACCCAGCAGAGAACAAGCTCTAGGATCAAATAATGTAGGTGCAGTGCTAAGTGTTTTCTCTCATGTTAGCACTTGGGTTCGGTTAGTTTGAGCACTTGAGAGTTGTTTACGATTCGTATTGCGTCCCCCTTGATAGTACGACATACCTATACTCAAGATCAATAGAATATAACCATTTTAATCACTTGAGTCTTCAATATCTTCATATGCTATTTCTTCTCAATTTCACTTCATAAGTGGTTGCAATCGACTTTGTCATCCCTTCGAGCAAACATACCTTGAGCATGTGACTTGAACCATTTCAACACATATGAGTTCAATCCATGACTTCAAGTCACTTTCACTAATGATTTGATTCTCAACATAATATGACTCCTTATAGCTTGATTAGTTCATCGACTCAATGCAAGTACTCTCTCCTTCACCTTAGCCATGGTACCTCGGTCCTCAAGCCATCGGTTGTCCTTCACCTCCACTTCGTCCCTCGAAGCCCTTTCATTGCTATCTTCACCTTATCATGCCATACTCAAGTCATATCGTATTAAGAATCTATTGAAAAACTATTTCTTTAATATTATGATCCTTGCTTGAATATCTTCTAGATATAAATGTTGAGATCAATCAAGCTTCAGTTGGATTCACATAGATTGAGATATTATGAATCAACATCAATATGGTCAAGCCAATTTATGATTCCTTGTATCCTCTTCATTTTGGCTTGACACTCTAAACACTCACTTCAATATATATCTTTATACTTCTAGCTTGATCAAATCAATGCAAAGTGATTTTCTAAATCTTTATCCATGCAAGCAAACCACCATAGAGATTGACTTATATCTAATATGAGTTGTGTTTTTTGTCATTTAACCTTTGCTTGGTATTTCTTCACTTATTCAACCTTGATCAAAGCTAATTCACTATCAGACTCTTTTTTTGTTCATGCAAAGCAAGCCAGCATTGAGGTCAATCCAAAATCATCAACTCATGTCTCATTTGCTATTTGCTAAGTATGCTTGCTTTCTCATGATACTATGATATCCCACAACATAAAAGTCATTTCATCAATTCCATTTGTATTGTTGTCTTCTTCTTGAACTAGATTATTTTCATAACCTTCCAACACAACAATACTCAATTATGGCCTTCATTTCAACACTATGTGGAATACTATCAAGCTTGCCTTCTTGTTGAACTTTTGATACATCTTGTTATGCAATATTCATGTGTATGCAATATACTTAATTTCCTGTTCGACAGTTAGCAAATTTGTTAGACCTTTAATTGTGTTGTCATTCAATTCACCAAAATCTACTAAAGGGTTAGATGCACTTTCAATCTCCCTCTTTTTGGTGATTGATGACAACACAGTTAAAGCTTACAAGAAATTGATAAATAATAAGATTTTGAATCCTATGATATAGTGAGCTCCCCCTAAATATGTGCGTTGAAAGGAATTCAAAATTTGGCCTCAAATGCCAAATGCACATATTTAAGATGGAGTGTGAGAACTCTCCTATATCTTAGAATGTGGGGTGCAAGATGTCAACATGATAAAGGTGATGCTCATGATAGATCATGCACTCAAGAAGTTTCTAAAGTTGTCATATGCGGCACTTTTGCGAGTGCACGCAGCACTGCCACACAGTGGCAGTTGGAGAAAATAAACAATCCACCATTCAAGGAATGAACATCACACACTAGCATATATGGTCCGTATCAAGAGCATCAATTTAAACTATCCTTGCACACACCACACAATAAAATTAAAAAATATTATATGCCTCTCTTACACTCTTTCCCAATATTTCTCCCCCTTTGGTATTAATCTCCAAAAAGGATCTCTCCACCAAAAGAAAGAAATAATAGTAGACAAGTGAGGGCAAGAGGTAGGTAAAAGTTTAGCATATCGGATTTCTCTCCTGAGTTTTATACCAAACAAAGTATGCAACACTTTAAGTCAAGATTCTTGAGAAGTCAGCATATTAGGCTCATTCCTCACTTAGATGACACTTTTAACAAGAGACAAACTCATGCCATTACCACAATATATCAACCAAATATCTTAAGAATTTTCTAATCGTCACCACAAGAACAAACTTATGGTGTGACTCAAAATATTGCATACACATGCACACACTAGCATGTAAGGGCCTAGATGCATAAAGGTAGTATAAGAGTTCAAGGAACGATATACCTTTGTTCTAAGCCTCATAATCTCAACCATGATCATGAAATTTTGAATTTAATGCTTTGATGGGCTTGCCACAATGCAAAAAGACTTCATTTGTGCCCATCTCTCTTGATCATAGGAGATCTCACAAACTAGTGTTTGATTTTAATTGAAAGTCCACTACTAACTCTTGTTGACATTTCGAGATACTAGTTGAAGACATATTTCTTGATATACTGTAACGGAACCGTCCAAATTATAAGAGCACAAGTACAAAAACAATCACCGGAGTGATCAAATTCTCGCACTTGAGCCCATATAACTCCGGTAGTCCAATGAAATCATGAGGGATTTCAAACCAACCAACATACAAGCCAAGATCGTAGTGATTCAACATAACAAGTCACATGTTATATCCATTTCACAAGTAATTCAATATACATCGGAGTTCAACATAGTTATTACAACTTAAGTTCAAAAGTAGCAGAAGCAAAGTAATTTGAAACTAACATTATTCTTATTTCAAATACATGCCAGTGCCACGGTCGACTTCCAATAAAAGCATTAGAGATAAGGTAAATAAGAAATATCATGCCCGTGATCACACTCCGCCACTACGGCAGGAGCCAACCAACTCTTGCAGTCGTCAAGATACAGCACAACATGCAACAAGTGGGGATAAAACCCTGAGTACGAGAAGGTACTCAGCTAGACTTACCCGTCAGAAACCAGAAATAAAGTGACACCAAGGATCATGCAAGGCTGATATAAAGTGGGCTAGCTTGACAACATTTTGCATAAAAGCTTAATATGGATAAGTAGTCATTAATGCTTAAGCATCAAGTTAATTATCATTAACCTGTCCTTTATATTAGAACCTGTACTAGAGCACTCACTTTATTAGGAGCAAACAATATTAACCATAGCAGGTATAATTTGAGGCAACCTTTCCATCGTGATCCAATTAACCATCAGTTCAATTTAATTGAATCTACGTTGCCGCTGCTCAAGTCAAGTGCTCACTAACCGGGAGCGACGGCGATTCGAATCGAATTCCTATCCAGCTGGAGGGGTATTTCTAACACTCACCGTGCAGACCCCTGCCAGGGTCGCACAGGCCACCTTTTCATATGATTCAGGAATTGCGGGTCCGAATGATGTCGCGACCCCAAGGGCGACACTCTGCCAGGTGATAGGGACTCTAACCCCCCCTTGGTCTCACGCCAATGTCCCCAAGCACATCCTTTCTCTCCTCCAAGAAGCAACCTACCATTCGATTCCCGGCCTGAACCACATTACTCGGCTTCGCGGTCGGAACGGCTTATCCGGCCAACTAAGTGTTAGACTGCGTTCAACATGACTCAAGGACGTACAACGAATCGGTCCTTAAACGACTCAGACGGGGATAGATCCACACCCAAGACCTCCATGCCTTGTCGCTTCACTATCATCATCCCGCCGGTCTCATTTCATTTTATTAACACATGGTTCCATTCCACGATAGCAAATATAGCCAACCGTGCCATATATGAATATCCCTATATCTCGCAGGTGACAGGAAATCACCTGACTTCTACCGCTTAAAGCAGGGCTAAGCATCTACTCGATCCTAGTCTATGTAGGATTCAAGGATTCATGTATCTGGACAAGGAATGATATAATGCAGCAAGAGTTTCCAACCAACTCCTATCACTTAATGCAACAATACTTATAACATATATAGAATTAATTGCTTTGAAGATAGGAGGCTTATAATGCTCCGGGGCTTGCCTGGGATCCGACTCAAGTTAGAGTATGTCAGATGAATTCACTTGGCGAGCATCTCTCAAACTATCACTTGTCCGGTCCTTCTATCTTCGGGATGGATCCACCAACTCCATCTTCGGGTTTGGCTCCACCTTAGGTCCTTCACGTGCTTCAGCTAACGTACCTAAATGAGGTGCAACAATGCATATGTATGAATGCATAGAAGTGCAATAAACAAAGTAATCAAACAAGCATACCAAAGTTCTCCTAAACACCTAGATCTAATTAACTTAATCCTCACTAAGGCATAACATAGAAGATTGCAAACACATCAATCAAGAAACAAGCCTCACAAGATCATAGGGTACCACCCAAGTATCATCAAAGATATGAGTCACACTTCAATACCCAAGCACGACAAAGTTAATTAAAGTACTAGAACTAGAAATTGCTACCTTCTGGACATCAGACCAATAGCTGAGTAATTTAATCATAACTGGAGATCTACAACTCCAAATGACTTACAAGAAGACATTATGGAAAGCTTATGAAATTATCTAAATTTCATTTATAATCATCTAAACCTGATTCTAACATTTACTAGGTCGAAATACAGAAGGTACAGAATCTGTCCTGAAAGGACAGAGAGCAACCTAAATCTGAACCCAACTTAGAACAGCTGTAGTTTCTAAACCATATGTCCAATTGCCACCAAAATTTAGCAGTAGCTAGATCATGAAATTCACAACAACTTTGTTATAGCACACAAGACATGAAAACATCATTTGCATAGGGTAATTAACAATATTCTTAAATCTGTTTAGAAACCTCATTTGCAAGAAATAATTATTAACTTATGTTGCAAACATATACTTGGACAAAACTAACTTTACCAACATGTCACACATGACTAAAGAACACCAGAAAACATAATGTCCATTCCTAAATAAATTCTTTTAATGCATTTTCTTAATTTATTTAGATAATTAGGTGGAATTATGAACACATATCCAAGGTGCACAATAAATTCTACCAAAATTACAGTGGCCTACACATGCTCCCAAAAGTCTACTGTCCAAATTTGAAACCATTTGGACATGTATATCAACCTCTAAGAAAAAGACAAATTGCTATTGCAATAATCATGTGAGAGCAAGTTAAACTTAACACTCAATATTTTCTGTGAACACAAGGCCCATATTATGAATCAATATGATAGAGAAATATCATACTAAGGTAATGGAATGACATTTTCTATCTTATCATTTATATATTATTTATAAGCTATTTATCAATCTATAAAAAAGTTAAATCAATAACTTGAGCATACAGTAAGCAATGACCATGCAATTTATACCACAGTACACTCATAGCATGATAAGACTACCATAAAAATCTCACATCATTTGGATCAACACAACTCAAGATATAAAGTAACAAGTAATATAATGTAGTTTTCCTTATTTATCAAGGTCAAATCACAATCTTAAGAAAACAGTAAACAACTAGGGTGTTTAATATTTTTCCTAGCAAGTGAAAGTCATCCCAAAATTAACAAAACAAGAATCACTATTTTTGGAGTTCTAAATCTCTAGATATGGCTCTGCTCAAGTTGGTAAGCATTTTTGAAGCATTTTTAAGGCTTAAATAAACACATCAGAAAATATCTACAAACATGTAACATATTATGACTCCACTGCATAGATCTTTTCCCAAAGTTTCCAAAAAGTCCACTCTTGCTATTTTTGGAATTACCTAACATGAGATATGATTTTTATAAGATTCACAAATTTTCTGAAATTCAAAAACAGAATTAGAACAACCCTAACTCAATTTGCTAGCTCCACCCGAATACATACCCAGGACGGCCACTTCCTTAAACCGACAAGTGGGACCTGCTGACCGGTTGGGCCCACCAGTCATTCACAGAGAGGGACACAGGGGGCGGTCTTCTTCTTCTTCTACCTCTCGACGCCGGTAGAGGCGGCGGCCGGCCTTCGCGGCTCCGGCGAGGGGGGTCCACCGGCGGCGGCGGCTCAGGGCGGCACGAGCACTAGGGGACCACCGCGCCCTAGCTGGTGCCCCTGGCTTGGCCCAAAGAGGCCCGTGGTGGCGTGGCCGCGGCAGCGGACAGCTTGCCGGCGGATGCTCCAGCGGCGGCTCACTGTAGGGGCGAAGACGGCGAGGCGAGGAGCTCCAGAGGGGCGGCGTGGTACGGGGAACATGATGGCATGGCCGGTTCAGGTGGAGGGAGGCCGGAGGTAGAGCGACGACGGCGGCGGCTCGGAGCTCTGGGAACGGCCATGGCGTTGACGAGTTCCGACGACGGTTCGGACCGGGGAAACGGCTCAGAAGGTGCAGCACGGGCTAGGGAAGGTGATTTCGTGCTCAATTAGGGATGAGGAGGTTCAGAGGCGAGGGGCCGTGGGGGGGGCGAAGCTCGGTTGGCGTCGTCCAAGGTGGCTCCGGCGGCTAGTGACCCTAGAGCGGCTAGAGAACGAGGGAGAAGAGAGCGAGGCCGTGCGAGGGCGAGTGGAAGATGGAGAGCTCGGCCTCTCCCAGTGACCCAGGGCGCGGCATACAAGGCAGGGAGGAGCAGCAATGGTGGGGCGCGGCGTCGGGCATGGTCGCCACGTCCAGAGCACGTGTCGGCGTTTCAGACAATTCGTCGAATACGTGTCACGTGTTGCTGTGTCTGACTTGGAGACCATTTTCGGGCCTGCTCGGGTCCGAATTTGGACATGGGCCAATTATGAAAGTTGTTCATTTCATGATGCCCTACAAATTTCATTTAAGCACCATGGTCATAAGACCCACATATTAGGAGATAATTAGTCCCCAAATCACCAGTGTCAACAAGTTAAGCTAGGGCTCGGTTTTGGGATTTTTAAATGTCAAACTTGGTCAATTTGATCCCAACTCTTTACATGTTGCTCTCCACTAAATTGTTTCCAACTTTCATTTTTTGGGTCAGCTTGAGTTACTTAACGAAATCTTGAGAACGCGAGATGCCAACGTCGATGTTACCGGAATTAGGGCTTAAAAATGGCTAAGTGCTGAAATCAGCCCTAAAACTGACTTGTGGGCCCTGTTTGAGCATGTTCCACACATTTTCATGACTTGACTCTTAAACAAAGTTTGTTCCTTATAAAATTCTCTACAACTTTGTCAAAGGGTGCACAGTCATGCAAAGCTTCTAGGTCACACTTTTGAAACGGTCAAACAAAAGTGTTCCCTAGTCCATACATGGTCAACCATCACTTAGAAGCACATTTAGGCAAAATGATCAACATGAACATTGTTACATTAAGTGTCCTAAGTGTAGTTAAGGTGTTGTAGAGGCCAAACATACACACCATGCATAGGTTGCACAAAAGTGTAGGCCTCACATGCCTTGAAACATAGAATTCAGTGGAATGCTATAGTTGTTTCATGTGGTTGTTTCAAGATACATGCTACCCATGTTTCCCTAGGTTGTTCCACATGTTGCAAAGGTTTGTTGCACATGCTGTACTTGTATGTTGCATAAGCACTAGTTCACATGTTTTCTTGTTTCATATGCATGTTTCAGTTATAATCTAAACAAGCATATAACTTCTCATTTCATGTGACTTTTTGATTTCAAACTACATGAAACTTTTCCAGGGATCAAGGTGGATGCATGTGGATGTAATGTACATGGAATAAGCATGTTTAGAATTACTCTTGCATAATCTTAACAAGGGTCCATATGTAAGCAATTGTGCGTGGCCCAAGTTTAAGTTGAAGCTCCATCATGTAGATTTGATCTTGACACCTTGATTACCCCTTGACATGTCATGTTTGAGCTCAAACCCATTGCTTAGTGAGTGATAAACACCTGGGGTGTTACATATACCATATTGAGAGATTATCCACCAATACTAGTTGAAATATGATCTTCACAATTTTGACGCCAATTTAAATAAGTCTTCACAAGTTGATGCCAATTGGAATGGATTCTTATATCTCATGATTTCATCTAGGGAATGCTCATAAAGACAAGAGATAGCATTAAATTGCACAAGTTAGAGTTTCACAACTAGTGACCATTTTGGATGTGGAAGACAAGTGGATCACTAATTGCAAAACCTCATAGCATAGATTAAATTCCCTTTTTGTTAGTGCATACATATGTGGTGGAAGGCAAGAGTATATGGACTTTTGATACATTAAGTCCAAACAACGGAATTTAAGCTATATTATAGAGAGTAGCTACTTAAGAGATAAAAATTGCAATCCAAATAAATATGAAGGATAACTTCACCAATTTGGATTGAGTTAATGTAGCATGCCCATGAGAAACTCATTCTCATCAAGAGACTACACAAGTCACTAGAAGAAAAAGGTTAGTTTCAAAGACACAATACATAAAATGGGCTCCCCCTTAAAATGTGCATCAAGTACTCGAATTACTTGTGAAATGCACTAGAATCGGTTTAAGAGTCTAGAGGAGTTCATCCTATATCTTGGTCAAGGCATGATAAATTTGCAACAATTGAAATTATGCCAAGGAACATACCACCATCAAGGTAGATAGATCACCACATAAATTTCAATGATATGACCATCATAGGTGAGACTCCAATAATTTGGATGGCCATATATTTCTCAATTGATGACTTGTCATGAATTAGAACTCTTCTGATCATCCAAGATCCATATTAGGTTCCTAGTTCTTTCTTTACGTAAAGCAACTCACACGGAGAGCAAAAGGTAAAATTCATGAAATTTGCAAATTGTGAACTAGAAGTTATCACTCTTTGTTGACAAGATCCTAGGTGATCAATTGGATGGATCATGTGCACTTGATGAGCTCTAGAGAGGAGAAATCGCAATGAAAGCCCACTTCTTCAATTCTTTTCTCTAACTCATTCAAATCTGGTTTCACTAAAGAATTGGGACATCCGACTTAAACCGGGAGCACTTAGTTTATAAAGACCGAGAACTTCTAGAATAACCTTTGGAGCACCCAAAGATTCCATTGGAAACATCCATCCTCCATTGATGTTTTTCCTTTTCCAATGAGTGTGAGACTACTCAACATAAACTTTTAAAGAAACCATTAGTCTCACAAGATATAGGTCAAACTCTTCCTCAATTTGTGCATACAAGAATACACAAAGTACACTCATACATATCATTAACATGAGGTCAAGAGGGAAGTCTTCACTAGATTCCAACAGGTTTCAAACTCCTTTAGGTTGCTTGCGGTTCAATTAGTTTCAGCTGGTTGAAGTTGCTTCCAATTGATTTCAGCTAGTTCCAATCTGATTTTAAACATCTTCAGGTTGTTTGTAGTCTAATTAGTTTCATCTAGTTGTAGTTTCTTTCAATTGATTTTAGCTAGTTCCAACTGATTGTAACTCATTTTTGCTACTTGTAGCTTCTGAAGTCAACTGGTTTCATCTAGTTTCAATTGATTTCAACTGCTGTTTCTGACAGTCTGCAACTGATTTCTGCGACTTCCAACTAGTTACAATTATTTGTTGCTGCTTGAAATTTGATTGCAACTCCTTTGGACCTTTGTGTGAGTCCTTATTTTTTATTACAAATCCTTGAGGCCAAATTGATGCTTTTTCATTTTTACTGATTGTTCATGACTAACTTGAGAGCCAACTTAATCTTGTTGATACAATACAATCTAATTCCATACAGTGAATTTTTAGATTCTGTCTTCCTTCAAGAAAAATTCATATCTCTCAGACCACTAGTCCAATATACATAAAATTTGGTAGAAATGTGAAACTATGAGTCCTCTAACTACTGTAAAAAGTTTAGCTTATTTGGACTCCACTTGATCAGTCAAATCAATTTTCTACCAAAACTGCTAGGTTTAAAACTGTAGTGCTGAATTTGATAGAATTCAACTAAAAAACTAACTTTCTTCTAAACCAATCTTCATGCCAATTGTATAGCAACAAGTAGTGTATATCATGCTCATAAAGTTTTAGTTTAGTTCATTAGTATTTGAACATCCAAATCCATACTTGAAGGCAACCGTCTCAGATTTCCAATTTTCTGAACAGATTTGATAATTTCTAATTCTTCTCTTCTTGTCCAATCTTGAGGTGAATTTGGTTGAAAATACTCAGAAGATGTTGTTCCTATTCAGTCCTCTTATCAATACTTATGATCTCGTGAATTCTTCTAATATAGCTTATCCAACTCAACCTCAAACTTAATTTTATCCAAACCTGAGAATTTTGTCTCTTTGGCCTCTAGCAACCACATCTTTCTTCAGGTAAAGAGTAACCTTGGGCTTGTGATTTATCAAATTAAATAAACACAACCTCTTATTATGAATTTTCTATGAATAAGCTCAAACACAAGAGGGCATGAGTAACACAAGCACTAGTTTCTCATTTAGTAACCCTTTATGTGTGGATGGCAAGTGGGCTACCAAAATAGAGAAACCTCATAACATAGACTAAATCTCCCTTGATGCTTCATGAACATCTTTTGAGTGGAATGGAAATATGAATATGCATGGTTGATCAATTAAGTCTAAAGGGTAGATTTAAGCCATATTATGGTAAGTGGCTAGCATAGATAAATCAATTCCAAATCAACTAGAGAGAGAATACATCACATAATTTTGGATTGATGACTTTTATGTCATAGCACACTCTATTTGAGAAACACATTCTCATTTAGTGAGACTGCACAAATCACTTAGAGAGAAATATTAGTCTCACAACACTAGTCATAAAGTAAATTCCCTTTTGATAAGTGCTCTAAGTATTTGAATTTTTCACGTAGCACTTTATTCACTTAAGAACTTAGGATTTTTCACTCTATGTCTAGGTAATGACAATAAAAGAATAATCAAATTAAACTATGCAAAGAAATACTTACAACCATTTAAGTATGTAGATGGCCATAAGATGAGAATGTAAAGTTGGCAATCTACCATATGACAAGATTCCATCAAGTAGAGAGTTCTTGAATTGTGAGTGATACATGCCTCTACTTGAGCTTGATTATTTATTCTTGGCCTTCTTGAAATTTACTTGTATCCTCTAATGTGAGCCAAGTTTCCAAATTCTTCAAACCAACTCATAGTATGTATGGACATAAACTTGCTTCATCTTGATATTCTTGGTTTGAAGTCCACAAAGGAAACTCAATTCATCTATGTTACTTGTTGTGGATGATCAATTCAATTCCAATCACACTTATATTTCATGACCAACAATCAAAGTGTATCCTCAAGTGCTTCTTTTACCTAAGTGGCTACACAAAACACAAGGGAGTAAAATTTGAAATAAATTGCACTTAAGATTAGTTGTTACCGCCCTTCTTGAATATAATGAATAAAGTGGTCTCTTCATCTTCACTTTGCTCAAATATAGGTTGTAAGTTTCATCCATGACTTGGACTGACGTCAGCTACAGCTGTCTGCATAGGCTAGGTGTGGTAGTGCTACTACCTGGCACTGTTGCTGCCCAGCACTACTGCTTGTGAAAGCGGCACTGCTGCTCGTAGTTCAGCAGCAGGTTGCAGATCAGCTGTAACTTGAAGAGCCTTCACCTCAGTAGCCTATACTTCTTGTGGTCTTATATCACCAATGGCTATTTGCTTGAGTGGCTTGCAAGGTGGTTCCTCATTTCCTACAATCATGAATAAGATCTTGCACTACTAGAGAGCCATTAAAAGCATCACATGGCAAATAATTTATTTAAACTTGAAGTACTCTAACCACTCCTGATAATTCACAAACACACACATATTTGTGAACTATTAGAGACTACACAAGTCAAGTGGTTAGCTAGCAAGGGTTAGGTACTAGTTATCGAGGTGAGTATGAAGTTAGAAATATATCCATCAATTTATCCTTGGGTCAATCTTGAGAGGATAGACAATATGAATAAGATTGATAGCTTGAGATGATATTTCCAATTAACTTGCTCAAGCACCCCAAGGCTTCATATCACCTTCAAGTACCTACAACACTCATCAAGCACAACTTGGTACCCAAACTATGTTAGGTCCATCAAGGTTAGTCACATGTGACTTAGGCACCCAAATGGTCTTTGTGCTAGCACATGGTGAACCAATCACCTTTCTAGTACAAGTGTAATTTTTGGGCTTCCTAAGCAAATTTGAATCAAATGAAGAGTTGAGCTTAGGAGTGTTACTCATGGGACAATCCATACTTAGACGCCCCTTTCCTCGACAAGTGTAGCAAATATAGTGCTTGATCTTGTAAGACATCTTCTTATCTTGCTTCTTATTTGCTTCCTTGTCGATGAGTCTCTTTCTTGTTGATGCCAAGCCTTCATCCTTCATGTAGGGGCATGATGCAATTTCATGAACCTTCTCATTACACCTATAACACTTTCTCTTGCTTCTTATCTTCTTGTCTAGAAGTATTGCTTAGTCATCAACCTTGTTGGAACACATAGAGACATTGTGTCCCATGTTCGAACACTTGAGGCACTTGACATGAGCCATCTTCTTCTCCTCTTAAATCTTGCTCATGCCTTTGTTTTCTTTCTTCAATGAGAAATCTCTTACATAGTGCCCCTCTTTCTTGCACCTGAAGCAAGTGATAAGAGTCTTCTTTGGTTGAAGTTGCACCTTGGTGGCCTTGGAGGCTTTGCTGTTCTGCCTAGGTGTGGCACTGCCGCATCCTAAAACCTCTGTAGCCTTGAGCCGAACTGCTACAGTTTGGACAGATTGCACTTCTTCAAATTTTTCCTTAACTTTTCCACTGCTGGACTTGTGACCTTCTTGATGGGGCTTGATGCATGCTTCAGTTGATCCCTTCTCAAGCTTCTCCACCATGTCTTCACGGTTATCTTGAGAAGGTTGAGCATTGCACTTGCCCTTCCATTGAATCAAGTCCCTTTTTATCCTCTCAACCTCTTCCTTGAGCTCTTCATTTTCTTTTGTAATGGAACCATCACAAGTCTCTACAAGTACATGCTCAATAGAAGGTTGGCTTGCTTGAGAGCAACAATTGTTAGCACATGATAAAATATATAGAACTTGTGTACATGTGCACTTGTGAGTATGAGGTTGGTATGATTTTACCGCTATTACCACAACCTCATGAGCAATTTCTAGCATGAGATGAGAATTCATAACCTTCTCATGAGAGCACAAGAGCCCATCATGACTTTCTTGCAAAGTCTCATTCTTGCTAGTAAGCCTTTCCACCTTGTCCTTGAGCATATTATTCTCATCATCTAATTGAGCAACATAAGATAGAGAGTTAATAGTATGAGTTTGTTCAACTGATAAGTTTTCATACCTTTCAACCAAACTAGCATGAGAGCACTTAAGCTTTTCATGCTTTTTGGTCAACTTCTCCAATCATTTGATCTTGTTGATGAGAAACTCTTCTCGCTTGTTAAGTGTTTCTTCTTGCTCTTGAATTTTCTCTATGAACTTGAGTACCATCAACTTGTCTTTCTTACTTAGACGTGCCAAGTGTTAATTAAACTCATGATCATCACTTCCATCTTCACTCTCACTCTCACTCTCACTTGCACTCTCACTCTAACTTGTCACATTCTTCTCTTTCTTTGCTATGAGACCCACATGAGAAGTGGCATAGAGAGTTGAGCTTCTTGGTGAGGTGGATTCATCATTTGGACTCCACTGATCAAAATCTTCTTCTTCCTTCAAAATGTTAGTCTCACAAGAATAAGAGGAAGTAGAAGTACCACATGTAAAAGCATTGTTCTCACTAACCATTTCATTACCTTCCACTAAGTCATATGTTGATGAGGAAGTGGATGTGGCATGATCACTTTGACTACTTGGGAAAATCACTTGAGGCTCTTCATTTATCGGTGAAGTTGAGCACTCTTCAAGTGGTTCTTCCAATGAGAGCAACTTTTTATCACATTTGGACTTGTCATATTCTTCTTTGAGTGTGGTCCAAATGATATGAGCATCGTCAAGTGGTTCATCATCTCCAAATATGATGGCATCAAAAACATCTTCACTCAACGCACTAAATAACACATTAGTAGATTGAGCACTGTGTTGTAAGGATTTCACTTTCTCTTTAGATAAGATGGTCAAATCATCACTAGGAGGTGAAATGCTCACATCTACAATCCGCTCAATATGAGGACCCATGGCCCTAAAAACATCAAAGATGCATAATTTGAACCATCTAAAAGTAAAAGTTCTAGAGATACCTCCTCACTTGTCGACATCGTCTCTCAAGGCGATTAAGCCCAAAATTGAGAGCCTAGCTTTGATACCAATTGAAAGGACCTTGATGTCACCTAGAGGGGGTGAATAGGCCTATTTAAGTAGAAGTAAACTCTAGGTGTGGCACTGCCTCACTTGAGTGTGGCAGTGCCTCACTCTAGCTGCGGCATTGCCTCGCCCCTGCAGAGAGTTCAACACAGACCAAACTTGGTAGAGATGCGCTAGAGATGTCCAGTGACAAGTTCACCAAGTACCTACACTCACAAACATCACAACCAAGTAGATCGAGTGGAACACAAATAATGCAATTCAAAACATAAAGGCACAAGACATAAGATTTATCATGTGGTTCAGCTCACCACCAAGTCTTGTCTATATCCACATTGTTGAGGCTTACCACTAAGGCTTAGGGCTTTGCAACCCTTCCTCATTCTCAAATCAAGAGAGTTAACTCTTGAGATGAGGGATGATTCCACTAGCTGCAAGATGATGATTACAAATTTTTCTGTTGCTCACCAAAAGCACGGGAGCTCGTCGGACGACACCTAGCCGTCTGGAAGGCTTCACCTCTAAGAGTAACAAATGTGCAACGAAGATTGATGAAGCCCGATAAGTACTCAAGGTTTTGCTTGCTCTAATCAGCTCTCTAACACTTAATCACACACTAATCAATCACTCTCACAAAAAGAGGGGTTAGAGAGAGCTTCATAAGGCTTTGGAAAGGGTTAGCAATGTTCTGAATGTCAGCCGCATGACCAGGAGGCGTGGGATGAGTATATATAGCCACCCCACAAAAACTAACCATTAGAATACAAAAACTTGTCATTATGGTTTGTAAGGTGTGGCACTGCCTCAAAAATTTGTGGCACTGCCGCAACTCCCTGAAACAGCACAGGTCACCTCACGGAAAGCGGCATAACTTTTTACTCCAAACTCTGTTTTCATTGATCTTGGACTTTCTGAAAAGCTTGTTTCGAGGGCTATCCAACCCAGTAGAGAACAAGCTCTAGGATCAACTAGTGCAGGTGCAGTGCTAAGTATTTTTCTCTCATGTTAGCACTTGGGTTCGGTTAGTTTGAGCACTTGAGACTTGTCTATGATTCGTATTGCATCCCCCTTGATAGTACGACATACCTATACTCAAGATTAAGAGAATATAACCATTTTAACCACTTGAGTCTTCAATGTATTCATATGTCATTTCTTCTCAATTTCCCTTCATAAGTGATTGCAATCAACTTTGTCTCATCCCTTCGAGCAAACATACCTTGAGTATATGACTTGAACCATTTCAACACATGTAAGTTCAATCCATGACTTTAAGTCACTTTCACTAATGATTTGATTCTCAACATAATATGACTCCTTATAGCTTGATTAGTTCCTCAACTCAATGCAAGTACTCTTTCCTTCACCTTAGCTATGGTACCTCGGTCCTCAAGCCATCGCTTGTCCTTCACCTCCGCTTCGTCCCTTGAAGCCCTTTCCTTGCTATCTTCACCTTATCAAGCCATACTCAAGTTATATCATATTAAGGATCCATTGAAAAATATTTCTTCAATATTATGATCCTTGCTTGAATATCTTCTAGATATGAATGTTGAGATCAATCAAGCTTCAGTTGGATTCACATAGATTCAGATATTATGAATCAACATCAATATGGTCAAGCCAATTCATGATTCCTTGTATCCTCTTCATTTTGGCTTGGCACTCTTAACACTCACTTCAATATCTATCTTTATACTTCTAGCTTGATCAAATCAATGGAAAGTGATTTTCTAAATCTTTATCTATGCAAGCAAACCAACATAGAGATTGACTTATATCCAATATGAGTTGTGTCCTTTGTCATTTAACCTTTGCTTGGTATTTCTTCACTTATGCATTCTTGATTCATTCTTTAATCTTGATCAAAGCTAATTCACTATCAAACTCTTTTTTTATTCATGCAAAATAAGCCATCATTGAGATCAATCCAAAATCAACTCATGTCTCATTTGCTATTTGCCATGTATGCTTGCTTTCTCATAATACTATGATATCCCACAATATAGAAGTTATTTCATCAATTCCATTTGCATTGTTGTCTTCTTCTTGAAGTAGATTGTTTCCATAACCTTCCAACACAACAATACTCAATTCTGGCCTTTATTTCAACACTATGTGGAATACCATCAAGCTTGCCTTCTTGTTGAACTTTTGATACATCTTGTTATGCAATATTCATGTGTATGCAATATACTTAATTTCCTGTTCGACACTTAGCAAATTTGTTAGACCTTTAATTGTGTTGTCATTCAATTCACAAAAACCCACTAAAGGGCTAGATGCACTTTCATAACCGAGGTGAGCGAGTTGGGTTACCCACCTCTGTTAATGATTAACCGAGGCGGTTGTTGACTCGGATGTCCAGCCTCGAATAACCGAAGCAGGCAACCAGGTCGCCCGTCTCATAGCCCCATTTGGAAACACATCGGAAAAGTTTGTGTAGCAGTGCCAGTAGGAGAAAAATAATATTCCATCTCCAAACTGCAGTTTATCGAAGTATTTTTTTAAATGGTCTTATCCTGGTTGGGGAGGTTCATTACAATAGATACACTGCAAAATCTAAATTGTGGCCCTACTGGAGTTGGAGAAGTTGCCTTGACGCGAACTGCAGGCAGCCACAGATTCTACTGGTGCAGGCACCGGAGCTTATCCTGTCACGGTTACTAGTGAGGGCTATAGAGACACTTTACAACCACCACCTTTTTAATTCCTCTATCTTAACAACAATTAACTTAGCTTAAGAAGCAATGTTTAATTTTTGCCAAGTTAATACTATATAAGATATTAAATATTATATTACCTAATACTTCATCCGTCCATAAAGGATAGAATTTCGCTTTTTAACGAGTCAAACAATTTAAACTTTAACTAAAGTTATATAAAAATAAACAAACATTTATGATATAAATTAAATAAATAACCATTGGATTAATTATACAATATATATTTGTAATAAATTTATTAAAAATACAAATGTTAATACTATCTATTATAAACTTGATTAAATTAGATATATGGAACATCGGCAAAGCTGGGGATGGACGGATCCAAAAAAAATTATCGATTTAGATATATGGAACGTCGAAATCTGAGTTCGTATGCGAAAACTGGACCAATTTCAAGTTTGGACTCCGAATTAGAGAACAAAACAGGAACAATACACACAAAAGTGGTCACGACGGCTAGGGTTTGATGGAAACTATGAGGAAAACACACAAACTAGACTCTAACACAACCTAACCAGCAACAAGACCTTGATCAGGACACAAAATCAACACCACGGACTCTGGAACTGTAATATGCAAAGGCTATGGTGCGAAAAGGTTCTAGGACAGGAAAACAATTATGGTTGTGGACTATGGGACAAATACGAAACACTCAAACTAAGGAATAAATGTGAACCTGACGGTATACCTTAGCTTTGAATACCACTTGATGGGATCGTGATTTCTGATCTTCCGTCAGGTAGAAGGTAACTATCGTTTTAAGCGGAGAGTGACACACCAATCCAGCTTCAGATCGAAAGACCGAACCCTGCAATCTTAGCACCACAACTCCTCTGGTTATCAACTGTGTCTCCAACTGGTTGACCTCGCCACGAAGGCTAATCCCTGCCTGCGAAACGAAGAACACAAGCAAGAACTCGAAAGAACGCAGCTCAAGATTTGGGACAAACTACAGATGAATGATTAAGTTCTCAAAGTGGGGTCTCACAAACTGATGAAACGACGACTGTCAATGGACAGATTGATCTAAGCAAAACCCCAAAACCTAATGACGACGGTGGCACATGAATATAAAGGTCTTAGGGTCGCGCCTACCCTAGACGTGCCCCCTAATGGGCTCAAAGACGATACACGGTCCATTGGACCAAATACGGTGACGCAGCACTCGGATAGAATCTGGATGCTGACTTGTTTCGACAATTCCTGTGGATTCCGAAGAGCTTTTGATGTGAGACCACTTGGATTGGCTTTCTTATCAAATTAGCTTTCCAACCATATATGATTCATCGAAAACGGAGTTCAGACGCGTCCTAGGTGACCAGTTCAAGGCAGACTGGTCCTGGAAACCGAAGCAGACTCGAAATCATGTTGGGCTGGGCCTCCGACTTCTATTGGACGTCCTGGCGGGTCATCATCGCCTGCACCACTTCCTTTAAGTTCATCATGACCCTCTCCAATATTTCTAATTAATATAACATCATTAGGTAGCAAGCTATTCTCAAAAGTATAAAAAGGATTACTTAAGAACGAGTCACCTCTAAATTAAGTTGTCATCTTCGAACTCGGGTCATTGGACCTCCTTGCATAATGGATAGAGGAACAACGGGTGCATCTGAAAGAGTGATGTCCTCGTCACATCCCTAGAATGCGATGAAGCCATCCACGCGAGGACCGATGAACGGAGCGGAACGGCGAGCGCGAGAGGCGAGCAACAGCTGCGAGAGCGAGCCGCGAGTAGCGAGCGGGGCAACCCACGCGCGGCGCTAAGTAATTACGTGGACGAGCACGGGAGAGGGCGAGCGGGTGCGGCATAGATGGAATCAAGCCGACCCACGCGCGCGGCGCTGAGTAATTACGTGATGCGGAGATCGAAGTGCCAAGGGCAAACAAGTCCACATTACCGGCTTATACTCCAGAACGACGTTTTATTTGAAAATAAGGTGAGGGGTCAAAACGACGTTTATCCTATATGGAGGGAGTATCTGTTTGGATCCAAAATAGATAGTTATTAACAGATAACTGCTATCTGCTGGGAACCAAACATGCCGACTCATTGTAGGATACAATTATGATTATTTGTTTTTTTCCCAAAAATTCGTGTTTGACACACCCACACAGGTGGAGTAGTTCGGAATGGAACATGTTACCGCGGTATGGCGTGTCACCGGCTCCATCAGTGTATTTATTTAGGCCTCGTTTAGTTCGGCGAATAGGGAAGAAAAACAATGTATCAGAATTTTTGTAGCATTTCGTTTGTATTTGGTAAAATTATCCAAATTTTGACTAACTAGACTTAAAATGTTCGTCTCGCAAAGTACAACAAAACTGTGCAATTAGTTTTAAATTTCACCAACATTTAGTACTCTATGCATTTGCTGACATTTTGATGTGACGGAGAATCTTCTTTTTGCATAGTAGAATTTAGGATAAATTGGGAGAACTAAACAAGGCCTTAGTTTTGGATGAAATGCATGTGGCGATCACTGCCGTGCACGTCTGTAGGATGGGTCAATCATTCAAGGCCAGAAGGCAGCTCCCGGTGAGCAAGCAACGAGTCCGACACGCGCCATCAATACCACCACACACCGGACCGGGCAAATAAAACTTTGGCCTTTTTTTTATTCCTCCCAAACCCCTAAATTTAGCACTGTACAAAAAAAAAGATTCTTTATTATATTAAACTTGTGGTACATGCATGAAGTACTAAATATAGATGAAATCAAAAACTAATTGCATAGTTTGGTTGTACTTTACGAGATGAACATTTTGAGTCTAATTAGTCAATGATTGAACAATTATTATCAAATACAAACAATATTATATTGTGCTACAGTAAATTCGGCGGTACGGAATTCGGCCAACTAATCGTGGCCTTTACCACGGAACCTGCGAGCTGTGTGATGGGATTGGCGCATATGACTACGACCTTTGCCGAAGGACAGAGAAAAAAAATAAAAGAATCATACGGTGAAAAGACCAAATTACCCTAAGTGATGGTCGAATTAGGGCTCTAAATATTTACTTCACCCTATTACCGTTCCTAGCCTAAGAACTAAAAAGATCACACTAAATCAAATCCTTAGGGACATCATACTAAGCCAGGTTGACCTTAGTCATAGTCACATTGACAATATTGTACTTAAGAGCAAAAGTAAAACATACTCCCTATATCTCTCTTTATGGGATACGTGTAAGTCAAACTTTCTCAACTTTAACTAGATTTGTAGAAAATGCGTGCAACATTTATATCCCCAAATAAATTTATTATGATAGTATATTCAACGATCTATCTAATGATACTAATTATGTATTATAAATATTAATATTCTTTTATATATAATTGGTCAAAATTAAAAAAAAGCTGACTTCTAGTGAAGCGAGAACGACTTCTATTTTAAGACAGAGGAAGTATCATCTATGAACACACTACCATGAAAAGATCCTATGTCACTCAAATATTACTTGCACACAAAAACATATGGGAAGCACTAAATAAGATGAGGACACTATGAAAATGCAAAACAAAAGAGACAACAAGAAACAACTTAGATTTCTTTTCTGTTGTATCAAAGTGTTGTGACATCCCTAAGTACACGTTCTTGACCCAGAGTTTTACAGCCTTGGCCCTTGAGTCACCAACACCAAATATCTACTAAGATTATCCCCTCTCCTAAACCTAGGCATTTCTCAGAACGAGCCAAAAAAAAGAAACTAGACTTTTTCAAGCTAAAAACTCTTGCTCATTAGCATCTAGGCCGCTCGGACCAGGCCTAGACCTGAGTGGGCCATCCGCTGGTTTTTTTTCAATATGGAAATAATTAGGTGGTCTGAGCATACGTGTACATCATCAAGTTTTCAAATTTCAACTAACTGAGCTCGGAATACACATAAACGTAGATAATACTATGATAATGTGTGGCTCTTTAAAGATCGTGTCTACAAACACAAAAGGGTCATATAGTGTGCACAAATGGGTCCTACTTTCTATTTCGACAAAAAGCTAAAAGTGCTTTAATACGAACAACCTCGCGTGTCCTTATCATTAGCACAACCCTCATAGTATGTTGTAGTGTTTTAAAGAGCTTTACACATAACACTTAAGATTAAACACTGCCAGCCAATAATATAGTGTTGAGCCGCTTTTCTTAACTTTTTTTCGTCCAAGAGTTTACTTGATACGAGGGCTAATTACTACCTAGTACGCATCCAAATAGAAGGGCTAATTTTTTAACTAAGTCTTTAACTATTTATTAGCCAACTAACTAGTTCATTATAACTCATTTAGATTAATTTCTAGCCTCAACTAGTAACTAGTTGTGTGTATTAAAGAGACCCTTAATTAGTCAACCATACCAGTTTCTGGCCCGTTGAGCCGGCTTATAATCCATACTTTTCAATTTATTTTTTTAGTCGAAACAGTGTTTTTAAAAAAAAAACAGTATTTTTACTTGTTTTTCGGCACCAGCGAACCGGACATCTGTTTCCCTACATGGGCCAGTAGTCAATTATAACTAATTTACATGGGTCAATAGTAGGGATGAAAACGGTACGGATATTTTCCGACCGTATTCGAGACCGAATCCGTTTAGAGGGGTTTTAATCCGTCCGTATCCGAGTTCGGATATTTAACATCCGATACCGTATTCGTATCCGAATATTTAAATCACATATTTATGATGTCGATATCCAATCGTATCCTATCCGGCAGTTTTTATACTATCCGTATTCGAATCCGAATCCGGACATAAATACGAAAACAAATACGATATGAGTGCTGTCCGTATTCGATCCGTTTTCATCCCTAGTCAATAGGCTGGCCTCGGCGCGCGGCAAAATTTTCTTATTAAAATTAGATGGCTGAAAACTTATATAAAATAAGGGTGTGCTCAGTTCGCGAAATTTTTTTGGCTTAGGCTACGGTAGCACTTTCGTTTGTATTTATCAATTAGTGTCAAATTATAGACTAATTAAGCTCAAAAGATTTGTCTCGTGGTTTTCTACCAAACTGTGTAATTACTTTTTCTTTTCGTTTACATTTAAGGCTCCGTACATGTGTCTAAATATTCGATGTGACGGAAAATCTTTAAATTTTTAGAACTAAACCTGACCTAAAACATATTTTTTCCAAAAAGATCCTGGCCACAAAGGCCACGAGACTTCCTGTCCACACGCTCCTCTTCATATAGAGCAGCGTGAACCTTGACCCTTCGTAGACGTCAAGAACACAGACTCAAGAGTCAAGACACACCACACAATAAAGCTGTCAACGTCAGCATCCCAAGCTCCACACACCTCTGCTCTGCCATGGCCAACCTCGCGCCGACCTGGGTCACCAAAGCCGGTTTGGGCTTCCTCACCCTCAACTCCGGCCTGGCCATCTACCGCGCCAGGGACGACCCCGCCTCCATCCTCTTCGTCTCAGGTTCGTACACCACACTGCTCCTCCTCTTCCGCTGCCTCAGGGACTACGAGCGCGCCGCCCCCGGCTCCCCGGCGAGGGAGCGGGCGAGGCGCTTGGTGTGGCCGCTCACCACGCTGCTCACCGTGGCGTTCGCGTGGAAGGTGGCAGCGGTCATGCCTTCGGCCGTCGCGGCGGCCGTCGTCTGGGCGCTGGCCGTCGCCACCACCGCCGGCGGCTTCTTTGCTCTGTTCGTTCCCGGATGATGAAGCCATGGATGGATGGATCGGTCGTCAGATGCATGCTTCTGGAGATGATGTGTGTACGGACTACGAAGGAGACTGCAGGACCCCTGTTTATCCTGCTCGGGCTCGGAAGTGATTGCTGCAGTGGTTACTGTTCATTCCCTGAAGGAAACTACTAGTAGCAGCGGCTGGTGGAGCAGAACAGCCGAGCAGAGCTACTTGTATATACAGTACGCGATGGTTTTTGTTCTACTGTACTGTATTTGCTAGTCTGTACCCTCTGTTTGTACTAAATGTTTGCAACATCAGCCATAAAATAGCGAGGGAGCTGGTTTAAATTTGTATGGATTATTGCGAAGGATGAGCGACGCTCCTCGTGAAAAAAAGATGAGATCACCGGTGAGGCGGTCACTGTCCCCAATTGTCAGTCGTCCGGTTCGTGGGGCTGATAAAGTCATGGCTAAAAGTAGTGTTTGCTGTTGTATCGTGAGAAAAAAAAATACTATTGAATAGTTGGCTGATTTGTTTAATAAGCTTAAACGAACATAGCGATAGTATCTCAATCTGTATCGTAGCCAGACTGAGCATCAATAAGTGTGCATCCATCAGTACTCCGCGGAATCAAACGAGAGAGTTGAAAGTTGGGAACTGGATAACTCTTATCTCTCGGCCGCCACAGAACAATCCATTAGAATTTTGGTACTCATCCGTCTAAAAAGTGGAAATTTTGGTCCTCATTCGCCTGGTCATTTTTCAGTGAATAAATAGTGTTTTTCTCTCACAATATTTTAGTATAAATATCAGTATAATCTAAATTTCAGCGTAAGCGAACATGCCTGCCAGCGCCCATCGGTCTTGAGCCTGTTGTGCCGTTTAAAGTCTAACGGGCGCCTGCTGCAGCGGTGTTGGCGAGCTGCTCCACCGTTACACCGCAATACCACATCATCCCGCTACTATCATAGTACCGTCACCATATGTCATGTCACTCCCGGTACAGTGTCGAGAAAGCAATGTCCAAAGTCAGATGACCCAGTCCAGGTACATACCCAGGAGCACCGTAGCACAGGCAGAGCAAAAGGGCCAGGTCCAAGAGCACCAGTGTGTCTAGGTCGTAATGGGCCTACATCCCCTTACATAACGTGAGAGGGCGAGTGAAAGAGGGTAAGGATTGAATTCTATAACAGTAATGCTATGATTAGGGCGTCTGGACACCGGACGCTACATGGCTTCACGTCGTCCATATATTTACAAACATCTAGGGCGTCCGCTGCCACGCGGCCGCTCTCCAAGCTCCCCCAAGCCTGTGGTGTCGCTCATATCCTCGAATAGCTTCCGCTTCGGGTACAAGTACAAGGTCCCTCTCCCGCACATCCGCCGCCTCATCGCCGGTCTTAGCGCGCGCGTCCTCCTCATCACCTCCTCCTGCGGCTAGAGACGGCAAGGGCGCCGTGGCCGTGCCGTGCTTCGCGACCGGCTCAAGGCTTGCCAGGCATGGTTCTCACCGTCCACTAGAGTGTCGCGCTTGACATGTTGCAAGCGTATCAAGTGTTTCAGGGGTTTCATATGCATGTTGCAAATGTTTCATGTGGATGTTGCAAAAGTAGATCGGTATATTGCATATGTTGTAATGGCTATACACGTATGTTGCAAATGTCTGTTTCAAATGTTTCATCTATTTTTCAGATATATGTTGCAAATGTGTTTATTTGGATGTTGCATGTGTTTTATCTGGATGTTGCACATGCTTTTGCAATGGCTTTTCAAGTGTTTTCAGGTGTTTTTGCAAGTGTTTTAGACGCATGTTTTAAGTGTTTTATCTGCCTTCAGACGTATTGCAAATGTTTCATCTGGTTCACTGGTTGTTTCAAAAATAGATCGGGTGTTGTTGTTGGGGACCCACCTGCCACAGTAGGTGTCCAGGCGGGGAAAGTAGAGGGGCCACAAGTGACCCTCGTGTGAGGTCAGGAGGCACAGGCGACGTTCGGACGAGCGTGGACCCTCACATGGGCGTGCAAAATGGAGTGCAGGCATGGACGTCCGAACATGGGCGCTAGCACCGCCGATTCTATAAACACTCTACCTTCTATTCAAGACAGAGCCAACCTCGGCGAACATCTGACACTTGCTGGAGAGAAGGCCAAGTTCCTTTAATGTCGATGTCTAGAAAACTGGGGGTCTAGGCAGAGCGACGAGTGAATTTGTATCTGCGCGTCTTAGGCCCGGATGGTGTGCAAAGCAGACATAAGGGTTTATACTGGTTCGGGCAAGAATGACCCCACGTCCAGTGGATTCTGCTGCTGCTCGTGTTGCCTTGCACCGGAGTGCTCGTAATAGTGGTTACAAGCTTTCAAGAGAGGGAACGGATCTAGGTCTCTTCGGGGGGAGGGGGAGTGTGTGCGTGTTTGTTCGACTCTTAGCGAGATGTGCGTGAGTTGTGTGTTCTTTTCATTTCATCGTGCTGACTTAGCGAGGTGTGTCCCCTGCCTTCCCTTTTATAGTTTGCAAGGGGAGGGCTCGGGTTACATTTGTGGTAAAAAGGTGAAGTGGGAAAAAGATGAAAGAGAAATACAAAAAAAGGTGGTGCCGTCCATGGTCGTCTTTCTCCTTATCCGGTGTGAGCAGCTTCCCCTGTAACATAGAGATGTTATGGGCGTTGAGCTTTTGGCCTCTCCATCCGCTGGTGCAATGTGTTGTGGCCATGCTTCGTCCTGTGGGCTTATGTGCCGTCGAGGATGGGCGGTACGTGCGTTTGGATTTGCGTAGAGAGGGGGTTAGGTGGTATATTTGCAGTTACCCCCGTCGCTGTAGAGGTATGGTCATGGTGGTGGTGGAATGACCGGGGTCATGTTTGGTCAGAGCGTGGTTCATGTGCTTCTGTTCACTGTGCACGGTCATTTCCGTCCCATCGGCGGGAATGGGTGCTGCGGTGAGGGCCCCCGTGGCTCCCTGCCTTGCCAGAGGGCTCCATGTGTCCTTCGAGTGAGGTAGAAGTATGCCATGGGGGTCGGGCGCTCCCGTGCTTACGTTGCAGGGGTTGGGTGAGGCGAAAATCATTCCTGACAGGGTGCAGGGGTCGGGCGCTTTGATGACGTCATGGGACTCGGGCGAGGCAGAAAGCGTCCCTAAGCATCGGGCGATTTAGTACATGACACACTATTAACGCCCTTGGTTGGGTATGCCTACTATTGATACCTGATAGTAGCCCCCGAGCCTGTGAAGGAGTGGAGCACTCCTTCAGAGGCTTGAGGACGAGTGCCCATGGGTAGTTGTGGTTTGTTTGTTTTGAAGGAAGCTGTCCGGTGGGTGCGCGCGAACGCACCCACCGGGTGTAGCCCCCGAGGCCTTGGTGGGATGGGTTATCCCTTCAAGGGCTTTGAATCGAGCGGTCCTGTCTGGGGAAGACGAGGCATCGCGCCAGGTAGCAGTTATTGTGATGCTTCGCATCCTAGTGCGTGGGAAGGTGGGGAGGTGCCCGGATTTTTCGCGTATGTGGGGTGTTGGGTGATAGATGCCCGGTCAGTTACCCTTTATGGCATTATAAATATAGGCATAGGTGGGGCATAGGAGCCCATCTGTTCTTCTTAGTTTTTCGTAGCAGCCTGCGGTCTCTTCGCTCCCCTCTTGCCGCAGCATCCTCCCTCCGCTTTCGCTATGGATCTAGGCAAACGCCCTGCCGGTGACACGTCTGGTGGCGGGCAGTCCACGCGGTGCCGTGTGACGGGGGCGGGGTCATCCTCCAGTGGTGGACACGAGAGGCGGTTGCCTCTGGCCATGACCACGGAGCCAGCGCAACCATTGGATGCTACGCCAGCCACGACAGCGAAGACAGAGGTAGAGACGCTTTGGAGGTTCCTAGAGCTCTCCCAGACCGCGCTTGAGGCGGCGAAACGGGAGATGCAGGTCATCCGAGACCAGCAGGTGGTTGCGGACAGCCGGGTGGCCGGTGAGTTCTTCGTTCGTTATTTTCGATTAAATGGGTTGCATTAGTTTTTTGCACTCATTGTTCATGTGTTGAGCAGAGCTGGAGGCAAAGCTGTTGGGGATCCGAGAGGCCGCGGACGCCATGGTGGGGTATGTCCATGCCTGTTATGCGAACCAAGAGGGGCACCTCCTAGACATCCCCAACCGCGTCCAGGACGTGGTGGAGCTTAGCATCCATCATGGGGCGGACCACGATGGGTCCTTAGAGGACTTTGGCGAGGCAGCCGACACCGTCGTTGACCTAGTCCTCGCGGAGGGGGTCGTGAAGGAGACCACCAGGCACCTAGGATCCTGAGCGGCGGCCAACATCAAGGTTGAGCCCTACTGGCCGGTGTTCCTTGCCCAGGTTCAAGGACGTCGATGTCAAGGCCGCCTTGATCCCCACTTAGGAGAGGCTTTTCGTATTTGTGTGTTCGCATTTTGTATTAGAAGTAACCTCGTAAGACACTCGTCATCATTTTAATGAATCATGTTCTTCATTGATGAGAGCTCTGATGTGGTTTTAGTATTGTTGTGGGGGTTACTGTCCGCTTGGCTAGGACGTGAGTGCAGCCCCGAGCCCTTGCTCGATGCAGGGTCATGACCGTTTGTTGGGTCGGGATGCGAGTGCAGCCCCTGAGCCCTTGCTCGATGCAGGGGTCCGATCGGGAGGCCACCCATCTTTGATTCGATGCCTCACGCATTCCTTCGTGAAATGGAAGGGGTGAGCCAAACCACGCTATCCTCGTTGGACGAATCGTGGTGCTCAGTTGGCTGTTAGCGGATAGGTCTAAGTGGAGTTCAGGTCCCATTCGCTGGGCGCCGGCTAGTGGTCAAGCTGGTGACGCACTCCAAAATCCTGGTGGCCAATTCATATGGTTCTCGGGGTCATCCGACCAGTCCCGAGGGCTCGTTGCCTTCCTTCAAGGAATACCATGAATCGGATGTCCATCAGGACTCAAATAAGGGTCAAAACGCCCTCGGTGCCTGCGTGTTGGGGTATTGGCCTCTAGTATGCCCATTCTTCACCATCCCTGATCCAAGTGTCCTGAGGCGGCTGTCGAACCCACGGTGGGCCAGCCTTTGAACCCCCTGGACCATAATTGGGCTAGAGGGGCGCTTCTATATTCTTCTCTTTCTTGCTAAGGCCTATGATCGGCTCGTGGAGAGGGGAGGTGCCCGAGCCCCACATGGTGATGGGATAACGGCAGGAGCGGCATGCAAGGCGGATGGTGTGAGGTGTCAGAACAGATTTGCAGGGAGCGTGCTAATGGTTACCGAGATATCCGGGATGTGACGAGACGTTTCTGTAGCCACATTTAATGCAAGTGGCTGGAGTCTCGAATCACCTCGGCTTCTTCCCTTTTTAACCCGGTGATTTTTCCTTTTCCTTGCACACCTCTGCCTTTTGCCTTCCTTGTGCTCATGTTTCCCATCTGCCTTAGCAAGGAAGAGACAGAGAGAAAGAGATCGAAAACTTACCCCACAGCCACCGCTGTTGCCGTTGCTACCGAAGTGCTTTCTCACCCATCTCCATGGATCCGTGGGGTCGTTCTAGCTTCACTAAGAAGATCGCGTTGCGGCTCGTCGAGGATGGGCACCTTCATCCGATGACGAATGCCGCGCAGCCAGAGTAGATCATCCCCGGCAATGAAGATGAGCCGAACCCTCCCATCGGCTACATTGTCAGCTTTGCGCACTTCCATGAGTGGGGTTTCGGGACACCTGTGAGAAACTTCTTCCGTGGGCTCCTCCACCATAATGGGATTGAGCTATAGAATCTCAATCCCAACTCGATTTTGCAGATTGTAGTTTTTGTCACCCTGTGCGAGGGCTATCTGGGCATCAGGCCAAACTTTGCCCTGTGGAAGTACTACTTCTGCGCTACCATCTTCCTCAAGACGGTGAAGAGAGGCAAGACGGTGCCGGTGCGCATCGGTAGCTATGCGATCTAGCTTCGTCAAAGCTGGGCGGACGGGTACATCGCCATGAAGGGGTCATCCTCTAACAAGGGTTGGCACCAGTGGTGGTTCTACCTCAGGAGTGATGCTGACGCGCCCCTGCCTCCATACACCGGTCGCTTCTTTGGAGGAGCACTGGAGCGCTGGGGCTATGGTCCGATTGCTGCCGACATGAATATCGATATCCTCCTCTAGGTGGTCAAGCATCTAGTAGATGCGGATGTGACGGGAGCCGGGGTCATCGCCGCATTCCACGAGAGGAGGGTGTTGCCACTGATGCGGCGGGCACGCCACCTAGACAAGATGGTGCCGAACGCGCCCCTCGAGGGGACCGTGCTTGTGACGGGGGAGCTTGATCATGAGGAGATCAAGATGCACATCAAGTTGGTGCTTAGGAGTGTCCCTTCTGACGTTGTCCTCGATGCCCACCTGCCTATGCATCCTGATGACAACTTCATCGAGATGGTGAGCGCTCCCCACTCTTCTTCTCCTCCCCTTTTCCCTTGGCATCTTTGCATTTCATTTTTCCTAACCTGAGGCTCGAGCGGCTGTAGGGGAATCACTGCTTGGTCCCTGACTTCGACCCACCCCTTCCTGAGGACGCGATCCAGAGGGCGTGGAACCGGGTTCACACCGAGGGGGTGAAGAAGAAGAAGGAAGAAGGGAAGAAGAAGGGGACCAAGAAGGGCAGGAGGAAGGAGGAGTGTGATAAGCGCCAAAAGCTACAGCGGCAGGCCAGAGAAGAGGAGTCATCGAGCATTGATGATGATGATGACGATGACAATGAGGAGGAGATCCACCAGTACGACTGGCTAGACTCCTTGGCTGAGGAGGGGGAGCAGCCCGGGGTGTCATCCCACTCAATCGAGGGACGGTCGCCGCAGGCTCAACTGTCATGCCACGAATCGGAGGACCCGACCTCGGGGGAGCTACGTCGACGGGCGGAGGAGAGGAGCCTCCGAGGCCACAGGATTTGGCCCATTCTGAGGGGACGGAGGAATCCCAACCCTAGGAGATGGGGGGTCGCCGCAGCCACTTCCTCAGCCTGGCATGGCTAAGAACGTGACGGTCAGGAAGAGGCCCTGCCCCATGACAGCGGGGTCAGGCCCAAGCGAGCCTTCGCAGAAACGCCCCCGTCCTATGACACAGAAGTAAGGGGTGCCCTCCTGTGTTGTTTCTTTGCACCGAGGCTTGGTAATGCTAACACCAGTCATTCTTGCAAGAGGGTCTAGTTCGACGTCCTCCTGCTTGCGCCATGGAAGGCACTGAGGCGGCAAGGCCAGGCCTCAGCTGGTAGTGTCCTAGGTTCAGATGTCTCCATCTCAGGGGTGGTCGGCAGCATTCCTCTGGCGTCCACGGCCATAGGGGGGACGCGAGGTGCCAGACTCCCCTGCTTCACCTCCGCCTAACCCCACCCTGTGAGTCGGGGTAGAGCTTTCAGAAGTGGAGGTGGAGAAATCTATTCAGATGGGGATGGTGGCGCTGGAGCAGCTATCATGGTTCGGGCCAGATCCTGCTCTCAAGGGGGCACTCTCTCAGGAGAGTGAGGCACCTCCACCTATGATAGCAGAGATGCTAGGATCGTCCGCAAGAGCGGATGCAAGCGCCAGGGCTCAGGAGGTGACAAAGGACGCCATGCCCAAGGGCCCTTCAGCGTAGGTGGGGTGTGATGTCGTTGAAGTGGAGGTGGTGACAGGCGGGCCCGATGTCATCGAAGTGGAGGTGCTGATAGTCTCATCCGGCGAGCCCTCTGATTTGGCCGAGGTGGCTCAGCCTCCCACGCTGAGGGGCCCATGGCCCTCATGCGGGTGGGGGTGTGATCCCTTCCTATGGGGTGGTCCGCGCGTCACTTGGTCGGATCGGAATCAACCGGAGGCACCATCGGTTTTCGTGTTGGATGATGTCGAGGAGCTAGAACACTAGAGTCGGATTCAGGCAGGGTGCCAGACCTTAAACCAGGCTCTGTCCTCAGCAGTGTCTATCTTGCACAATGACATCTGCCCAGCTGGCTAGGTGCGTTGAGTTAGATGAATGCTTGTCGTTCGGTGCTTTCCCCTTGTTGTGATCTTGACATGGCTCCTTGCACAGGCGCTACTTGAACGAAGCTAGGCGAAGTCAGAGTTTCTCTATCGCGAGCAAGGCTCCTGGGGACATTAGTTGGAGGAAGTGCAGAGGACTACTACGGCCGAGGCGCGGCTTGCCGAGGCCTAGCAGAAGATGACCGACCTCAATAGAGACTTGTTGGATCTCCGTATTCGTTATGATGAGGCGGTCACTGATGCCAAGGAGTCGGGGAAGAAGCCGGTGGCCCTCATCGAGCATACTCGTAAGGACCAAGAGGAGGCCCAAAAGGTGAAGAGCGAGCACAACGAGCTGCTATGAGCCTCAGAGTGGTTCCAGACCGATCTTGTCTCCATCCGCCTTGAGCACGAGCATGCTCTTGGCGAGCGCGATGAGGCTCGCTAAGAGTGCAACATAGCTAAGTGGGAGAAGAACCACGGAGGATCGGATGCAGGTGGCTACGCGTGCGGCCTCTTGGCTTACCGAGGAGAACCGCCAGTTGAAGTCCGAGGTGGAATCCCTCTAAGCCATGGTGGCCCAAGGGCATCAGCAGGACTTGGGCAGGACCCAGGAGCTAGAAGGTAAGTTCCTTTGGCCATCCCTCATTGGGATTTTTTTTGAAATATGCTTCTTATCTCCCGTGATGATCAGGGCTGAAGAGTAAGCTTACCACAGCGAAGGCGGAGCTTCTGTAGGCGCGGAAGGCCCTAGAGACGAAGCAGCATGAGCACTCCGAGCTATGCACAGTCGCTGAGCTAGTGTGCGACGCCCTTGGGGAATCCAGTTGTGCCCTAGGGTGAGCTCGTTGTGGGGTCATCTCAGAGTCGCCTTCGAGCCGTTTGGACCCAAGTGATGGAGGTGCTCCACCTTGGGATGCGGCGTGCGCTAGCCGTCTTCAGGTGTCACTACCAGAAGATTGACCTAGAGGCGCTTAGTGAGGGCTACGTCGACATGCCCAAGGAGGAGCTCGCAAAGATCCTAGCTGCCAAGTTCGAAGAAGAGGTCGTCCCTCCACCTTTGGATCTGTGAACAACGTCGGGCAAGGTGCCAGTGTAAAAACTTAAGATTTTAGACAAGTCTGTAGCCCTCGGGGCCCCTTTGAAAACTTGCATTTATCTTTTGTTCAAAGTTTTTATGCGTTAATCCCAACCCTCTTAGTGCGCCTAGTCTTGCAGAGTTCAGAGTTGAGTCTGACGCCTTAGGTCGGGGTTAATGGGCGAGAGTACCATAGTCATAGAGGTGTAGGTTTTTCTCAGTCCAATTAACTTGACCCGAGGGATCCTCGTACTCCAACGCACTCGCATTTTCGAGTCATAGTCAGAGGGCTCAGGTGGATATCTTTTCGTAAAGTTCTTCAAGTGGTTGCTCGATCCCCATGTTGTGTTTAAGTTTATGGATTTTCTAGAAGTACGAATCGACCCCTTAGGCCCAAACTGGTGACCAAAGGCACTGTAACCGCTGGGGTGTAGGTTTCTTGCAGTCCGACCGATCTGTCCTGAGGGGCTCTTTGCCTTCTAAAACATATGTTTTCTTAAACAACGCTGTAAGGGCTCGGGTATGATTTTTTTTCAAAAAGTATTGCGAAAATTTCGCATCATTGGGGAGCCCCGAGGGTGGCCTGACCCTAACTAAAGGCAGGGTTGGGTCTTCCTTAGAGTTTAGACAAAGTAAGAGACAGTAAGCACTCTTTTTATTCTTTCGAGATTAAACATGTGACAAGCCTGTAAATCTATGAGTAGAAGCGACGTAGGGGTTTGATGTTCCAAGCGTTGATGAAGACTTCATCGTCTACGGTGGCCAGTATGTAGGTGCCAGGTCAGAGTACTTCTGTGATGACGAACGGGCCCTCCCATAGTGGTGTTAGCTTGTGGTGGCCCCTGCCGTCTTGTCTGAGGCAAAGCACCAGATGCCCGATGTTGAACGCCTGACCCCGCACACGGCGATGGTGATATCGGCATAAGGTTTGCCAGTACTTGGCGGAGTGGAGTAGGGCGACCTCACGTGCATCCTCTAGCTAGTCCACGGCGTCCTCAAGGGAGGCTTGATTCCCTTGGTCGTCGTACGCTCTGACCCTTGGCGCTTTGTATTCCAAGTCAGTGGGGAGGATGGCCTTGGATCCATAGACCATGAAGAAAGGCGTGAAGCCTGTTGCTTGGCTCAGGGTCATCCTCAAATTCTAGATGACCGCGGGGAGTTTCGCGACCCATCAGCGGCCAAATTTGTTCAACCGGTTGAAGATCCTTGGCTTGAGGCCCTATAAGATCATGCCATTGGCGCACTCGACCTGCCCATTCATCCGGGGGTGTGCCACGGCTGCCCAATCCACATAGATGTGGTGATCATCGCAGAAATCTAGAAACTTTTTGCCGGTGAGGTGCGGGCCATTGTTAGTGATGATGGAGTTTGGGACCCTGAAACGATGAACAATATCAGTAAAGAAGAGCACCACCTGCTCAGATTTGATTCGCGTAATTGGTCAAGCCTCAATCCACTTTGAGAACTTGTCGATGGCGACAAGCAAGCGGATGAAGCCCCCGGGCGCTTTCTGGAGCGGCCTGACAAGGTCTAGACCCTAGACCGCGAAAGGCCAAGTGATAGGGATCATCTGGAGTGCTTGGGATGGTAAATGAGTTTGTCGAGCATAGTATTGACATCCTTCGCAGGAGCGTACTACCTCGGTCGCGTCAGCCATGGTGGTGGGGCCAGTAGAAGCCCTGTTAGAACGCATTTCCAACAAGGATGCGTGGCGTTGCGTGGTGACTGCAGATGCCCCCATGGATGTCCTGTAGTAGCCGCTTTCCCTGCTGTTTGGGGATGCAACGTTGCAGGATTCCAGTGGGGCTCCGCTTGTAAAGTTCCCAATCTAGCAGGACAAACGACTTGGCATGGCGCGCAAGGCATCGTGCTTCGGTCTTGTCGGTTGGGAGTACGCCACGGACCAAGCAGTCGAGGTACGGGATTCTCCAGTCCGGCAGGGGGTCGGGCCCTGTGGCTGGGTCATCCTCAATTTGCATAACCTCAGGGTCGGTTGGGGCCGGGGTCGGGTCAGCCCCCGAGGTTAGCGTGGGCGGCTTGCTGTCGTCCTACGCCGACCCTTGGTAAGTGACCGAGGGCTTATACAGATCGCTGGCGAAGATGCTGGCGGGAGCTTGTGAGCTTTGAAAAGTTATAGAATGTCAAATTCTAAGCCAATAACCTAATCCATTAAGTAGATTTCAATTCCTCCAAAATGAAGGGATCCAACGGGCCTTAGTGGAATTGGTGTGTGAAACACTATAATATGTGTAAGAATGAGAAAAGGCACATAAAAATGAAGGAATAACCGTGTATGATAGGTACTCTTGGAATGATCGGAATTTCTTATCAGTGTTACTGATTGGTGCTTCAGCCATTTTTACGGTCAATTTGGATAACGAGGAACAAAATTAATTGTTTCTCGACCCAATTCTCTTCTGCAGGTGTTATTTAAGAGGACCCATTGACTTTGGTTTTGAGCCCAATTGCAATAGTGTGAGATGAATAAGCGCTCATGGTGGAGGTTTATCAAACTTTGAAGATGGCGGTAGTAAGTCTCTTTGCGTCCTATGAATGGCCTTCTTTGTTTAGAATCAGGTCTTCAATTGGTTTGTTATAAAAACTTTGTCTAGTTGTTGTATTGTAATAATTTGGTATGATTCCTCTTCTAGGGGATAAAACCGAATGCTCTTTCCATTATCTAAAAAAATGAAAAAGACAAAGTTTAGAGGAGATCATATTTGAAACATAGGAATATGAGTAGCATAGGGATTGAGGTGTTAGTGGTAAACACAATTGCTTAGACTCAAGTATCCACTCTATTTTCAAATTATAAAATATTTTGACTTTTCTATATGTCTTACTTTTACTTATATATCTAGACACAATGTATATCTAAGTGTATAAAAACTATGTATCTAAAAAAACCAAAACATCCTATAATTTAAAAGATTTATGTTATTTATCTGTTAACAGATTTTATGGCTTTTTATCTGTCAAATTCCGGGCCGTTGATTTTGTTTCAAGATCCGTGTAGTCTTTTGGGTATACACCTGCGCTAACGGGTCCGCAACTAGCATCCAAAACCTGAAAATCCTTTTCATCTCCCACCAAGCGCTCAGTTTCATTCCCCAATCCTTTCCGCATCGTCCTCACAGGCGGTGCCCTCCTCGCCGCTCCGCTTTTTGCACCACGCGCAGGTGGTGGGTGGGGCGGAGGTGTTCGACGGCAGTTCCTTAGAGGTGCCATGGTGCCGCGCGCAGGCGGTGGGTGAGGCGAAGCTTCTTCGGCGGCAGTCCTGGCTGGTGAGCTATGTCGTGGTGGGCGGTGATTGGAGCATTGGCGGTGGGTTCAATTGTTCTGTTGCTTTGTAATTGTGGTCTATTAAGGTTTGGTTTTGTCAATTTGTGGGTTTGATTTGGGGAGTTGTAGGCTTCGATGCATGTTCAATTTGGGGATTTTTGCGGAATAGCGATTATGGTGTAGTGTGCAAATATGCAGGGTAGTATTGTGTTTGTTCTTCCTTCTCCCCACTTTAGTTAGGGTTTGTTCTGTAGATCTAGTTTTTTTCTTTTCTTACCTTGCTGATGTAGCTAGTGACTCGTTGATTCATTTCTCCCTCAACAGCAAGCACCCGTTAGGTCTTTTTGCTTGGTTTCTGGAAAGGGGTTAGAACTAGGAAGCAAAGGATATAGACGAGTGGTGGACAGTTGTGCTGCTTTTTTAGTGGTATTGGTCGGATGAGTGGTGGAGATGGAGAGGTGTGTCAGTGGCTGCAATGTGATCAGCAACATCACTTATGGCTAGATCCGAGTTTTTGCTTGGTTCCTACGTACTCAATATTTTTTGCGGGTAAATACTATGCAATGCACTGGAAAGGTTTTGACAGAGAATGTTGTCTGAAAAGTGCATCATCCTCAAAATGTGATTCTCCTGCTGCTGATATGTTAGCCACTTAGCCCATATAAAGTGTTTTTGTTAAAGTACAATTTTACTGAGTTCTAGCTGGGAGTATTCTTAGCCAAAATGTGAAATGGCAACTGATGTTTTCAATACTTCCGATAAAAAACTTTATTCTAGTGTTTTCAGTAAACTCAGTACTTTCTTTTTCCCAATGTATAGTTGCATACCCTACTGGTACAAATTAACATGATTCTTTTAGGTAAGAACCGCAATGGCTTCTATGAGATCATGTATATTTATTACTGTGATTCTGCATATCAGCATATGATCTGTTATTTGCATTGCAATGAGAATGTTGGCTGAAAAGTGCATCTTCCTCGCAATGCGACTCTCCTTCTGCTGATATGTTAGCCCATCTAAGTGTTCTGTAGAAGTACAATTTTTTTGAGTTTTGACAGTCTTCTTAGCTAAAATGTAAAATGGCAACTGATTTTTTCCGTACTTTTGATAAAGAAAACTATTCCTTAGATAGATCTGCAAAGCAATGGCACATGATCTATTTTGCATTGAATGGTCAGTGGTTTATGCCGATTTGAGTTTTTTTCCGCACCTGTTGTTAATTTTTTTTTATGTTGAGTTTTGGTGGTCATTAGTTGTCGTTTTGTAGATCTTTGTGTATGTGTGTGTGTGTTTTTCTTTGTTGTGTATCTCTGTGGCTATGTGTGTGTGTCTCTCTCTCTCTGCTTTTCTGTGTGCGTGTGTGTTTTTGGTGTGGGTGTGTGTTTGTGTTTGTGGGTGCAGGTGTGTGATTTTTTTATAGGCTTTATTTTGGGCTATTTTGTGGACCTTTCTTTAGGCTTCTATTTTTCTGGCTGTGCAGGTTGTGTGTGTTTCTCTCTCTTTCTCTCTCTCTGTCTCTCTATGTGTTTGTTTTTTTGTGTCTGTGTTTTTATTTTTTTCTCAGCCTCTCAGTTGTGTGTCAGTTGGCTTGTTGGCTTCAGTTTTTGTGTGTGAGTATGGCTGTGTCAGTTTTTTGGTTTTCTTTGTGTGTGCGCGCCTGCTGCTGATTGAGTTGTTTTCCTTTTTTTGCATTTGACTTTGTGTAGTTATTTTTGGAATGTATAATGCTAGATTTAAGGATGCTCATCCTTTGTAATTTTTGGCTCAATGTGTCTTTTATGATTTGTATGAGATTGTTAGAATTTTTTTGTGTATTTCTATATTTGCCTAGGTTGTTTTGAGGAATTTTTTTCTGATAATTGAATGTCATTAGCTCTGAACGTGAATTTGTTGATTTTAGTTGAGTTGATTGTATTTTTTAGATGTAATGTGGTTGTGTGTGTGTGTTTGTTTTTGGTTGTGGATTTGTATGTGAGCATGGCCTTGAGATAGTTGATGTGCTGTTTTGATAGATGGCCAAGTTGTCTTGAAGTTGTTTTAAAGAATTACTTCTATTTAAAAATCTTAAGATGTTTTTAAAGTCGAGGACATGTATTTGTCATTGTAATTCAATTTTTTTATGACATGTTTTGAATTACTTCTATTAAAATAGAATTTACTTCTATTCGAATGAAGGAAAATGCGGGCAGCGGCAATCGCAAGCATCCTCAGCAGCAAGGTGGCATTGAGGACGAAAAGACTAAGGAACCTTTTGGGAACACATGACCTAAGCTCAGAGAGAGCTTGACAATCTGCTGGCTCATTTTGCACGAATGTGAGTATCTAAGGAATTTAACCCCCTTGCTTTGTTTGATACTTGAGTTCTGATGATTCTAGCTTTCTCATTTAGCAGTAGGATGAGGTTGAACTGAAGACTAAGCTGTTCAAAATTTGTCTATATCCATGTTTATGATCACTCAGAAGCCGTAGCATAATTAACTTGATAACGTGAATTATTGTTTCCTTCATTTGCCTGAGAAATTGCACTATGTAGCAACAAACAGTTTTTGCTGGCAAAAATGAAATCCTGCATATAGTTTGTTTTGAAACCATTTCATTGTAAATGAAAAAGAAAAAAACACCTGATATGATATGTTGAGTGCCCTGATTAACCTATTGCAGATGCGCTGATGGCGATAACGCGACGCTGGCGGAGTTTGAGGTGCTGAAGGCGATGAAGCTAGAGTCGCTGGTCCCTCAGGTGTCGTGCGTGTTTGACCTGTTTGACAATAACCATGATGGCACAGTGGACATGAGGGAGATCCTCTGCGGATTGTCCAGCCTCTGCAACTCCCACGGCGACGACGCGCTCCGGCTCTGCTTCGAGGTGATGAGATGAGAACTGGTGCACTTTTTACATACCAAGGAATAATCATTGTCATTCTGATTCATAGCAATGAATGGTGTTTTCTCTCGACTGACATACTGAATGAATGACCAAAAAAAATGACGTGTCAGATGTACGAAGCCGATGGGTCGATCGGGGTGCATCAGCAAGGACAAACTGGCGTCGATGCTGCGATTAAGAGAGCTAATAAGCTACCACTCCTTCTTGTCTATTATGATGATATATGTTGTGATGAGTTTGCTGGTGTTATTGTTGACGTAGACGCTGCCCGAGAAGTACCTGCCTAGCGAAGTCACGAGACCGGGAAGCTGGACGAGGTGTTCGACAAGATGGATGCCAACGGCAACGGCAAGGTGAGCTTCGACGAGTTCAAGGCAGCGATGCAGAAGGACAGCTCCCTCCAGGACGTCATCCTCTCGTCCCTCCGGCCGCCGGTGCCAGGGCAGTAGATGTAGACTGAGAGATGATCAGTCCAGCTCGTCCCCTTCGCACGAGAACACAACACCATTGTTGGTAACAGTACTGTACTATTGCTATTAGCATCATCAATAAATCAGAATCATGGCTGTTCGAAACACATGGAGAGCCTCGAGCCCTCGGTTGAACCCATTTCTAGCTGGTTGTATTGTTGTGTGTTTAATTTGTTCGTGGGTCATGGCAGCTGACGTGGTGGTGGTGTGTGCCTATGGACAGCGTCGTTCCCTACTATTGGATGTTGGGTTTGGAAAACCCATTATAGGTTGTTTGCTTTGTTATTGTTGGATTTTGACAGATTTATCTTTGTATTATCTGTCAGTTTTTTTAGGTGAGCTGTCATCTTGTGATTGGCCAAAAATCTGACAGATTTAGACAAATGAAATCTATCAACAGATAGCTAGATAGACCCAATTTAAAATAGAGGGAGTACCAAATGTGACATATATAAGTTAATAAAAATTAAAAGCATCCTCGACAGCCCCATGCCGTTCCTTTGCTGGAAGGAACTTTAGACAGTGGACCCCCACTTTAGCAGTGACTTAATTATTCCATGTTCCGATCATAGGACTTTTCGAGTAATCCTAAAACAATTTGATTCTTATAGGTTTAGATACTGTAAGAATGTTCGAAATGGAGGATTCTTTTGTGGTTCTAGTTAAATTTAACTATCTCGCAAAAAAAAATTAACTAGTGTCTTTGGCTCTTTGCGTGGTCACCATCTTCGCTTCTGGTTCTTTAGATCCTACACTTGGGTGGCTCTCTAAATCCATCATTATCCTCTCTGTAGCTGTCGGCAACAATGAGGTGCAAGAGCGGTTCCAAATCAGCCAAGGCAAGCACTTATACAGAGGGTGAAGAGGCTGGGAGTTGTTGGAAAAAGTTAACAGACACAAACATCACTATGGCCTTGTTCACTTCACCCACCCAACCCAAAATATTTCCTCTTCCACCCATCACATCAAATCTTTCGACGCATGCATGAAGCATTAAATGTAGGTAAAAAAGATAACTAATTGCATAGTTTGTCTGTAAATGTCGGGACAAATCTTTTGAGCCTAGTTAGTCCATAATTAGACAAATTTTGTCAAATAACAATGAAAGATGCTACAGTAACTTTTCAGCTACTTTTCGCGAAGTGAACACACCCTATATGATCTATCGTCTGTTATTGTCCACACTGGATCATACAATATCATTGTGCTGGTTGATTCCTTTAACCACTAATTGGGAATATATCAGAATATTCCCCATTGTATGATACGCGGATAGGTCACAAAGTCAAACCGGATCATATGGTGCACCACGGAGACTTGGCTAGCTGGTCACAAAGTCTAGTTTGGCCCACTTCATCTGTCGAGGTCACACAATCCTCCACCATATCAATTGTGTACTTCAGTAACCATGCCAACAAGTCACTATGTCAAGTTGGTCTCACTGGATGATCCGTTGAGGTCACACAGTCCTCTTTTTTATCATACGGCGTACCACAAATCGAGCTGGCCAATGAATCACTAAGTCAAGCTTGGCTTTCATCAGATGACTTGCCGAGATCACATGTTCTTCCGCCAGATCGACGCTCACATGATTAGTAGGCTAAGTCCCTTGGACCCGCAAAACAATACCACCGGACGATCCACCGCCGGAGGTCAACACTATCGTCCGGTGCATACTCCAACACTGTTTTTAACTTGTTTCAAGCCCAACCTCGATCAATCCAAATTCTTTGAGATCTCTGACTTGAAACCATCTTAATGAGGCTGCTTACCATCAGCCTCTTATGCATCCATATGCGCTCGGTTTGACTATCTCAAGTTGAATGACCTAGGCCCCCCTTAATAGTATGACCAAAGGGAAAAAAAACATACGACCAAAGGGAAAAAAACAAAGCCCTGATGCAGTCAAATAGGAGGGCAATGCAATCTTCTGCTGGTTAGATAAACATCTTATTATGTTTTTTTTACAAAGGATGCTTTTATTCTGTTTCAAGATCATTACATCGAGTTATACAATCATCTTGAAAGCACTCCCAACCTCTGCATAGTAGGATGCACACAACCTTCAATGTTTAAAGAAAGTACAGACACACTAGTATTAATTAGTCTGTAGACTAGATCGCCACCCATATGTCTAGAAAAAACATTCCTTGGCCACTTGCGCTAGCTGTAGACTGACCACAACAACCAAATCCTAGGAAGCCAGCCTTTGTAGTATTGGCAGTATTGCCCAAGTACGAAGCCAATGGATAGTTAAGAAGATAACCTACACGGGAGAAGAAAAACTTTTTCTCAAAAATTAGATCATTCATGTATAACCAAAGCGAGCAAAAAATATCATCCGCTCCCAATAGGACTAGTGGCTTGAAGACCTTACTTAAATGACGGTGACCAAAGAGCCTCTTTATACCCCTTCTATTGTTAGAAACAAAGATTTTGGTGAAAATACCCTTCAATAGCTTCTTTAATTACATATTCAAATATTGCCATCATCTATTCCGGAATTTTTTTTCTATCCAAAGATGTAGAGCGGGTTTGGCTCTCTAGAGTGCGTACAAAATATACAAAAACTGTTGGAGGATTGAGAGATATATGGAATGATTTACTCAAATGACTCTCTAAATGATGATTTAGAGATTGATTTATGAAAGACTCTTGGAGATGTTCTTAAGACATATATATGAATGCACTCAAAATATATAAAAGCTGGTGAAGTATCTTAAAATATGTATATAAACATATTCAAATTGATAAATGAGTATGCACCTATGTGCAAGGTGGTTTATTAAAGAAGTGAGTAGAAAAACTCATCCTATTTCATATTTTAGGTTACAGGCTACCTAGTGATCGCTGCATGATTAGTGGCGGTGTTAGATACGTTACGAATATTATTATGTATGAGTTTGCTTATGTTAGGATTTTGAATTGTATATTTGGTAGTAGAGACTAGATTTAGATTTAGACTCTTATTTTAACTTGACCTCGCACCTTACAAAAATGAGGGAGAGATTGCTGATCTAACTATGATGACTTAGCAACAAGCTTGTGGGAGGAAGAGGACATGTTGAGCGATCGGTGTCGTATTGGGGAGGAGCGCTAGTAATTATACATCAGGGATGTAGACTTCGGATGAACCACATCAACAAGTATCATGTCTCTAGTGTTGTCTATTGTTAGAGTGCACATCAGATCTGGCCTAACTCGCTATAACAATGAGCCGGTGTTATAATAGACCCAAGTTTATCGGAGCCAACAAGACTTATGCCGTGCTCTCCCACCACCTAATAATCTTTCTCGTCATCACGTGGCTTGTTCTTGTTCTCCCTCTCTTGATGGGTCGGGCGACGCCTATGCGTGTGCGGCCCGCCGTCCTACTTGTCCTGCAGTCGCTTGTTAAGTCCCTCAGCCATGCCCATACCGACGCGTGCGTCGCTTTCGGCCTCATCATGGCCACCATGCATGGTGGTTTGAAAGGAAGGTCCTTCACAATCCTTCCTTCGTTCGATGATAGTGCGCCGATCGAGGCCTCCACGGAGTTTGCGGCGGCAATGCCAGGAGTGATGCGCTACTGACAGGTGGAGTATTTAGACTACCCGCACTCGTGGACCTCTATACGTTCTAGTCAGCAAGATTCTCTCCTCTATACTCAATTCTCCCGCACCTATTCATCCTCTATATCATCCTCTATCCACTCTATCTACTGTGGGACCCACTTGTTACTTTTATCTAAATATATTCATGTGTGATCTAGTTTTGAAGGATTTATTGAGACGAATTTAATGGTGCAATCGAAATTTAATTTGGATTTTTTGGTTTGTGAGTTATAGTATTTTTTTCTTTGTTTAGCTAGTGGGGCCCGCCACTATAAAGTATAGAGTAAGCACTGTACCACTCTAAATATAGAGTGAGAGAAATGATAGAGTATCGTTTTAGAGTACCCAGTGCAGCAGTTTTTACTCTATATTCATACTCTAAAGCTTTAGAGTATCGTTTTAGAGTACCCGCTGCGGGTAGTGTTAGAGATGCGCGAAGTCAGCCGGTTTAACGGACCAGTCCATTACCAAAGACGAGAAGGCCCATTCCTTGCGATGATGTGATCAGAAATATTTCTCAATCTGATGACGAAATGGCCGGCGCCTTTCTTTAGCTCACTCGCTCGGATTTCTCATTTTGGAAGCATATCTGCATATATTGCTGACCCGAACAGAGCCAAATCGACCACCGAAAGCACATCGACCACGGAGAGTACAAAGCATCTCTTGTGAAAGTATGGGAATTTGTCATATTGCCTGTAGCGATAGCGAATGGAAAAAAAAAGGATTATGTGAGGCCGGCACCTTTCACTGAATCACCGAAAAATAAAGTGTAATCTGACGAATCTTTGCTGAAATCAACGGCCGGCCTACGAGAGTACGAGCCCATATAGATATACTGTTCGCACGAACTACTTTTCATCTAACTAACAGTATTTTTCTCTAACAACGAATCAGTATAAGCTAAATTTCAGCATAAGCGAACAGGGTGACTAATGAGCACAAGAATCCACAAAAACCTTCGTGATGAATTTGCGGTGAATCCAGAGGCCCACCATTCGCGTGAAATTAGGAGTATAAAGCATACATCTCCTGAAAGTAGGAGCTCACGCCAGGAGCTAGCTGACTCCGTGGCTCTGCCTCAGGCACGGTGCCACGCTAGGTACGAATGGACGGCGGCGGCGATAATGGCCGCTCCTCGGTGCTTACCATGCTAGGCGTCGGCGTCCTCGCCTGCAACTCTGCCGCGGCCGTCTACAGGTCCTGGGGCGACGTGGCCTCGGTGGTGTTCGTAGTCTCCGCCACCGCGGCGCTGCTGCTGCTCCTGCATTTTCTGCGCAGGTTCGAGCGCGCGCGGCCTGGGGACGACGACAGGGGCAAGGCGAAGGCCGCTGTCTGGGCGCTCACCACGCTGCTTACGGTGATGTTCGCTTCGCGCGTGGCGCCGCTGATGCCGCCGCTCGTTGGCGTCGCCGTCTGGGTGGTGGCTGTGGCGATAGTCGGTGGTGGGTTCTGGGCCTTGTTTATTGGCCCCTGAGAACTAGAAGCTAGCCAGTGATGAGTGCACGGGTAGCCGGCCGGATCGCGGATGCTGTGTTTCAGGCAGAAGCTGCTGGTTGGATGAATCTACCAAACCAATTGTTATTGCCATGCATGTCAATGGCGTATTATTTGACCATTCATATGTATCTTTTTTTTTTTGCATCTTTCTGTTTTCCACTATTCTGCCAGTGCCAGGACGAACAAGGTCACGGCCATGTCAAGGGATGCTGACTCAGGAACACGCTGGTTCAGCTGTTTATGACGCTATTACATCTTCTTTTCAGATCACCTGCTGCTCCATCTGCGTCGTCAAGTTGATTTGCTTTTCCTAATATGAGGTCATTTTCCTGTGCTCCGACTTTTGGGGGACAAGTTTGTAGAAAAAACTTTTGGCAAACATGCGTGTCACAGTTTTTGAGGAAAAGTTGTAGTGAAACTTTCAAAACTTTGGGCGAAAAAACGTCGACGTCCCACCCATTGCCCCTTTGTCGCCGCTGCACCCATCTAGCATGCTCCTCTGCGCTCTGCCTCCTCGCAAGTCCGTGAACGCGAAGACAAAACTGTGAAAAACTCAGACCGACGACAACGAAACAAATCAGGAGAACCGGTGAAGGAGGACGAAAGCTCCATCCGGTCAGAGTCGGAGCCAGAGCCGGGAAACGTTCCTGAGACTGTTACCCTACAGGAAGAACGGAGACTAGAGAGTCAGACGATCTATCGCTGCCAAGTGAAACGACCGGCGCTTCGTAACGACGCCAGCAGATGTGCTGCGGTTCTTCGCCGGCGCACGCAGCATACGACCTCCCCATCGGCGTCAGTGAGCAGCAATGGCAAGGAGAGCTCAGCGCACGTCCAGTGCCGGTGAGCATTCTGGTCCTTGTTTCATCAGGAGCTTTGCGAGATGCATGGGTTTTCCTCTCGTGCCAGTGGGGCACCAGCGGCAGCCGGCGGCTTTCCTGTTGCTGGTCTGGTCTATGGAGACAGGAATTGCCTTCGTCCATAGTCGCAGCGGCGGCGCATACGAGGTATTGTTAAAAAAAAAGGGGGGGGGGGGGGGGGGGGGGGGGGGGGGCCTTGTTCTCTCCGTCGACCAAAGCGTGCCTGTGTGTGGCTACCGTCGTGGGAGCGTGGCGAAACGCTGGGGTGTAGCTCCAGGTTGCACGCCGCGTGCCAGGAAGGGATAGATGGAGCTCTACCCTCACGGCGCGCTGGCCACGCTCGGCTTCGCCGCCCTGACGGGCACGTCCGTGCTCGCCGTGTACACATCGCGGGACGAGCCGCGCTCTGTGGGGTTCGTGGCCGGCGCCTACGCCTCCATCACGCTGCTCTTCCACTTCCTGCGCAAATTCGAGCGCGGGGAAGGCGACAGGGGAAGGACCAAGGTGGCGGTCTGGCTGCTCACGACTCTGCTCACGGCCATGTTCGCCTCCAAGGTTGCCCCGATGATGCCGCTCGCCGTCAGTTTCTTGATGTACCTGATGGCGGCCGGAACCGTCGGCGCTGGATTCTGGGCGTTGTTTCTCCAACAGTGAGGTGATTTCCTCAATTCTCATCCTATACGAGCAGAATAATGTGTCCGCCGCTGAATTACTTCTTCCTACGTACCATATCCAATTCCTTGTTTCCAAATATATAAAAAAAACAAACTATTGTTTCCATACAAATAGCTTTACCGGCTTCTACTCTACTTTAAGTAAGAAAATCATCCACCGAGCAGACGATTTAGCAAACTTAAGCCCGTATAACCCGGTAGTCCGTGAAATCATGACGGATTTCAAACCAACTTACATACCAGCCAAGATTGTAATAAGTTCAGCGGTCACCATCACAAGTTACATAAAAGTTCGCGTCACAAATACATCGGAGTTTAAACATAGTTATTACAAACCAGTTTCTAATGAAAATAGCGGAAGCATTTAGTTCAAATCACACACGCACACAGAGTTCAAAATACAGTGCTAGTTCAGGATCATCTTCCATCAAAAGCATTAGACGAGATGTAGTGAATGACCATTGCCCATGGTCCTAAGCTTCTCCCATTGCAGGATAAAGACAGTTGATACAGTAGCCGTAATACATCTGCCCATCTGCAACAAGTGGGAACAAAGCCCTGAGTACGAGAAGGTACTCAGCTAGACTTACCCGACAGAACCAAAAATAAAAGACTCTAAGGAATCATGACAGGCTTTCTAGTGGGGGTAGCTGACTCATTTGCAAAAAGGCATTTTTAGCATTTAAAGAATCTTTACAAAAGCTTTGTATCAAGTTTAATCTTTATTAACCTACCAACTACATTTGCACCTGTACTAGAGTAACATGTAATTAAACAGGTAATGATAACCAATGATCACTAATAACTTCCATTATGTTATATTTCATATAATTGTCCAAGTGTTCCATCAATATTACTACGATGAAGTAGCTCAAGTCAAGTGCTCACTATACAGTGAACGATAGCGATTCGAATCGATTATTAACCAGCTGGTAAGTTATTCCTCCCACAAACCTCACTCACCCGCTAAAGTGAGGTGTTAGTCACCGAGTCAACCATTCAGGTAAAGTCGCGAGCTTGCCAAGAACCATATGTACCCTAGGCCGCCCGACTGCTCTTTGGCCTTATCATCGCGCCCCCCGTATCCTGCCACTACTACTCCGGTACAGTGCGTTGCGGGCAATCCACTCGGCCCGAATAATCTCCCAGCTTCGTGGTCGGAAGGTACTTTATCCGGCCAGCTAAATGTGAGGCATGCGTTCAACATGACCCGAGGCCCAATAACGGACGATCCTTAATCGACACAGACGGAAAACACTACAGTCCGAAACCCTGCAAGTTTCCGTCCGGTTTCAATTTCACATTAACACTTAGTTATTTCATGATGACATCTTTTCTCAACCAGATCCAGGTAACCACCTATAGCTCGCAGGTGATAGGAAATCACCCGACTTCTACCGGTCTAAGCAAGCTAAGCAATTACTTGACTGCGAATGACAAGGTGACAAGGATAGGGTAGACCAGAGTAAACAAGGTATAATACAACAGCGGTTGCAAACAACTCCTAAACTTATTGCAGCAGTTTAAGTAAAGCATTAATAAAATATTTGCAAACCGGGGAAGAGAAATGCTCCGGGGCTTGCCTCTCTCGAAAGAGCTCGGACGGTGGTCTGGGCACTCTGGAAGATCCTCACCGACCTCCTCGCCGGCTTCGGGCACTTCCTGCTCCTCGGGCTGCTCTTCCGGCTCCTCGGGAACTGCTACCGGCGTTACTTCCTGCGATCCTGTATGATGCAATCGTATAAGTGCTTATGCCTAGATGCATTGCGGAAATGACATGTAATGGTCATGATGAATGAAATGTAGATAATTAGGTTCACTTTATTTCATAAAGTGGGGATACATTTCTTCTATAAGGTAGTCAACATCATCCAAGAATACAGATTACAAGCACATGTCATCTACTACATTCTCTTCTACTACTACCATGCTAAGCCAGCACATTTTACTAAATGCTTCAAAGATACACCAAAGCAAAATCTTATTCACTAGTCATGCATTAACAAGTTTAAATAAAACCCCAATTGCAACTAGGTTTGAACAGCAACACCTATTTTAGTAGCATAGAAAAATCTGAGAAAATTACAGTGACTTTCTATCATCTCATCTAGCATACCACAAAAATTTCATTGTATTTGGATTACTAGAATTGCCTACACAAAAATAACAAGCTAGGACCTAGAAATGAGCATAAAAATACTTTATACTATGAAAAGTATCAAAAAATATATTTAACATTTTTTCTACATTCTACACAATAAACAATACCTATAGAAAAATTATTACATGCATATTTTATTCATATTTTTCTCTCTAGCAAAAATAACAATTATTAGCAATATTAAACACTTGTATTACACCTCAAGATTTTTCTACAGAACATGCATGGCATATATTTTTTCCTAGAAAGTACATCACAAAAGAAAATTATATCAAGTGGAACCATATTTTTCTGAGCTTTCTGTGATTTACTACATATTTAACAAGAAACAGCAGTTTTAGTGATTAAATAAAAACTCTACAGAAAAGTATTTCAAACTTGATATGCAATATTTTTAAACTGTAGATCTACTCATGAGAAACACTACAAAATTTGTTTCACCATTTTTGGAGCTATAAAACTCAAGTTATGATTTTTGAAAGCTTTTTCACAATTTCTGGAAACATTTTATTTAAACCCTTTTGAAAATCTGACCGCTCAGCGCTACGTGCACCCATGAACTGAACACAGAGAACAGACACGAGACCGACAGGTGGGCCCGTGACCCCGCATGTCAGTCACACAGAGGGAGAGGAGGACACCGGCGTCCACAGCTCGCCGGCGGCGAGGTCTCCGGCCAGGCCAAAGGCACTACGCGAACCACATCATGCTTGCGAACTCAACGGTACACACGCGGTGGCCAATGGAGCTCGGAGGGCCGGTCACCGTCGGTCATGGCGGAACGGTGGCGCGTGTGATCGCCGGTCGGTCACCTCCGACCATGGAACAGTCGGTGGAAGGGTGCTCGAGCACCGGTAAGACAAGGCGAACAAGATGCGCGCGCTAAAAGGGAAAAAGGTGGGGCAGAAGGGAACGGTCCACGGAACAGAAAAACTCCGGCGAGCTCGGCTCTGCTCCGACGAGCAATTCACGCGGAGAGGAGGCTTACCACGAGCAACGGAGGCGAGCACTGGCTGGTGCGCTGCGGTGGCCGGAACGGCAGTGCCGGCGATGGCGCACGGTGGCGGAGGCGGAACCGCGGCTGCTGCTGGCTCTCTGCTGTGAGGCGAGAAGGGAAGGACTGAGCGAGTGGAGAAGGAGGAGGCGGCTCTGGCGGAGGTAAGCTCGGGCAGCGGGGGCCACAGCGGCCACGCGCTGAGCGTCGCCGGCATGCGGCCGACACGCGGCGGACGCGGCCTGCCGCGGGCGCCAGCGAGACGCGCGTGCGTGGGAGCGGGAGGAGGAGGAGGCCGCGCGGCGTGGGCCGGGCCGTGGTCACGCGCGGGCGAGCGCGGGCCGGCTTCGGTCGCTGGGCCGGAAGTGGGGCGGCGGCATGTTATGGTAAGAATTTCATTTTCCTTTTTCTAAATAAAATTTCAGATTTTATTATTTGATTCAAATTTAAAGCTCCACAAATTTTTACCACTTTTACCTAGGACTTTTACCAATTCAGAGCTCAAACATGATTATCACAGTTTAAATAAATTCTAACTTAATTTGCATGTGATGATGATCATGTATGAAATGCAAATGCTCATAATTTAGGATGTGAATGCATGCTTAACACCCAGAGATGTTACAACCTTCCCCCCTTATAAGAATCTTGTCCCTAGATTTTGGGTTACGAACCATTTGTTATAAAAATCCTCATAAGCTTTTTGTAGATATTCACCTGTTTCCCAAGTTGCATCTCCTTCATCATGATGACTCTATTGTATCTTATATGTTTTCACCACACTGTTCCGAGTAACTCTTTCTTTAGAGTCCAACACTTGAACCGGTTGCTCACAATATACCAAATCTGACTTGAGCTTTATGCCTCGAGGTTCAATTCTTTCCTCTGGAACACGCAAACACTTCTTGAGACGCGATACATGAAAAACTGGGAATATAGCACCCATTGTCTCAGGTAACTCTAACTTATAAGTGACTTGACCTTTTCTTTCCAAGATCTTATATGGTCCCACAAATCTGGCTGCAAGCTTTCTACGTACCCCAAACCGTTTCTTCTTCATTGGCGTGACTTTCAGATAAACGTAGTCGCCAACTTCAAACACAAGCGGTCTCCTTCGATCTGCATAGCTTTTCTGACGGGATTGAGTGGCTTTCATATTTTGCTGAATGATATGAACTTTCTTCTCAGCTTCTTCTACGAAGTCAATACCGTAGTATCTTCTTTCTCCTGGCTCAATCCAGTTAAGTGGTGTTCTACACTTTCTGCCATACAAAGCTTCGAATGGTGCCATCTTGATACTTTCTTGATAACCATTATTGTAAACGAACTCTGCTAAAGGTAGCCACGACTCCCATGAACCTCTAGAAGATAACACACAGGCTCTCAACATATCTTCCAGAACTGCATTAACTCTTTCGGTCTGACCATCTGTTTGAGGATGATAGGCAGTACTACGAATTAAACTCGTCCTCAAACCTTTATGCAAGTGCTCCTAAAAGTGAGCAGTGAATTGTGACCCTCTGTCACACACGATATTCTTCGGTATGCCATGTAATCTCACAATCTCAGTAATATACTTCTCGGCATATTGAGGTGGTCTATATTCTGTCTTAACAGGTAAAAAGTGAGCTGTCTTTGTAAGGCGATCCACAATTACCCAAATCGAATCATGTCCTTTCTGAGTAGTGGGCAAACCTGTGATGAAATCCATACTGATATCATCCCACTTCCAACTAGGTACAGACAAAGGTTGCAACAATCCGGCAGGTCTCATATGAATAGACTTTACCCTGCAACATGTGTCACATTGTCATAGAACCTCCTAATTATGATGGCCCACAAGTACCCGTCATTACCATAATGACCTCTGATGGCCGTACTTATGTTCACCATAACTTAAAAGGCCTGCTTTCCTCCGAACAGGATCCAATCACAGGAGTATTGCAATATTACAACAATTTATTCAAAATATTCAACAGAGTAACGTAGCAGAAGTCTTACAATAATATAGGTTTACAAACCAGTTTTCAAACTTCAAACCTTATGTAACATTATTACAAACCAGTAGTAGAGAAGTATCGGTATTAACTTTATTACAACACACAAGTGAGATGCCTTGCCCAAAGGCCACACAATCTACTCGTCGTCGCTTTCTTCAACCACGACGGTCCTGCAACAAGGCTCGAAGCAGACTTGTTCATGAACCGCACCTGCAACAAGGGGTTAACAAACCCTGAGTACTTGAGGGTACTCAACAAGACTTACCCGACTAAGACAAAGACTCCAAGGGCATGCTAGCTTTAGGGAATCAAGGTACGGGTATTCTAGAATCAAGATTTTCCTTTGCAGAAAAGCTTACTAAAGTAGATCCTTATCTTCAACATTTTACTTTTACCATTGATGGTTCATTAACCAAATCTAAGTGATCCTAATCTAGATCAAAGTAATTATCATCAAAACCTTTCTCATTCTTTCTTTCAATTCCAGTTCTTAACTACGATGCAAGTCAGGTGATCAAGTCTCCATAACCGAGGAGCAACGACGATTCGAACCGATTATACCCAGCTGGGGATCTCTAACTTCACGACATATGTAGAACCGAATCTTGCATATATCAACCCTCATTTAGATCTCCCAAAACCAGAACGTGTCCATCGCCACCCGAGAGTACAGTACTCCTCGAACCCGACCAAATTCTAGCCCCGAGGGTACACGCTACTCTCGCCATCTCTCCACTCCCAGTGCGAGGTTAGACGTTCTCGTAATGGAATCACCAACATTTTGGGCTTACCCAAGGCATGAAGCTAGTTGCAAAGTCTTGAACACAACAGGCTTACAACGAACGGACCTTAACTGACAAGGCGAAAACACTACATTGAGACTCCTTTCCCAATGCATGTTAGCAGTGGCCAAACCACCCGCCCGATCTTTCAAGTTCATTCTCATATTTCAATATTCATTCAATATGCCGTCATGGCTATATAAACATTGCATTTAAAAACTTAACTTCTAAGCATAGCGAAGCATACTACGCATTTTCCATAAAACAGGTATCAAGGTTGATATCGCAATAATCAAGGATGATAATGCAGCAAATAGGTTATCACTCAACTCCTAATTACTTAATGCAGTAAACCATAATATAAATAATAAAACATTTGTAAAATTCAAGGTAGGGTTTAAATGCACCGGGGCTTGCCTTGCTTGGACACGACGACTGACTCAGACCCGAGAACTCCAACGTCAGGTCCGAAACCCACCGACGATCGCTCTTCTCCGGAAACTGGTTCGACGGCTTCGACTTCTTCGAAAGCGGAGACTACACGAACACATAACATGCTTTAACATGATGCTCGATGATAAACATGATGCTTGATGATAACATGCTACGAGTTACGACTGGAGTACAACTTCCCTTCACGGTACAGTCGCAAACAGAACACCTACTAACTAGTAGCGACGATTCCAGCGATACCAGCTTTTAACCTAAACAAGTTACTAAAGAGCTCAAACATGGAATTAAGGTGCCAAAGATCACAAAAGGGTAGTGACCTAAGGACATCACTCAATCAAAAAGGCACACAACACTTAAAGTTCTCAAATTAACATTTATTTATTATTTAAATAATTAGGGCATAATTAGAAGTAAATCAAATTTTACCTAATCAAGCTCAAACTTTTTCTATGGATTAAGAATGATTTAGAACAGTGTCATAATAAATTTCATCATTTTTGGATTAATAAATTAATTATTAAAATTCATGGAAGTTGCATTTAATCTTTATTAGAACTAATTAATTCTACTGCACAAAGTACTCAATTTCAGCATTTAACATTTTTCCTAGATAGTTTATACATTGAGAAGCCTACACAAAAATTTTCATGAATTTTTGAAACTCTACACAATTTTTAATGAAATAAACAAATAGTAGCACTATTCATTTATTTGAAAAAGAAAAAAAAACAAAAAACGAAAACGGGCCGATCCTTCTCTCCTTCCGGCTCGGCCCACTGAGCGGCCCGCTGGCGCGCACCCGCGCTCGCGCCCGCACTTGCCCGAGCGGCCCAGCACCGCGGCCCAGCCCGCGCGCGCTCACTCTCCCGTTCTCTCTCACTGACAGGCCGACCCCGCCTATCATCGCCTACCTCCCGTGTCTCGCTCACTCCCGTGTGCTCACTCACCTTCGCGCGGTGGCCGGCCGGTGACCAGGGCTTCGGTCGACCAACTGACCCGACCAATACCAACTACACCTTCCCACGACTCCGTTTTACTAATTTGCCCCACGGTTCGAGCTCTGATGACACTTCATCGACGACGGTGGCGGCTCAGCAACTACGGTGACCGACGACTCGACGACACAAAGGTGCAAAGCTTAAACTAACTAGCCAGGGAGCATCAGGGGCGTACCATGATCACAGAGGCATGATCGGTTGAAGCGGAGAGGCACTGGAGGCGGCTGGCGACGGTAAGTTGAGGATGGCAGGCAGTCGCCGGAGTTGAGCACGGGAGGCGGTGGCTGCGGTGATCCAGGCGAAGTCAAGCTGGCTTGGGTGGTTCACGAGGTGCGTGAGGATGCGGCGATGCTGTTGGTGCGACTGGTGTGGCCGGAGATGGCCTGGTGGCGGCAGCGGCGAGCGGCGGAGCTGCGGTGGCAGCGATGGCGAAAAATGGTAAACGTCACTGTGAACTCATGTATTTATAGAAGGCGGTCGCGACTATAGAGCCGGACTGCTCGCGTCGTCGCGCTGGCGTTCTCGACCGCGCGCGAAGGGTCTGGGCGGCCACGGCGGCTCGCCGGCGCCCATACCGCGCGGTGGCCGGTCGCCATTGGCGCGGCACTGTAGCACCCCCCCAAAATTTGAATTTTCAAACTGATTTTTCAAATTACTTTCAAATTCATGTAACAACTTGAAAAACTTCCAATCTATGAAATCTTTAGAATTTCAAGCTCTACAAGTTTTGTATTGAACACTTTTTCAAATTCACAAGGGATTTTGAAATTTGAGTTTAAATTCAAAAGGGGACATATTTTTCAGATTTAGTAATTTAGAAATTACTTTTGATTTTATATTGAAACTTCAAAATCTCCAAACATCAAAGTTGTATATCTTGACCAGACCTACAACTTTGCTGTTCAAAACTTTTTCAAATTCTGCATCCATTTTGAAATCTTAGTTTGGGGACAAAAATAAGTTAAATCTGAAATTTGTTTATTTTCAAAATTGCTCCCACATTTTACACTAAAACTTTGAAAACTCAAAACACCAAAGTTGTAGCCCTTGAAAAGTTCTACAAACTTGGTTTTGAACTTTTTCCCAAATTTTGCTTAGATTTTGAATTATTTAAAAGGGGTAAAACAGGGTTTTGAAATTTAGGGTTTTCAGAGGAATTTTAAATTGGAATTTGTTGCTACTTTAATTTGTGATTACTTAGCGATCAAAACCTCACCCAAGGGCATCATTTGGACCAACATGACATGGTTGACGAAATGCCACTCTTGGTTGACCAATTAGCTTTTTAAAACTCTTTTACATTTTTCCCCAATTTTGAATTCGAATTCGAATCGGAAAACTCGTGACAAGTTTTGGGACTCCAATTCAAACTCAAATTTGGAGTTTCATTTTAGAGGTTGTACTTGAGCTCATACCCTACACTTGACACTAGTGTGCAACACAGTCGCACACCTCAAATTACGCAGGGCATGGACTAAGCATTTGCGGTGATATTAAAAATTAGGGTTTTCGGGTTCGGAGCACACCACTGAGAAACACATTCAACCTAGATAAGTAAACTTGTTTTAGTTGATGCATAACAAGGTTAACCTAACAGGGATGCTTTGCAATGCATTATGATGACATGGCAGATTAATTAGCACTATAACACCCGGGGTGTTACACACATATGGCTACATACGCTGCAATCTCTTTTTTCATCTTGGTCCACCAAAAATGAGGTCTTAGTTCTTGGTACATTTTGCTACTTCCGGGATGGAAAGATAACTTTGAAAGGTGAGCCTCATCCATAAGTTTATTCTTAAGCTCTCCATCTTTAGGAACAACAAGACGGTCATCAAACCATAACACGTCATGTTCATCCAATCTAAAGTGCTTGGATGGTTCTTCTTTAATCTTTTCTTTGATATGGAATATCCCTTTATCGGTTTTCTAGCCTTCTATTATCTTACTCTCCAAAGAGCAACTAATTTGAATACTGTGTAACACTGCAGGATGCAGTAGATCAAAACCATCTTCGAGCAAAGGTTGCATATTTAGGCAATGTGACTTTCTACTCAAAGCATCTGCCACTACATTGGCCTTTCCAGGATGATATTGCACATTCAAGTTGTAATCTTTGATCAATTCTAACCATCTTCGCTGTCTCATATTCAATTCAGGTTGGGTGAAGATGTACTTGAGACTCTTGTGATCGGTGAAAATATTGCACACATTACCAAGTAAGTAATGTCTCCAAATTTTTAAGGCATGCACTACGGCAACAAGTTCAAGATCATGCGTCGGATAGTTGATCTCATGCTTTCTCAACTGATGGGAGGCATAAGCAATGACTCTTCCTTCTTGCATAAGAACATAGCCTAATCCTGTTTTTGATGCGTCGCAAAATACATCAAAAGGTTTCTCAATGTCCGGTTGCGCTAGAACTGGAGCAGTGGTCAACAGTTTCCACAAGGTGTGGAAAGCTATCTCACACTCCTCTGTCCATACAAACTTATGATCTTTCTGTAGTAGACTTTTCATTGGCTTGGCAATCTTCGAGAAATCTGGGATAAAACGACAATAGTAACCAGCTAAACCCAAGAAACTTCTGACTTCGGAAACTATGATTGGTGTCTTCCAATCCATAACCTCTTGCACTTTACTCGGGTCTACGGATACTCCATTCTCCGATAGAATGTGACCAAGGAAAGGAACTTTCTTCAACCAAAATTCACACTTGCTAAACTTAGCATACAACTTATGATCTCTCAGTCTGGTTAAGACAATTCTCAGATGCTCTTCATGATCTTTCTCATTCTCAGAGTATACGAGAATATCATCAATGAACACAACCACAAACTTGTCCAACTCTGGCATGAAAACTGTATTCATTAGATACATAAAGTATGCAGGAGCATTTGTTAAGCCAAAGGACATAACAAGATACTCATACAACCCGTATCTGGTAGAAAAGACGGTTTTCGGTATATCTTGTGGTCTAATCTTTATCTGATGATAACCTGATCTTAAATCTATTTTGGAGAACACTCTGGCTTTGGCTAACTGATCAAACAAAACATCAATGTGAGGTAAGGGATACTTATTCTTGATAGTTACAGCATTAAAAGGCCTATAATCCACACACATTCTCAAAGTACCCTCTTTCTTTTTCTTCACAAACAAGGCAGGACATCCCCATTCAGACTTACTTGGCCGGATAAACCCCTTGTTCAACAACTCCTATAGTTGTTTCTTCAACTCAGCTAACTCATCCAGAGGCATCCTATAAGGTCTTCTTGAAATTGGAGCTGTCCCGGGGATCAACTCAATTCCAAACTCAACATCTCTATCCGGCGGAAGACCAGGTAACTCATCTGGAAACATATCTGAAAACTCACACACGACCGGAATCTGATGAATCGGAATGACTTCCATAGTACATGTCACACTCACAAGGTCTGTTCTTTTGGGCAATGGTACCTGAAAAGTACCCTCTCCCTGGGGATCCTTCAGGGTAAGTACCTGACTTCCTGTATCTATAACTGCTCCCCATTCTTCCATCTAATTTATCCCTATGATGACATCCAGAACTAGTCCAGGCATAACTATCAGGTTTACTCGAAACTTTCGACTACCTAACTCAAGGGTTGCCCCTCTAACCATCTGATTGGTTAAAACAATAGCCCCTGCTGAACTTATATGGTAACCATAACTTAAGTCTGTGCATAGTTGTTCATGTTTCCGTGCAAATGCTTGACTCATGAAAGAATGCGATGATCCAGAATCAAATAGAACAACTGCAGGGTTTTGGTTAACAGGAAACTTACCAGCAGTTACGGGCTCTCCCTCAGGAATCTCGTCCATAGTGGTGTGGTGCACTCGAGCATTATAAGTCTGTTGCTTCTTTCTAGGCGGATAAGGGTAGAACTTGGAAAAGTGGCCTGGCTGATCACAGTTATAGCATGGTCCCTTCACTGCACCAGCAGATCCGATAGCTCCCTTCGAGTTACCTTGTCCCATGGTTGCGGCTGTCCTTGCTGGCGGCACGGCCATCTTGTACGGCTTCTGCGGTCCCTTGTAGTTCTGGGTCTTATGCTGCGGTGGCCTAAACCTTGCACCAGGTGCAGACGGACGATAGGTCGAACGATTAGCAGTAATAACTCTTGACTGTGACGGTCCTGACTCAAAGGCTCTCTTACGAGTCTTGGATGCTGTGTACGCGTTGTTGTTCTTCTCTTGTTTCAGACATTCACTGATGAAGTCATTGAATCTGGCGCGGTTATTGGTACCCCATGCTTCTTCATCTTCGGACCTAACCCTCTCTTGAAGCTAGCAATTTTCTTAGCATCGGTGTCAACCATGTCGGGAGCATAACGACACAAGTTGTTGAAGGCATGCAAATACTGTGTCACGGTTTTGGTACCTTGATTTAAAGCCAAGAACTCTCCCAACTTCATCTCAACTAGCCCTGATGGAATATAAACTCCACGGAAGGCTTCGGTGAACTCTCCACGAGATCTGAGCATTTGGAGGGAAGGTGGTGCGGTGATGCTTCCACCACATCCCTGCCGGTCCTTGTAACTGATGTGCAGCATACTCTGTCTTCAGTACTTCTGTCAGCCTTAACACACGGAACTTATCTTCCATAGTGTTAATCCATTCTTCAGCGTCAAGTGGCTCAGTTGCTTCCTTGAAAATTGGTGGCCTAGTGTCCATGAAATCCTTGAAGTTGCTGTACTGATTCACTCCATTGCCACCACCTTGGTTGTTACCACGTTGCACGTTGTTGGCAATGGTACGCAGGAAATCTTCCATATTCTTCTGTGACTGCTCGGCATTGCGCTGACTTCCCAGAAACTATGCAAAGAACACCTCTGCAGTGAGCGGTGGAGGAGGCGGCAAATGTGGCTCTGGGTGTGGCTCATTATGGTTGGCGTTGTTAGCACCACTCCCACCTGCCCCAGCACCATTTCCACCAGTTTCAGCAGCCTCATACGTGGCGCGTCGAGTGTTTGTCATCTGCATATTTCAGCAACAAGTAATGATTAAGCGAAGTTGTAGTAATTGTGAGTGAATGAAAAATTATGCCGTACTGAATTCATTGGAGAGAACAAAGTCATACAATAAAACAGAGGCACAATAATCGCATTCCAATTAAAACAACACCACTAATTAAATTACTTCAAATGCAAACATCGTGTCCAATACAACCATGTTGCCAGCATACACACACTAAACTTTATGCGCTCAGGTATCGTATGAACAACCAAGATCCAACATTCTACCAAGTCTCAAGGTTCAAACGAGATACATCAAGATACATGAAACCAAAAGAAGGTCATCGTGACAGGGCCTAGCAGCTAACGCGAAGCAACTAGCCTACTCCTCGGGGCCATCGTTGGGGTCGGAGACGTCACCATCGCTACCATCAGTAGCAACGTCATCGTCGTCGGTAGGTGCAGCTGCGGGCTCGTCCTTGTCATCGTCGACGTCCATACCAGCGGCTTCTGGAGGAGCATACGGGCCAATCCCGTTGTAGAGCGCATGAAACTCCTCATGCAAGTTGACATTGTACTCCTCTAGCTCCTTGACCCTCTGCCTCAGGAGGTTCCTCTCGTTCTAGGCTTCATTCCTTTCCTGAACCAACTGTCCAATCATGCGGTCTACATTATTGTTGGCTTGAGTCAACGTATGCACCCGCTGTAGAGAACTATCACCTCTCTCTAGAGCCTGGTCTCGCTGCAAACTCATGTCAGCCAACTGCTCCTGCAAACTAGCGATAGCACGTGCCTGCTTCTTCTTTTGTTTTCTTGCTTTGAGCCGATCAGCACCACGCAAACCAGTCAAAGTCCAATAGGTGCACTCTAGACCCTGGTATGCTCTGATAGCTGCATACATCACACTCATAGCGTGGTTGTCGCTAGCCTGTCCTTCGCTTGGGCCTCTGACTAAAGCACTTCCTTACGGCTGCACCCAAATAGCATCGCGAGGATCATCTCTCGGAAAAGTGTCAGCCAAGGCTCCTGCCAGCTCGTTGGGAAATCTGCTCATTATGTCCCGGATGACACGGAAAAGCTGCTCCCTCTGCACCCTCAACCAGAGTGCGTCCTTCAAACTCCAAGTGCCAACCATCCCATTCTGGAGCATCACCAAGAGCAGGGACAGTGATCTCCACTACTGCCAGTCCATTCTCTGCCAACTGGTTCTCACTCCAAGAGTACACCGGCTCCTGACCCTCCGGGTACCCCACATCATGGAGCACTCTCCAAAGCAAAGTTGGCATGCCAAACTCGCTCAGAAAGGTGTCCGTGTTGCGGTGCTCCCGCGGGGCCAATTGGCATCGGGGTGCTCTTCCACCTGTGGACTTGCGGGCAGTCTGCTTCGTGCGGGCCATCTGTACCAAAAGTTTTGATTACCCGGTGAGAACATATTTTTAAGTTGGTACAATTTTTATCGAAAGGGGATAATCAATTTATAAGGGGAGGAATGCATGGCATGAATGAAATGCACAAGCAACATGATGCATGCACGTTTCTTACGTTCTCACAAACTTAAGAAATAAATGATATCTATCGATAAATTCGGTGGCATACAAGTGATCTCTCATATACGTAACTAATACGTTCTACACGAGAAACGCTGTTATGTACCTGTAGAAAATTCATTTTAGCCCAAAACCCTATGCATGCATGAAAGCAGTAAATCTATCTACACGCTCTACACGAATCCCCAGATACGCGTACAACGGTAGTAACCACCCAAAACATCGTCCTATTGACGGCATCGTCTCAACGGACGGAACAACCACATATGCGACACTTTTGTAAAAACATACGTAAAACATGTAAGTACTCCAGTATCATATAAGCACTCTCCCTAGATCGACAGTGTATCCGATCATGCTCTCACATCTCACACTTACCGAGGTGTAGAGGCAACTGACCCATACATTACCACTCAAGTAAGTGGCACTCATACAATAGCACGCCGTATGAGCAACGAAAGAGAAATATGGTGCAAGAACCCCCAAGTCAGTACTTAATTAAGCCACCTAGAGTCCTTATTGGGCATAAAGGATATGACCACTGGCACACTCTTAGTTTGTAAATCACGTTTTTCAAACACATTTTGTTTTAAATACACTTGTGAACAGTAAACACGCTAAACCATGCTCCGATGCCAGCTGTAACAGAACCGACCAACTATACGAGATTAAGTAAGAAAATCATCCACCGAGTAGATGATTTAGCAAACTTAAGCTCGTATAACCCGGTAGTCCGTGAAATCACGACGGATTTCAAACCAACTTATATACCAGCCAAGATTGTAATAAGTTCAGAGGTCACCATCACAAGTTACATAAAAGTTCACGTCACAAATACATCGAAGTTTAAACATAGTTATTACAAACCAGTTTCGAATGAAAGTAGCGGAAGCATTTAGTTCAAATCACACACGCACACAGAGTTCAAAATACAGTTCTAGTTCAGGACCATCTTCCATCAAAAGCATCAGACGAGATGTAGTGAATGACCATTGCCCATGGTCCTAAGCTTCTCCCATTGCAGGATAAAGATAGTTGATACAATAGCCGTAATACATCTGCCCATCTACAACAAGTGGGAACAAAGCCCTGAGTACGAGAAGGTACTCAGCTAGACTTACCCGACAGAACCAAAAATAAAAGACTCCAAGGAATCATAACAGGCTTTCTAGTGGGGTAGCTGACTCATTTGCAAAAAGGCATTTTTAGCATTTAAAGAATCTTTACAAAAGCTTTGTATCAAGTTTAATCTTTATTAACCTGCCAACTACATTTGCACCTGTACTAGAGTAACATGTAATTAAACAGGTAATGATAACCAATGATCACAAACAACTTCCATTATGTTATATTTCATATAACTGTCCAAGTGTTCCATCAATATTACTACGATGAAGTAGCTCAAGTCAAGTGCTCACTATCTAGTGAACGATGGCGATTCGAATCGATTATTAACCAGCTGTTAAGTTATTCCTCCCACAAACCTCACTCACCCGCTAAAGTGAGGTGTTAGTCACTGAGTCAACCATTCAGGTAAAGTTGCGAGCTTGCCAAGAACCACATGTACCCTGGGCCGCCCGACTGCTCTTTGGCCTTATCATCGCGCCCCCGTATCCTGCCACTACTACTCCGGTACAGTGCGTTGCGGGCAATCCACTCGGCCCGAATAATCTCCTAGCTTCGCGGTCGAAAGGTACTTTATCCGGCCAACTAAATGTGAGGCATGCGTTCAACATGACCCGAGGCCCAACAACGGACGATCCTTAATCGACACAGACGGAAAACACTACAATCCGAAACCCTGTAAGTTTCCGTCCGGTCTCAATTTCACATTAACACTTAGTTATTTCATGATGACATCTTTTCTCAACCAGATCCAGGTAACCACCTATAGCTCGCAGGTGACAGGAAATCACCCGACTTCTACTGGTCTAAGCAAGCTAAGCAATTACTTGACTGCGAATGACAAAGTGACAAGGATAGGGTAGACTAGAGTAAACAAGGTATAATGCAGCAACGGTTGCAAACAACTACTAAACTTAATGCAGCAGTTTAAGTAAAGCATTAATAAAATATTTGCAAACTGGGGGAGAGAAATGCTCCGGGGCTTGCCTCTCTCGAAAGAGCTCGGACGGTGGTCTGGGCACTCTGAAAGATTCTCACCGACCTCCTCGCCGGCTTCGGGCACTTCCTGCTCCTCGGGCTGCTCTTCCGGCTCCTCGGGAACTGCTATCGGCGTTACTTCCTGCGATCCTGTATGATGCAATCGTATAAGTGCTTATGCCTAGATGCATTGCGGAAATGACATGTAATGGTCATGATGAATGAAATGTAGATAATTAGGTTCACTTTATTTCATAAAGTGGGGATACATTTCTTCTACATGGTAGTCAACATCATCCAAGAATACAGACTACAAGCACATGTCATCTACTGCATTCTCTTCTACTACTACCATGCTAAGCCAGCACATTTTACTAAATGCTTCAAAGATACACCAAAGCAAAATCTTATTCACTAGTCATGCATTAACAAGTTTAAATAAAACCCCAATTGCAACTAGGTTTGAACATCAACACCTATTTTAGTAGCATAGAAAAATCTGAGAAAATTACAGTGGCTTTCTATCATCTCATCTAGCATACCACAAAAATTTCATTGTATTTGGATTACTAGAATTGCCTACACAAAAATAACAAGCTAGGGCCTAAAAATGAGCATAAAAATACTTTATACTATGAAAAGTATCAAAAACATATTTAACATTTTTCCTACATTCTACACAATAAACAATACCTATAGAAAAATTATTACATGCATATTTTATTCATATTTTTCTCTCTAGCAAAAATAACAATTATTAGCAATATTAAACACCTGTATTACACCTCAAGATTTTTCTACAGAACATGCATGGCATATATTTTTTCCTAGAAAGTACATCACAAAAGAAAATTATATCAAGTGGAACCATATTTTTCTGAGCTTTCTGTGATTTACTACATATTTAACAAGAAAACAGCTGTTTTAGTGATTAAATAAAAACTCTACAGAAAAGTATTTCAAACTTGACATGCAATATTTTAAACTGTAGATCTACTCATGAGAAACACTACAAAATTTGTTTCACCATTTTTGGAGCTATAAACTCAAGTTATGATTTTTGAAAGCTTTTTCACAATTTCTGGAAACATTTTATTTAAACCCTTTTGAAAATCCGACCGCTTAGGGCTACGTGCACCCACGAACTGAACACAGAGAACAGACACGAGACCGACAGGTGGGCCCGTGACCCCGCATGTCAGTCACACAGAGAGAGAGGAGGACACCGGCGTCCACAGCTCGCCGGCGGCGAGGTCTCCAGCCAGGCCAAAGGCACTACGCGAACCACATCATGCTTGCGAACTCAATGGTACACACACGGTGGCCAATGGAGCTCGGAGGGCCGGTCACCGTCGGTCATGGCGGAACGGTGGCGCGGGTGATCGCCGGCCGGTCACCTCCGACCATGGAACGGTCGGTGGAAGGGTGCTCGAGCACCGGTAAGACAAGGCGAACAAGATGCGCGCGCTAAAAGGGAAAAAGGTGGGGCGGAAGGGAACGGTCCACGGAACGAAAAAAACTCCGGCGAGCTCGGCTCTGCTCCGGCGAGCAATTCACGCGGAGAGGAGGCTTACCACGAGCAACGGAGGCGAGCACTGGCTACGTGATGGAAGAGCGGAGCTCGGGGCTAGATGGAGGCGTCGCTGGTGCGCTGCGGTGGCCGGAACGGCAGTGCCGGCGATGGCGCACGGTGGCGGAGGCAGAATCGCGGCTGCTGCTGGCTCTCTGCTGTGAGGCGAGAAGGGAAGGACTGAGCGAGTAGAGAAGGAGGAGGCGGCTCTGGCGGAGGTAAGCTCGGGCAGCGGGGGCCACAGCGGCCACGCGCTGAGCGTCGCCGGCATGCGGCCGACACGCGGCGGACGCGGCCTGCCGCGGGCGCCAGCGAGACGCGCGTGCGCGGGAGCGGGAGGAGGAGGAGGCCACGCGGCGTGGGCCGGGCCGTGGTCACGCGCGGGCGAGCGCGCGGGCGAGTGCGGGCCGGCTTCGGTCGCTGGGCCGGAAGTGGGGCAACGGCCTGTTATGGTAAGAATTTCATTTTCCTTTTTCTAAATAAAATTCCAGATTTTATTATTTGATTCAAATTCAAATTTTGAAGATGAAAAAGACATTTTCACAAATTGCCCCCAAAACAAAAGTTGTTCAAAATTTAATTCTCTACAACTTTCATTTAGGACATTTTTCAAAATTCTAAACAGATTTTGAACTAGGGATTTAAAGTCAAATTTTTAAATGAAACTAAATTTTCTAAAATATTTTTAGAAGCAAAATTTGGGAAGATTTTGAATACAAAACTTGCTCCAAAAATCATACTAATTATTTCTAAATTATTTAGAGTTATAGCTCCATAAATTTTTACCACTTTTACCTGGGACTTTTATCAATTCAGAGCTCAAACATGATTATCACAGTTTAAATAAATTCTAACTTAATTTGCATGTGATGATGATCATGTATGAAATGCAAATGCTCATGATTTAGGATATGAATGCATGCTTAACACCCAGAGGTGTTACAATAGTCTCCTTATTGCTCTGACCACAGGCCATGTAGATCTAGAGCTTGGGCATGAACTACGAAGTGGAGGGGCCTTGCACATCTGGCTAAGCTCGCTCAGGGCTGAGGCCTCGTCGAGCTTGTTTGTGGTCCCGCAACCTCGCTCATGTGCAAGGGACCTTAACGACCTCGCCCATGGGCTGGCAAACTCGCAACATCGCCCACGGCCCGGTGAACTTGTTGACCTCACTGGTGTCTCTTTCTCTTCTTCCTACGCACCCGTTGCCACACCTCCATGCCTTCCAGCGAGGCCATCACTCACACAAAAAACGCTTGTCCGAGGGGGCTGACCTCGTCCCACCAAATTTTGGGGACAACTTGGAATATTTTCTAGTAGCTACTTAGGCCCTCTTTGGTAGAGCTCCTACCGGTTCCTGCTTCTCTGACGCATTCACTATTCATATACTATTTATAGGAGCTTATTTTCTCTTGCCTCTCTCCTTCTCTTGCAAAGCCGGTGGGAGCAGGAGAAGCAAAAAAAATTGGCGTCCCCTGCTCCCACTGGCTCTGTGAGAGAAGAGAAAAGAGAGAAAAAGAGCTCATATGAACAGTGTATGAACACTTAATACATTAGCAAAGCTGGAGCCGATGAGAGCTCTACCAAACGGGGCCTTAGTTAGGATCTCTGTCCTCAAACCGAACACCAGAAAAAACTAGGATATTCCACTTCGTCTTGTTCCATCTCATCTCTGAACTAAATGGTAACTAACTCTATATAAAATAGTACCAATATTTTTCACAACATATATAAGTTTACAATAAAAATATATTTTGTGGTTCGATTCCAATTCAGTGTCATAGATATTGATGCTCTTCTCTTTGGACGCGTCGGTCCAGACGCCCCTGTTCCTGGGCCTACGTATCGATTGGGTCAAACAGGCAATGCCCGTTCTTCCACTCTCGGATATTTTTCCCACACATGACTGCTACCACTTTCACCGCGTCATCCGCCTGCAGCACCGTGTCAACTGCACATCCGCCCACAGCAGTCGTGATGCACCATCCGCCCGCTTGCTCTGCCTCACCGCCGTGCCCCATCCTACGCCGCACACGCCCAATCTCGCACCATGCCCCACCCCATCCCGCGTCGCGCGAGGCGTCCACGCTGCCATGACCCATCCACCTCGCTGGGCACGGCCATGGCGTGCAAAGCGCCACCACCACCCCGGCGCCACCAGGAGGTCGTCGCCGATCGTTGCTCTCGACATCCCCTTAAACCCGAGTTTGCTGGCTATCGTAGTCCCCACCAGATAGACCATGGTCACTGGCGATGCTGTGTTTCAGACGATCTAGACTTATGTTTCAAAGGTTTTATCTGGATGTCGCAAAAGTGGATCTGAGATGTTTCATATGCTGTAATGACAATATACGCATGTTTCGAGCCTATGTTCAAAGTGTTTCAGTTGTTTCATACGCATGTTTCAAGTGCTTGTTTTCATGTGTTTCAGATGTTTGAGACTTTTGTTGCAAAAATGGAGATGAATATTGTATATGTTGCTATGGCTATATACACATGTTTGAAGCAAGAGCATATTTCAAATGTTTCATCTGTTTCAGTTGTATGTTGTAAATGTTTCATCTTTATGTTTCAAAATGAGATCGGGTGTTGCACATATTGCAATGCCCGCTGGTGGCTGGCAGACAGCGGCCTGCCACAGCCCCCTGGTGCTGCTGTTGGCTAGCAAGGTGCCGCCGTGGTTCACGTGGGGGCGCGGGATTAGCACGGCAGGCCTGGTGCTGCTGTTGGGGCGTGGCCGTGGTTCACGTGCGGACGTGGAGACATGGTTCCAGACGTTGGCGCGCGATACGGGGCGGGCGTCAGGTGCAGGTGCAGAGCTCCGTCCAAACGGACGCTACCTCCGGAGCGGGATTTGGTGAGGGGCGAAGGGAGTTGCGTGCATCAGGCGCGGGTGTGGGAGCTGCGTCCGGATAGACGCCGTGTTCCGGACGTTTGGGCGCTAGTCATCCCGCTTTAGTTTCAGTCATACTCCTATTTAAGCCAATCTAACTCCCTAAAAGCTGTAGCAACTCTGCCGCTGCAACACACCGCTCCCGGAGGATCACCATCTGCGTCAACTTCATCTTCATCGATCCTTGGTAGTGTTACGTCACTTTCTGTGCCGGCGCTACAACAAGGATCACAGCGCAGGAGCGTCAAAAGTCACAGGCCAGCTGCTACGTCGATACTTTGCATCATTCAGGCTTTCCATGCCTTTAACCGAATGGCCAAAATCTTCTGGCGTATATTCTCAAAAAAAGTCGACAGTTGAAACCTGAACAAAGTTTGCACCGACTGCGGCGAGATTGTGTGAGCAGTGGGTGCAGGGTCGGTGCGAAATGGGGCCCGTATGCTGACAATGGAGGATCTGAGGCCCATGCGGCCATGCCGCGCCATCTTTTTTTTTTTTTTTTGCGACATCCATGCCGCGCCATCTGATTCGGCTCATCAGCCGCTGCGGCGAGTATATAGCCTTAATAGCCATAGGTAGTACATATACAAATCCAAGTGCTTACAAGGACGTTTTTTTTTCGATTTACAAGGACGGCTTTGATTATAGAGGTCATATATGGGACGGGCGGAATGTACTTCCTTGGCTATTGATTGTGCATCAAATTTGTGCAAAAAAAAAAACCATGTTGGTTCTTGTCCAGTCTTGCCGATAAATGCGGAGCAATTCCAGGCTGCTTTGGTCGTTGATGCTTTTGAGTTGGTTTGTTTATTTTGACCAAGTACAAACCAAACAGCTCCAACATTTGTCAGAATCTGCGCCTCTCCGGCAGGCAGGCCAGCCGACCGTTTGCCGCTTGTAATCGCGCGTTCCTGACCAAATCCACCGAACAACCATTGGAGCGACGCCGGCGCAGAAGATACCAAACGGATCCGGGTACATACATCATTGCACGAACCCAAACGGACGGAGTACAGGAGCGGACGAATGGACCGTGGCGTCGATGGCCGCGCTTCTCTGCTCGCCAAGCTCGGCCTGGCCGACCTGACGTGCCACTCCGTCGTGGCCGCCTACTAGCCTGCTAATGGGTGAAAACCCACCCCATACCCAACCCATCCCGTAACAAATTAACTCTCTTCTTCCACCCACCCCATCCCATATTTTTATAGTTTCAACCCAACCCATTTCAACCCATAAACTAATTAAACCCACGGGTTTACTATAAAAACCTATGGGTTTACATAAAAATGTATATATATATGCTTGGATAAGACATGTGGGCCCCATCTCGAAGCCGGACTCTAGAAATAAAAGTTTGCATTCACATTATAAAATTTTATCGAAATTATCTAGAATTTGTTGCAGATGATTTAATGTAACAAGCGGCTACTTTATGTCAATTGGCACTGCCAGATCAATATTTGGGCCCAACGTCAAAGCCGAACCCTAGAAATAAAAGCTCGCTTCACATTATAAAATTTTATCAAAATTGACTAGAATTTGTTGCTGATAATTTAATGTAACAAGCAGCTACTTCATGCCAGTTGGCATTGCCAGATCAATATGTGGGCCCCACCTCGAAGTCGGACCCTAGAAATAAAAGCTCGCGTTCACATTATAAAATTTTGTCGAAATTGACTAAAATTTGTTGCAGATGATTTAATGTAACAAGCAGCTATTTCATGCCAGTTGGCACTGCCAGATGAATATGTGGGCCCCACCTCGAAGCAAGACCCTAGAAATAAAAGCTCGTGTTCTCATTATAAAATTTTGTTGATATTGACCAAAATAAATTAAGCTGGATTCAAAATGTCATGAGGCTACTCTGTGCCAATTAGCATAGCAAAATATGCATGTGGGCCCTACATCAAAAGCTAAACAAATTACAAATCAATATATATGTATGCTATGATATATTAAAAATTCAACATCAACCCATGGCTCAACCCATTCAAACCCACAAAAAAAAAGAACTCAATCTCCACCCATCCAACCCAGTTTTCTATTAAACCCAACCCGATCCAACCCGCTAAATAAATCAACTCATTCCCACCCATCCAGAGTGCACCCATTTGAAAACCCAACCCATTAAACCCATTTGAACCCCACCCATTAGCAGGCCTACCGCCTACAGGTCGTGGGGCGACCCGGGCTCGCTGGCGTTCGTGGCGCTGGCCAACGTGGCGCTGCTGCTGCTCCTGCACTTCCTGTGTAGGTTCAAGCGCGCAGCGGCGGCGCCTGTGGACAGGGGGCGCGAAGGCGGCGGTCTGGGCACAATATTAAGAATTGACCGTTTTTATTTTCTATATTATAAACCGTTTTTTAACATAAAAAATTATCAGTTTCAATTGGTTTCACAACCATTTTTTGTACTCTTTAATTGCTAAATGTAGAAATATCCCGAACCGACTGTTTTCGTTTTTCTATATCGTAAATCCGTTTTCGACCATTTTCATCCTTAGGTGTCAGCAATATTTGGATAAATTGTAATTTGGGGAGGAAGAACAGCAGGGGATAGGATAGAGTTGCCTGCAGAGGAATCTTAAAACGAGTTCAGGTTTTTGGTTTACAATTTTCATAAGCCTCTCCTTCGCTCTCTACAGTGTTAAGTACTCGACTACTTCTAGTCACTCCACATCGGGCCGGTCACGAGAGTGTCGGGCTTCCTCAACCATGCGACTCTGGGCTTCAGCTTGCTCGGCCCAGCTTCATCTTCACCCGCGCCTTGTATTGCCGGAATATGAACAGTAGAGGCCTCAGTGTTAACATTCGCCCTCACTTGAGAGCCGGCATGACCCCATGCTAGAGCACGCGGAAACTGTTGTTTCAGCTGCTCCAAATTCTCCCGTGTAGCAAGAGAAGCAGGCATATGAGACCAGCGAATCAACACTTGCTCGATGGGGTGGTCGCCAGAGGTCCAGCGATGTTGTAGCACCTGCTTTGGAACCTGAAACTCGACAACAGAGTTAGGCAAAGATGTGGCGATAGGTTCAGCTTCATGCAAAGTCTTCAATTGGGACACATGAAAGACCGGATGGATAGCTAATGTCTCTGGCAAGGCCAATTGGTAAGCCACAGAGCCAATGTATTCAACGACTCGGTATGGGCCAAAGAACCTAAAAGCCAGCTTCTGAGATGAACGATGGCTAACTGATGATTGGATGTAAGGCTGTAACTTTAGAAACACCCAGTCACCTATTGCAAACTGGCACTCAGATCTTAACTTGTCGGCTTGGCACTTCATTCTTTGCTGAGCCCGAAGCAAATGCTGTCTAACCACTTCTTTCATAATAGCCCGTTCACTTGAACTCATACTGGCCCAAATGAGTTTGAAAGGTTGTTTTACGTTCTTCACTAAGCTGCAAGAGAATTTGATGAAAACCAGCTCTCAAATCCAATGTAGAGAACCATTTGGCATGTGCTAACTCATCTATGAGTTGATCAAAGATTGGTACAGGGAACTTAGACTTAAGAGTAATAGAGTTTAACCGTCTAGAGTCCACACAGAACCAGTAGCCTCCATCCTTTTTGGGCACCAACAGTTGAAAGGTCTTGATGCCTAGAGGGGGGAGGGGTGAATAGCCTTTTAAAATTTTCTACAAAGACAAGCTAAACAAGTTTATCAATATAACAAATAGCGAGATGCGAGTTTTGCTTAGCCTATGGGGTGTTTGCAAGCCACCTATCCAAAATACGATTCTAGTAGTTGTACTCAACCGCACAAGTTAAACCGAGAAGGTAACTACAACTACAACTAGCAAGCTACACAAAAGAGCTACTCTAGCAAAGCTAACTAGCTAGCAAAGATAACTAAGAAAGTAATGCGGAGTTGAGTTAGGAGAGTTTCACCGAGGGGCGAAGTAATGAGCCAATCAATATGATCAACAATGAATACCAAGATAACCGAATACCGGGATCAATCAATCACAATATGAAAGTGATGACACGAAGATTTATCCCGAGGTTCACGTGCTTGCTGGCACACTAGTCCCCGTTGTGTCCCTCTTCACCACGTGGTTCGGTGGCTAATCGGTCACACACCGAGCCTCTCAAAAGGTGCCACAAGAACCTACCAAATGGCAAAAGGTTGCAAATAACACGAGCAATTCACTAACGTTGCCTTTGGCGCTTCGCCGAGGTAGGCACAAACCCCTCACAATCACCGGAGGTGGCCAAGAACAATCACCAACTCTTGCCAATGCCTCTAAGCTGCTCCAAGCCATCTAGGTGGTGGCAACGACCAAGAGAAACAAGAATCCCGCAGCAAATCAACCACCAAGTGCCAACTAGATGCAATCTCACAATGCAAATGCACTTGGATCACTCAATCTCACTTCGAATATGCAAAGAAGCAAGAGAGATGAGTGGGAGGGGAGTTGCTTAGCTCAAAGTGCTCACAAGTATGTCAAATGTTCGAGAGCGAGAGTCTTGAGCCGGCCAACGAGTATTTATAGACGTACTCCTTCGAATAGAGCCGTTAGAAACTTAAACAGCTAAAAACGTGCTGACCGGACGCGCTGGTCCAACTGACCGGACGCGCCGGTCGTGCAACGGCTAAGTCGCGAAGCACTGACCGGACGCGCTGGTCCAACTGACCGGACGCGCCGGTCGCACAACAGCTAACTGCGAAGTAACGACCGGACGCGCTTGACGCGCAGACCGGACGCGCTGCAAATGACTGGACGCGCTGGTCCTATGACTGACCGGACGCGCTAGTCAAGCCTGAGCAGCGCACAACTAAACAGTGACCGGACGCGCTGAAGAACTGACCGGACGCGACAGTGCCAGCGTCCGGTTAGAGTATAGTAAGCTCCCTGAACGACCGGACGCGTCCGGTCGACAGTGACCGGACGCGCTTCGCGTCCGATCATCAAACTAAAATACGCGCAGACACTGAACACTAACCGGACGTGTCCGGTCATGCAAAGACCGCGTCCGGTTCAGCGTCCGGTCACCTCTGTGACCTCCGTTCGCTTCCGTTTCTTTTCCGACTTTCGGCGTAGTGGAAAATAATCGTTTTCAACTCCTCGAAAACGCCTGAATCCCGCCTCGCAAGCTTGGCGGGAGGGAGAGAGGACCCCAAACCCTCTCTACCGCTCAAACTCCACCGCCTTCGCAAACGTGCTAACACCACCAAGTGATCTTCGTCATGTGTGAGTGTATTAGCTTTTTCACAATCATTTTTCGAGGCGATATTAGTTCTATCCAAATGCATATGATTATGAAATGCACATCTAGAGGCACTTAGGAGTTCAATAGCCGCGTCATTCCCCTCTTTATAGTACGGCTATCTATCCTATAATGTAACCACACCCACTAGGTGTCTTGGTTACTAAAACACAACCCTTAAGCATATACCTTTGCCTTGATCACGTAGGGTTGCGTCCAAATCCAAGTGTGGCCATCATGATCACCATGTCCATCTTGCCACCAACCTTGGAATGTACTAATCCTCATATGCTACATACAACTTAGGTATAGGATTAGTACTTAGACATTGTCACTAATTACCAACACCAAACATAGGACTTTCAATCTCCCCCTTGTTGGTAATTGGTGACAACCCTTTCAGAAAGATGTTATGATAAAATTTTGATTGAAACCATGTCACATTGTCCAAGTATATTACCGTGTGTAAGAATTCTGGACATGTGATCATAAATTCAAATTAATAGTAATGGCTCCCCCTACATGTATGCTATATGTTTGGATTTTGAAAGCATACATGTTAGATAGGAAAATATAGGAGCATTGACTATCAATAGGTGCTAAGTGTTTAAGATTATATACCTTTGAAGTGCGATACCGTCGGAGTAGCGATAAACACTATCTTAGCACCTTGTGTAGTTAGATTCCACTTGGAAAAGCACAAACATAACTAGAAACCTCGTGAGATCAATATTATAAGCAAGGCTCTAGTACCACTTTGAAAAACATGAAGCAAGAAAAATCTAACTACTTCCTATTCATGCTAGTACCTCAATACATCATTCAATTTATACTAGCAAGTCACCACACAAGCAAAGTATCGGAGAAAAAGAAATGCATAACTATGCATCATACATATGAAGTGCACATGAAAATGCAACAATCATACTTAAGAGCTTGCTCCCCCTACTTGTGTGCTCAAAATTATCTTTGTGAATAACATTTTTCTCCCTCTTTGTGCTTCTCCTCCTTTGAGTTCTATCTTTGTGAACAATAATTTCTCCCCCTTTGGCACCAATGACCACAAGGGACCAATTTTAGATAGATTATCATGTTGAAAAATGGGGTGAGGATCAAGTTTGTGATTCAACCTAGATTGCTTGCATAAATAAAATGCTTCGGTTTGATCTAAGGGCAAGCTTCTTCACACCTCACTAGAAGGGTTATCATGCACCATGTTGAAGCAAATATTTAGACAAGTTTTCTAGATTAAACGCTTAGGATCACAAGCTACTTAAACAAGTTATATGCTACCACTAGATCATAAAAGTCATGAAAACAATAGTGGCACCATATAAACTTCAAATTCATTCGATTTTCATGAATGAGCCTAGAACATGTAAATTATGGCTAGATGCTCTAAACAAGTCCTTAGTATAGAATGTATGACATGTCAACCAATTGTACCTTGGGGCTCGAAGGAGAGGCATGTCATATATGGGGTGCATCAACTCATGTTGGAGAAGTCAAGTATGTTCAACTCATTCTTTAGCTTGTGAAATCTCTTCTCATCAAGTGGCTTGGTGAATAGATCGGCTAATTGATCTTCGGTGCCCACACTCTCAATAGCAATGTCACCCTTTTGTTGATGATCTCTAATAAAGTGATGGCGAACATCAATATGATTTATTCTTTGATGTTGAACTGGATTGTTGGTTAGCTTCACGACACTTTCATTGTCACATAGCAATGGCACATTCTTGAAATTGATTCCAAAATCTTTCAATGTTGCCTTCATCCACAAGATTTGTGCACAACAACTACCCGCGGCGATGTATTCGGCCTCGGCGGTAGATAGTGCAATACTATTTTGCTTCTTGGATGACCATGAGACAAGTGATATTCCCAACAATTGACAAGTCCCGGAAGTGCTCTTTCTCTCCACTTTGTCACCGGCATAGTCGGAATCCGAATATCCAACTAGCTCAAAGCTCACACCTTTGGGATACCATAATCCAACATTTTGTGTATGGTTTAAGTACCTCAATATTCTCTTTGTTGTCTTCAAATGACTTTCTCTTGGTGAGGCTTGAAATCTTGCACACATGCATACACTAAACATCACATCGGGTCTTGATGCCGTCACATAGAGTAGGCTACCAATCATTGATCTATATAGCTTTTGATCCACCATGTTGCCATTATTGTCACTATCCAAGCTTCCACTAGTGCTCATTGGAGTAGTGATTCCTTTTGCATCTTCCATACTAAACTTCTTTAGCATATCCTTTATGTATTTGGTTTGGCTTACAAATGTTCCTTCCTTCATTTGTTTGATTTGAAGTCCAAGAAAGAAACTAAGTTCACCAATCATTGACATTTTAAATTCCTTTGCCATCATTTTTCCAAACTCATCACAATAATCTTGATTGGTTGAACCGAATATGATATCATCAACATATATTTGCAACACAAATAAGTCTTTCCCAATCTTCTTGGTGAATAGTGTTGTATCAACTTTGCCCATGACGAATCCTTTGGATAGCAAGAAGTCCCTCAATCTTTCATACCATGCTCTAGGTGCTTGCTTCAATCCATACAAAGCTTTTCTTAATTTGTAGACATGATTGGGTTTCTTGTCATCTTCAAAACCGAGAGGTTGCTCCACATACACCTCCTCTTGGATGTACCCATTAAGAAATGCACTCTTCACATCCATTTGATATAGCTTGATATTATGAGCACAAGCATAGGCAAGTAAGATCCTAATTGCTTCCAATCTTGCAACCGGGGCATAAGTTTCACCAAAGTTAAGACCCTCTATTTATGTGTAACCTTGAGCCACTAGTCTTACTTTGTTCCTTACTACTATCCCATCTTGATCTTGCTTATTGCGAAAAACCCATCTTGTTCCAATGACATTGTGATCCTTAGGCCTCTCAACTAATTCCCATACTTCATTTTTCTTGAAGTTGTTGAGCTCTTCATGCATTGCATTTACCTAATCCGGATCTCTCAATGCTTTATCAATGTCCTTGGGTTCTTCCATTGACACAAAAGAAGAGTGAGCACAAAATGATGCCAATCTTGATCTAGTTTGAACTCCTCTTTGTATGTCATCAATGATGGAATCCAATGGATGGTCTCTTGCAATGTTAGTTAGTTGAAGCACTTGGACTTGATTGCTTGGATGTTGATGTTGATCATGAGTTGGAGATGATGAACTAGCCACTTGTTGATCTTGTTGCACTTGAGATGATGTACTAGCTTGATTTTGTATTAGAGAACCGCTAGCTTGTGTAATTGGACTTTGGAGCACTTGATCTTTGTTGTCATCCACATCAATCACTTGCTTTGGCCTAATATCACCAATATCCATTTCTTTCATAGAATTGGTCAATTGAGTTCCTCTCACATCATCCAAGTTATTTTCCTCATCTTGAGAGCCATTTGTTTCATCAAACTCAACATCATGAACTTCCTCAAGTAAACCACTAGCCAAATTCTAAACTCTATAAGCTTTGCTAGTAGTGGAGTAACCAAGTAGGAATCATTCATCACATTTCTTCTCAAACTTACTCAATCTAGTGCCCTTCTTCAAGATGTAGCATTTGCAACTAAATACTCGAAAGTATGCAATGTTGGGCTTTCTTCCATTCAAGATCTCATATGGTGTTTTCTCTAGGAACTTGTGGCAATAGAGACGGTTGCTATAGAAGCAAGCCGTGTTGATTGCTTCGGCCCAAAATAAATGACTCACATTATACTCATTCAACATTGATCTTGCCATATCAATTAGGGTTCTATTCTTCCTCTCAACTAGGCCATTAGATTGAGGTGTATACTTGGCTGAAAATTGATGTTTGATTCCAAGCTCCTCACATAGCTCATCAATTCTTGTGTTTCTAAACTCACTTCCATTGTCACTTCTTACTTTCTTGATTGTGGTCTCAAACTCATTTTGCACTCTCTTGATGAACTTCTTGAATATGTCAAATACATCACTCTTGTCCACAAGAAAGAATACCCATGTGTATCTAGTGAAATCATCCACAATCACAAAGCTATACTTGTTGCCACCAATGCTTGTGTATGTAGTTGGCCCAAATAGATCCATGTGCAACAACTCAAATGCCTTAGAAGTACTCATAATGCTTTTCAATGGATGAGTGTTGCCCACTTGCTTTCCGGCTTGACATGCACTACATAGCTTATCTTTCTCAAATGTGACATCCTTCAAGCCTCTAACTAAGTCATGCTTCACTAACTTGTTCAATTGCTTCATGCCAACATGACCAAGTCTTCTATGCCATAACCAACCCATACTTGATTTGGTGAGCAAGCATGTTGAAAGTTGAGTGTCACTAGCATTGAAATCAACCAAGTATAGATTCTCAAATCTAAAGCCTTTGAAGATCAAGTTAGAGCCATCAATACTAACTATCTCCACATCATCAACACCAAATATGCACTTGAAACCGAGATCACACAATTGAGCAACCGAGAGCAAATTGAAATTGAGCTTTTCAACTAGTAGCACATTGGAAATGCTATGATCATTTGAGATTGCAATCCTTCCAAGAGCCTTTACATCACCCTTGCTATTATCACCAAATGTGATGCTATCAATGCCACTATCATTTGATTTGAGAGAGTTGAAGATTCTTGAATCACCGGTCATATGTTGAGAGTACCCACTATCAAGCACCCAATGCCTTTCTCCGGCCTTATAATTGACCTACAAAATAAATTAATGTTTCTTAGGTACCCATACTTGCTTGGGTCCTTGGAGGTTAGTCACTAAGCTCTTTGGTACCTAAATGGCCTTCTTCTTTGGACCCACAATTGGTGTACCAACAAACTTAGCATGCACACCTTTCTCAACCTTGGTAAGCACATAACAAGAATCAAAAGGAATGTAAGGTACATTAGCATTTTTCTTGTTCTTGTTCATTTTGTTGCAATTAATCTCTAGATGCCCAACTTGCTTGTATCTATTGCAATAACAACCATTGCTCTTCACAAAGCGAGGCTTTGGAGTAGCAAAGGCCGCCTTGCCCTTCTTGGGAGTATAGCACAAACCCTCTTTGTTAAGAGAGAACCTTTGGCTACCCAAGCATTTTAGCAAGCGGGTATCCCCACCATAAGCATTGCCTAATGCGCGGGTGAGATCATCCACCTCTCTCTTGTGGGTCTCATTCTCAACCACAAGTGATGAATCACTAGTAGTAGAGGTAGAGTTGGTTGTGGTGGATGATGATGAGCTACATGAAGCATTAGTAGGACCAACAAATAAAGAATCATCAATAATATCACATGTTAGTCCAATGTCACAAGTGACAATCACTTGCTCCTTCTTAGCTTCCTTCATGAGCTTCTCCAACTTGAGGTCCTTTTCCTTGATGAGCTCAAGTAGAGTGGAGTGGGCTTCCTTAAGCCTAGTGTGAGCAATTTCAAGATCCTCGTGGTCTTCCTCTAGACACTCACGAGAGGCCTCTAGCTCATCAAAGGATTTCCTAAGAGCTTTGAGCTCTTGTTCAATTCCTTTGCACTCCTTACTCTTTTTGAGAGCAACAAGCTCCTCCATCAAGGAATCATTTTCATTGCTCTTGGCAATGAGCTCTTGCTCCAAGATCTTGCACTTCTTGGTTGTCCTCTTATAGCCCTTGCTCATTTGATCTATTATGCCTAATAGATCATCCTTGGAGTAGTCTTCATCCTCCTCATCATCACTCCTACAATCATCACTAGCACAAGAATTATCATCACTATCATCATGTTTTACCTTGGTAGGCTTGGCCATAAGGCATGTCGATGTAGTGTCAAAGATGGATGGCTTGTTGGAGAGGGCGATGTTTGCAATGGCTCGCCGAGTGGTCTTCTCATCATCACTAGTGCTATCATCATCACTATCGGAGTTATCACTATCCCAAGTGACCACGTAGCCACCACCCTTCTTCTTCTTGTTGAATGTGAAGCTCTTCTTTGCTTTCTTCTCCTTCTTGTTCTTCTTCAACTTCAATTCCCTATCATGATATCTTTTGTCTTCATAGGGGCACTTTGCCACTACATGATCGGGGCTATTGCAATTGTAGCAAAGCACCTCCTTTACCTTCATGAAGTCCCTTCTCTTTCTTGTACCATAGCCTCTCTTCTTCATGAACCGACCCATCTTTTGCACTAGAAGGGCCATGGTCTCATCATCAAATGGATCATCATCATCAACAACCTTGCTCTTACCCTTGGAAGAAGAAGCCTTGAATGCGGTGGTCTTCTCTTGCTTGACCTTGATCTCCTTCTTCTCATCTTCATCTTCATCATCATCATATTGAGCATCGGTCATGACATCTCCAAGCACTTGGTTTGGAGTCACCTTGTCCAAACCCTCTCTTTGGAGTATCTTCCTCAAGATAGAAAACTTCTTAGGTAAGTTCATCAAGAACTTATGTGAGAAGTCCTTGTCCTTGACATCTTCTCCTAGGCTCTTGAGATCATTGACAATAACTTGTAGCCTATGGAACATCTCTGGTATGGACTCATCATCCTTCATCTTGAAGCTTGCAAACTTATCCTTGAGCATATAGAGCTTGGCACTCTTTACCGTTGAAGTGCCCTCATATGTTTCCTCTAATCTTGTCCACACTTCACTTGCCATCTCAAGATCCTTGATTTGCTCAAAGACCTTTGCATCAATTCCATTGTAGAGAGTATTGAGAGCTATAGTGTTGCATTGGTTGTTGATGCGATCATTGTTGGTGAGGTTGTCGGGATCAATGATAGCATAATCATGGTGTGTCACCTTCCAAACGTTCTCATGAATAGAGCCAAGATATTGCTTCATCTTTCTTTTCCAATGATTAAAAGATGTGACACCATCAAAGAATGGAGGCTTGCCCCCGACATGGTTGAACATAACTTGAGCCATCTTACACCGAGGTTGTTAAGCCTTGAAAATGGTGACCACGGCTCCGATATCACTTGAAAGGTCTTGATGGCTAGAGGGGGGGTGAATAGCCTTTTAAAATTTTCTACAAAGACAAGCTAAATAAGTTTATCAATATAATAAATAGCGAGATGCGAGTTTTGCTTAGCCTACGGGGTGTTTGCAAGCCACCTATCCAAAATACAATTCTAGTAGTTGCACTCAACCGCACAAGTTAAACCGAGAAGGTAACTACAACTACAACTAGCAAGCTACACAAAAGAGCTACTCTAGCAAAGCTAACTAGCTAGTAAAGATAACTAAGAAAGTAATGCGGAGTTGAGTTAGGAGAGTTTCACCGAGGGGCGAAGTAATGAGCCAACCAATATGATCAACAATGAATACCAAGATAACTGAACACCGGGATCAATCAATCACAATATGAAAGTGATGACACGAAGATTTATCCCGAGGTTCACGTGCTTGCCGGCACGCTAGTCCCCGTTGTGTCCCTCTTCACCACGTGGTTCAGTGGCTAATCGGTCACACACCGAGCCTCTCAAAAGGTGCCACAAGAACCTACCAAATGGCAAAAGGTTGCAAATGACACGAGCAATTCACTAACGTTGCCTTTGGTGCTTCGCCGAGGTAGGCACAAACCCCTCACAATCACCGGAGGTGGCCAAGAACAATCACCAACTCTTGCCAACGCCTCCAAGCTGCTCCAAGCCATCTAGGTGGCGGAAACGACCAAGAGAAACAAGAATCCCGTAGCAAATCAACCACCAAGTGCCAACTAGATGCAATCTCACAATGCAAATGCACTTGGATCACTCAATCTCACTTCGAATATGCAAAGAAGCAAGAGAGATGAGTGGGAGGGGAGTTTCTTAGCTCAAAGTGCTCACAAGTATGTCAAATGTTCGAGAGCGAGAGCCTTGAGCCGGCCAACGAGTATTTATAGACGTACCCCTTCGAATAGAGCCGTTAGAAACTTAAATAGCTGAAAACGCGCTGACCGGACGCGCTGGTCCAACTGACCGGACGCGCCGGTCGCGCAACGGCTAAGTCGTGAAGCACTGACCGGACGCGCTGGTCCAACTGACCGGACGCGCTGGTCGCACAACGGCTAACTACGAAGCAACGACCGGACGCGCTTGACGCGCAGACCGGACACACTGCAAACGACCGGACGCGCTGGTCCCGTGACTGATCGGACGCGCTGGTCAAGCCTGAGCAGCGCACAACTAAACAGTGACCGGACGCGCTAAAGAACTGACCGGACGCGGCAGTGCCAGCGTCCGGTTAGAGTCTAGTAAGCTCCCTGAACGACCGGACGCGTCCGATCGACAGTGACCGGACGTGCTTCGCGTCCGATCATCAAACTGAAATACGCGCAGACACTGAACACTGACCGGACGCGTCCGGTCATGCAAAGACCACGTCCGGTTCAGCGTCTGGTCACCTCTGTGACCTCCGTTCGCTTCCGTTTCTTTTCTGACTTTCGGCGTAGTGGAAAATAGTCGTTTTCAACTCCTCGAAAACGCCTGAATCCCGCCTCGCAAGCTTGGCGGGAGGGAGAGAGGACCCCAAACCCTCTCTACCGCTCAAACTCCACCGCCTTCGCAAACGTGCTAACACCATCAAGTGATCTTCATCATGTGTGAGTGTGTTAGCTTTTTCACAATCATTTTTCGAGACGATATTAGTTCTATCCAAATACATATGATTATGAAATGCACATCTAGAGGCACTTAGGAGTTCAATAGCCGTGTCATTCCCCTCTTTATAGTACGGCTATCTATCCTATAATGTAACCACACCCACTAGGTGTCTTGGTTACTAAAACACAACCCTTAAGCATATACCTTTGCCTTGATCATGTAGGGTTGCGTCCAAATCCAAGTGTGGCCATCATGATCACCATGTCCATCTTGCCACCAACCTTGGAATGTACTAATCCTCATATGCTACATACAACTTAGGCATAGGATTAGTACTTAGGCATTGTCACTAATTACCAACACCAAACATAGGACTTTCAGCAGTACATGTGAAGAAAAGGAGCTAGCATTGGGTTGTATGATGCCCTACTGCAGCATATCAGCTACCTGCTTTTTCAACTCATCTTTCAACTTGGGTGGATATCTATAAGGCCTCATAGCAACAGGCTTAGCATTGGGAAGTAGTGGAATCAGATAATTACATGCCCTTGGTGATGGCAAACCCACAGGTGGTTCAAACAAGTGCTTATACTGCTGAATAAGATGCTGTAAGTCCTCTGGAAGGTCAGTCAACTCAGGTGCAGTATGATTAGTGGCCACAAAATAGATTTGCGTCAAAATTGGTTCAGATGAAGAGTGGAACAATCCTTGCAATGTTATTTCAGATTCTCCATACTGGAACTGAATCCATTTGTGTTTCCAGTGAACATGCATAGGACTGAACTGCTCTAACCAATCCATACCCAGTATCATATCAAAATGGATAAGAGGAAGCAATTTCAAATTGGCAGTAAAAGAATAGTCATCAATGAACCAAAGTGCATTCTGAAGGATTCCTGGACTATTGAGCACTCCACCACCAGCCACACTAACAGATGCATGACTAGACAGAACAATCTAAGAGCTTAACTATTGTACCACAGATGTACTAATAAATGAAGATGTACTGCCAGAATCTAACAGAATGATAATGGGCACACCTTGTATGGAACCAATGAATTGAATTGTCCTAGGAGCTAGAGCACTAGAAACTGCAGATTTTGAGATAGCTAGGCATAACTGCTCTTGAGGTGCTTGAGGCTCAGTCATATTATCATCAGGTTTAGAATCAGAGGACAAGGTCTCCCATATATCATGAACTGCATGCAACACCTCTGGAGCACATTTATGGTCCTTGCTCCACTTAGCACCACATTTATAACAGAGACCCAAAGCTCTCCTATATTGCTTAAGTGTTGATAATTTGGAAACAGCATCAGAAGGAGGAACAGGGGTCACCTGTTGAATTGGTGGTACAGCTTGCTTGTCCAACTTCATTGGTGGTGCAGGAAGTGGATGAGCATTCTTCATAGCAGCATTCTTGTAGAATGGAGTAGTGCTCCGAGGGACTTCACAGCTCCCACACGCTTATTCCTGTAACAAAGCCAACGTGCAAGCAGTATCAAGCGTTTTTGGGCGTTGGACAATGAGAACAGCATGAATTTTAGGACGAAGACCATCAACGAATCGAGTAATGAAATAAAGGGGGTCTTGCCCTTTGGCATAAGCAGTAAACTGATCTACCAGGGTAGTGAAAATGGTGACATAGTCAGAAACAGATGATGTTTGTTTGATATGGTGGAGTTTGCGAAGCAAGATCTCATGCTGATCCCTATCAAAGCGTTCACTAACCATGGCACAAAACTATTCCCAGGTAACAGAGTCAAGCTCAGACTCGATGGATTGGTACCAACAGGAAGCCGCGCCCTCAAAGTGCATCTCGGCAACACTGATCCACATGTCGTGCTCAGTGCCATACATCGAGAAATACTTCTCGCAACGTTTACGCCAACGACGGGGGTTCTCACCATCGAAGGAAGGAAACGACAGCTTAGGCAAGCGGCCGAGATGGGGATGATTGTGATTCTGTGGTGGAACATGTGGGTGCTGGAATTGCTGAGGGATAAGTGGATTTGGTGGAACATGTGGATTTGGTAACGGGGGCGGTGGGCGTGGTAGCGGCTGGGAACACATGGGCAAAGGAAAGTTGGGCGGCGATGGCGGTGGTGGACGCATAGCAAGAACATGATAAACAGGCAATGGGGGTGGTGGTAACGTACCATTGTCCGGGACATGACCTGGGACGGTGAAAGTCCCCGGCCCAGTATCCCGTGGTAGAGGTGCAACACCGGGCCCCTTGGGCATGTTACCGGTGAAACTCGCTGCGGCGGGCGCCAGCACCGAAGGTGATGCAGATAATGCCACATTCGCTAGCGTTGATGGTGAAGTAGAAAACGCTGCAGACACCAACGCCGAAGGTGATGCAGAGTAGACGCCAAGCTGGTGCGACGAAGTGTCGAACACCGCACGGTCGTAGAGTTTTGACACCTTCTAGACGCGGAGCTTGAGGTCATCGACGATTGCGGTCACGTCGGCAACGCCTGCCTCTAAGGCGGTGACACAAGTTTCACAATCGTCGTCAGAGATGATGACGCGATTGGACTCGATCGCCTCCAATCGCTTGGAAACTGCAGCCTCGCTGTCGATGAAGGTGGACTCCAAGGTGGCAATGCGCTTGGTGATGTCGGGGTTGAAGGGCGCGGCA